>CM031239.1:1027232894-1027580272 GCA_018340775.1 Taxus wallichiana var. yunnanensis
GAAGTTTTACATTTCTGCTTCCAAGCAGGCTTCCTCATTTATTGTTTAATCAAATCTTGTGGTCTTGTGTTCTTATTTGCAGTGTAGTCCTTCCTGCACAAAAAGGAGTTCTCCGCAGCCTCAACTCCGATCTTTCTACGGCACGCGCACATCATCTCGACATTCTACTGTATTCCTCCTAACCCTAACCTTATCTCTGTTTCTATAAGGAACGAAGCATTTTCCGAGTGAAACATTTTTGGCACGACTTAATGGGACCCATTTTGGGTTTCTGCCTCTCTTGCTTATTTTCATTTTAGGAAGCATATTTGTTGTTGCTGTTTTTGTTATATATTTAGTAAAGATTTTGTCTTGCTTTCCTGGTTTCGCATTAGTGAAAGTCATCTCTCTTGCTTCATCGAATATAATTTTCGATTTGGATATAAAACACGTGCATTGCATTCCTGCTTGTTGTTCTCCAATTCTAGTGAACATAGATTAAGTAACAGGTCGTACACGTGGGGGTGATATCCACGGTATTGACAGGAAATTAACCTTAGTTTCACTGCACAACACATACCGAATCACTTCACAATTAACACAACAGCTCAAACATCCCCCCTTTTCCGCGGTATTCCTCCGCCTGATTGAGGTAACCTTATAAGCCAAAACAAACTTGACATTTCCCCTAGGTCTTGTTGTTTAGATTCTCGACATCATCTTACATCTAAAGGCATAAGCCCACGATAACTAAAATTAACCCTAGGGTTAGTCTCTAGATTTGCGTGGTGCCTCTTGCTTGTTTTCAAATCTGCTTTCTCGCTGTACTTTGTCTTCTCGTGATCAATAAGTTGCTGAACATACTCAACATTACTAAAATCAAATCAGCAGCCTTTTTATATCTTCTTATCCTAGACTTTTTTTGACACCGCCATCGGTTAAGGGACCGACGCTCGCTTGATCTCGTGGACCGATGACGTTACTAAACCGATATCGATATCTGCCTTCTATCTACCTCGACAAACCAAAGAGCTTGCCAAATTCACCATTCAGAGGTTGTTTTTGTTCTTGATAGATTGAAACTTTCCTGTGTGTTCTAGTCTATGGTTGTCATCACTCGGAAGCAAGCCGCGCCATGGTTTCACATGCCTCGCTCCGTGTCTTCGCCCGAATCACCCCTTCACATTCTATAGGGAACCCTACAGACACCAGTGAGATCCCCCAAATTCCTGTAGGAGACAAGGACTTTGCCAAATTTCTGGATGCTAATCCCAGCGCTGTACAATACTATTTGTCTCATACCCCTGACCGTACGCCTGATGGTCAGCTCCTTATGGGCATGCCTATTAGTATAGCTGCCATTTAGCTCCTACTCCTCCCGATAACAATACCTTACTTCTCGCATCACTAGCCCCGCCTCCCAATCCGATCAGCTTCAGAGGTTCATACGACTCCCGATTAGCTTTCCTTTGGTTAGCTCGGGCCCCACGTATCGCTACCACCAACCGCCCCTATCTCATCTCTCTTTCGCACCACTCCATTCATGACTTATTCTCTCGCCACCTATTCAAACGAGCTTTCTTCTCAAGCTCCGCCTACCTTTTCATTCCCATACACGTATCCAAAGAACCTCAACACCTTATATGGGACATCCCTATTCTCAGGGCACCATCATCTCATCCAACCACGATTTCATCAAGCAAATGATGGACAAATGCAAACCCGAGGCTTCGCTTTCAGAAGCCGTAGCGCCTTGACATACGAGCAAGTTTGTCGGGAGCCCATTCACCCTTCGTCCCCCTTCATTCATATCCTCCTCAATGGGAGTTGCCAAAGTTTACTCGCTTTAACAAAGAAAGAGGATCCTCAACAACACTTCGATCATTTAGACATGCTTGTTATTTGATTGCCCATGATGATGCCTTCACTATCCGCACCTTTCCCATGTCCTTATCAGGCCTGCTTGAGTGGTATAGTGCTTTAACCCGACTCAATCTTCTCTTTTAACCAACTAGCCCAATCTTTCTTGGATCATTTCTCCATTAACATTGCCAAGAAAGTATCTATCACGACTCTATGCCATCCGACAATTCAAGACGAATCTATCGCAGATTTCGTGACGATGGCGGGGCCTTATCAACCAACTTACGTATGCCTTGCCTCAAACCGAACTTATCGAATCAAGCATGCGCGGGCTGCGCTAAGCACATCTCCCTACCCTCCAAATTCAAACTTTCCGTACATTCGACGAGGTTTTACTATGGCTCGAAAATTAGAAATTCGAGCCTTAGAGGAAGAGAAATTGCGGTCACAACAAGAACTCCACTTTCCGAACTCCCGATTCTACCAATAAACCAAATACCACCACTCCTCACGCGTCCACCTCTTCTAAATCAAAAGGAGCTGTCCACGCGGTGATGGTCAAATCCCAACCACCGTCCAATACTCCACCAAAACCACCTATAAATATAAAGCCGAACCCATCACCTACACTCCTTAGAGAAACCTATGGTGTGATATTGGAGAAATTGCTCAAAGCCGGGCTATCACCTTGCCCCGTTAAACCTCACTCCGGGTTTGACTCCACTCGCGCAATACCTTCCTGGTACAAAGAAAATGACTTTTGTAACTTTCACCGCGTAAAGGACATAGTCATGAAAACCGCAAGATGTTGAAAAACATAGTGCAGAAATGGTTGACGCAGGGATATAACACTCGATAATCCTAACGCCCTCGCTAACCGAAATCTGAAAATTTTCAACAAGCCATTTCCGAATCACTCGTCCAACAAAGAACGTGAACCAAGATATCTTAGCCGAGGAGAGTGTTCATGAGATCCATGCAGCTTTCGATTCTCACCAAAAGCCTCTATCGAGAAAATTTTGAATCGACCTCTTCACTAACACAGAGCCCGAACCTCCTTTACCACCATCAAGCCAAAGCGAAATCATTCCTTTACCCATAGAAGAGTTAACGCCCTGTGCTTCCTTCCCATCAATGAGTCTTCTTACACCACATCCCTACAAGACTGTGAGCGGATGCTATCTAATTTATCTATTTCCCAAACGTCCCCTTCTACCACTCTTGCTACACAAGAGGAAGGCTCACCACTCCTTTTGACATCCTTAGACGAGAAATCTCTTACACTAACATCACCACATTCTTTTAACATGACAGATCTCCTCGAACACGCCCTCCTACCTATTAGTCCCTCATCGCCTAAATCTTTTCAACAACCGGTTGACCTCCTAACATCTATTGATACAGTGCCTAATCTGCCTCCTGTGTCACACCCGCAATGGACTGGAATTACAACTCACTTTTCTTCCGTACCAAAATTACAAATCACACCTGGAGACTGTCATTCCACGTAAGATGACAGTGCCCTATGGGAACGCTTGAGTACCCCTTTTTCTACTCAATGCAATGACCGATCCCGATGTCTCCACCATCTACCCGGTGCTTACGTGCTTAAAATGCCCCCCTGTTCTCGCCTTCACCCCCTCACCTCTACCAAATGCCCCGTCCACTTCTATCAACTTAACCAGATCTTCCCCTACACTTGGGACCTCACCAATGCCCAATCGACACACCCGCCTAAGCGACTCAATCTATCCAAAAATAAATCCGCTCCGCCACCTAGAGACGAACGCAATCCGGGCCTCTATCACAATTAAAACCTTCATCGTCACACCCACCTTCCATATTGGGACCTCATCCTCCACTTTACACCAATATATCATACCTCCGTTGTTTTCAGAAAACGACCTACGCCTTCTACACCTATACGGAGATCAAAGGGTATCACAACATCGTTACCCCACGTATCCGGTCCACCTATCAACCCTAAACCAATCCCATCATCAAAGGATTTATTTTCTCGTCATTACTCCCCTTTCTCTTCGTGGTTGTTTCCAGCTACCACGCCATCTCGTAGCCTCATCATATAACCAGCTGAACGTAATTTCTATGTCCAAGAAACCACGTTTAGTGAAAAACATGTGTCAAGCCCTCGGCTAAAACCATCACCCATACGAACTAAACACGCCCAAACATTACCACAACCCACACAATCAATACCCTCATCCTCTTCCGATTTTGACCCACTCAAAGGATCTTACGCCAAAATCCTTGCTATGTTGGTGGAGAATGCGACCATTTCCCTACCTCCACTTAGACCTTATGACCCGCCTAAACCCCGACCTATGGGTTACGATGAGTCTAAAATCTGCGCTTATCACCGCACACCAGACATGATGTGGAGGGATGTAAAGCTCTAAAACCCTCCTTCGCTGAGTCACCTCTCCCGGATAGATAGATTAAGAAAGACAACTTACGAAGGAGAGACCTCTAGCGTCCAATTCCCTCTACTATATCATCTATCCCCGCCTCACCAAGATCTATCATTATTACAACCCCACCTCTTGAAGACCATGAATTATCCCAACCATCTTCCTCATCTCAGATCTACGAGATTAATATGATTAGTGTCGCTACTCGAGGACAGAAAAACAATGGGAAAGCGAAAGAAAACACACCTGCGGCATCTCTTTCTCCTTCAACCATCCCAATTACACCACCACCTAAAGTGGTTATTCGCGGACCCGCCTATCCCGTCTCTAATGGAGTTGCCCACCGAACCATGATCAAACAGCTTCATCAATCGCCCGTAAAAATGACACTATATGATCTCATTCAGACTTCTGAATCTCATCGACAAGCTCTCGTTGAGATCCTTCAAGGGATAGAGGTTTTACCCAACGAAACCCTGCCCGTTGCCTCCATTCTAACACCTAATCACGTTGCCTCTCTCACCAAACAATCCATCTCCCCCACCACTTCTGTCTCAAAACAACAAGCCGCTGCGGTTAGTTTCTCGGAAGATGAAATTATCGACTTTGGTGCGAAGACCCGACCTCGCTCGCCTCTTTTCATTTCCGCTTACGCCCGAGACATTCGAGTACGCCGGGTTATGATTGACGGGGCGCTAGCCTAAACATCATCTCTTCAAAAGCCTTCCAACAAATGAACATCCCTTCTAGTTGCATGTGTGCCAACAATCCCATCATGTTGCGATCATTCAATGACGCTTATTACTTCTACCTTAGGCACCGTGATCCTCAACATTCGCGTAGGCCCACGTACTTTGCCCGAACTCTTCTATGTCCTCAAGGAGAGTTCCAATATAATATATTGCTGGGTCGCCTTGATTCGAGCCATGGGATGCGTTCCTCAACATTACATCGATGCATAAAATTTGAGTACGAGGGAAGTCCTACACCGTAAAAGTTGATCCTCCCCTTCAAAACTTGCAATATGTTATACCGCCCAAACGATGTGCTTATACCACCAAGACACCCATACATTCAACCCAACCATCCTCTTTCAAATGTACCTCAACCATCCACCTCAACCGCACCTACGCCTTCAACCGATGAAACCACCGTCGCACAAACCACTTCTCTTCCCGCAGCTAACATCCCAACCTCCGACCCCTTAGTAGATGTTTTTCATCGCCTCACGCTGGGGGAGTACCGCCTATATAACGTTAGTTCTTTCCCTACCCCGCAGGAGTACGGACAATTACATGCGCATCCCACCTACGACTGTCGCGTGGGGGAGGTAATCTCTTACGGACCACCCCATTCACAAGACTAACCTAACGTATGGGGTGTTGACACATCCTCCATTACCCCTCGAACCTCCTCTTGGTGTGTCCCCTTCCAATCCGATTTTCAATACTTGACAAATCGTCGTTTCGCCCTCACCTTCTTGACTCGCTGTGCGTGGAAAGGCTTTGGTTTTGGCCTTTACGAACAAGGCCGACATACACTCATTCCCGTGACCACACGCAAACATAATGATCGCAGTGGTCTCGGTTTTTCCGAAACACCTACACAAGAGACACCTCCTCACATCCTTTGTATCCTGAAGAGGAAGACGTTGCCCCTACCGAAACATCATCACCTACTTTGCCATCATCACCCACGTAATCGATGGACCTCGAATCTATCCTCCTAACTTTTTTTTCATAAATGCTATCTTCATAGGTCCTCTCACTTATCAACGCGATAATGAGGACCCATCTTCTCTTCCCCTTCGTATCTAGACATGATCGAAGAGGATTCGCCTTTTGATTAATGTTGTTGAATGCCAGATGACGACTCCATACTCACTTACCCGGCGCGGATGATTCTTATATTCAACGCGCCTACCATTTGAAACCCAAACTATGCCGAATGAATCTACTATAGAAATCAACATCCACACGGAGGAAGATCCTCACATAGTGAAGATTGGACAATCCCTTAACACATCGTAACAAGCCGCCTTTACTACCTTTCTTCGTGCTGCAACCAAGCGTTCGCATGGTCTTACGCCGACATGCCAGAATTGATCCTACCATTGCTGGCCCATAACATCACCCTAAACCCCGATTCCAAACCAGTCAAAATGAAATTGAGAAAATGCATCCACGCATTGCTCTCTTGGTCAAAGAGGAACTCCAACGACTCCTTTCTCGTTTCCTTCATTCTCGCCTATCGACTATCCTCAATGGATTTCTAACATCGCACTCGCACGAAAGCGACGGGGGACTTCGGATATGCACGGATTTCCGGGATCTTAACCTCGCTTGCCCTAAGGATGACTTCCCCCTCCCAAGTATTGATCAACTTGTTGATCTCTCAACGGTCATGAAATGCTTTCTCTCATGGATGGCTTTTCGGATACAACCAAATTTTGGCCCCGCCGATCAACACAAGATCGCCTTCATAACTCCTTGGGAACCTTTTGTTATCGTGTCATGCCATTTGGCCTTAAGAATGCTTGGTGCTACCTATCGGGCGGGCTATGACCTACATTTTTCATGACATTATGCACACTATCCTTGAAGACTATGTCGACGATCTTCTCGCAAGTCTAAACATCGTAGTGAACATCTCGATGTTTTAACCATTATTTTTGATCGCTTTGTTACAATATTCTATCCGCCTTCAACCAAGAAATGTGTTTTTGGTGTTCTTTCGGAAAACTTCTTGGCTTTATCGTCTCTTTGCGTGGCATTGAGGTCGATCCATCGAAAGTCAAAGCTATCCTAGAAATTCCCCACCCAAAATCTCAAACAATTGCGTAGTTTACAAGGTAAGCTCCAATCTATCCGACGCTTTCATCTCCCAACTCTCGGATCGGTGTCAACCTTTCCATCACCTCCTTAAAAAGGATATTGCATTCCAATGGAGCGAAGAATGTCACCAAGCCTTCAAGCTCTCAAATCTTATCTCTTACACCACCCGTGCTTATCCCACCCCAAGACAACCGCCCTTTCTACCTTTACCTTTCGCCACCGACCACGCTTTGTAGGAGCCATGCTTGCACATCGTGACTCGAGAATCACGAACAAGCCGCTTATTATATAAGTCGTACTTTGGTGGACTATGAGACTAGGTACACACATGTAGAAAAATTGTGCCTTGCCCTATCATTCATTGCCACCAAACTCCGACATTACCTTCTAAATCACAAGACTTTCTTCATCACCAATATGCACCCCATCCATTACATGTACGCCAAACCTCATCTCAACCAACGCATTGCTAGATGGATCATGCTTCTCGCCGATCTCGACCTTGAGTTTATCCACCGTAAATCAATCAAAGGACAAACCATCGCAGACCAACTTCGGGACGCCTCTGTCGGGAACAATTTACCAATTTCACATTTCCCGACGAACTCATCGCTACTCTTTCCTCACAGAGGAGTCGTACCCAATGACCCTCTTCTTCGATGGATCTAAATGCCGCCACAAGGCGGAGGAGCCGGCGTTGTTCTCATTCCTCTCAACGCTAAACCTATGCCTCTTTCATTCCGACTTGATTTCCCTTGCACTAATAATACAATGGGATACGAAGCCCTTGTGCTAGGTCTCCAAGTTGCGCTACACTTAGGTATCAAATCTATCAACATTTTTGCGACTCTCAATTGGTAGTCAATCAAGTTATGGGCGTCTACCAATGCAAAACGAGGAACTTCAAAATACAAACACTACGTGGATTCACTTCTAGCTTTATTTACCCACTATTCTATACAAACCATTCCCGCTCCACTAACAAATTTGGAGATACTATGGCTTGCTTAGCCTCGCAAATTCCCGCCACGCCAATCGACTCAAATTATTCGTCGTGGTCCAACAACTTTTGCCCCATCCTATTCAACCCCGGTAGTTTGTATGATAAATACCGTGTCTACTAATTCACAGATACCCGTACCACCAATTCCACGACTACCTTACAATCTCTGTCCTCCCACCTGACCTTACTAGTAACTTGCAAACGTGCTTTTCTTAAAAGTGTTTCGCGTTATGTTGTCATGGGGGACTCTCTATAAACGTGGCTTTGATGGTATCCTCCTTCGCTATCTAATCGGCGTGGAGGCCACTCATACCATTCAACAGTCCATGACGGTATTTGTGGTGGACATTTTAGCGGCTTGCTTGCGGCCAAACGAATCCTTCGCCTTGGTTATTATTGGCCTACTCTCAATAACGATCGCTACTTAATATGTTAAGCGTTGTGTTATGTGTCAAAGAATGCCAACCTTCAACATACTCCTAGCCACCCGCTCCAGATCGCTCGAGATCTTTGGCCTTTCTCACAATGGGGTTTAGACCTTACTGCGGTGAGATTCACCTAACCTCTTCACAACGCCACCGTTGGATACTCACAATGACCGAATATTATACAAAATGGGTGGAGGCTATTCCACTCATTTCAATCAAAAAGAAAAATTGTCGAGTTCATTAACCACCACATTATCTCTGTCGCTTTGGTGTTCCTCACCGCCCGATAACAGAGATAATGGAAAATCTTTCAAAAACAAGTTGTTGCATGAGACCTTTGTGACAACTTTGGTATCAAACTTAGTTTCTCATCACCTTACTATCCACAAGCCAATGGGCAAGCCGAGTCTTCTAATAAAACACTAACCAAAATCCTCATGAAAGTTGTCAATGAATCCGAAGAAATTGGCACGATCACATTCCCTTTGCCCTTTGGGCTTATCGTACTAAGCATCCGTATTTCTACTAATGCCACACCTTTTTCTTTGGTATACGGCACCGAGGCTGTTTTTGCCTCTCGAAATACAAATACCCTCCCTTCGAATATCTCTTCAGGATATTCTCACCAACGATGATTTCCGCCAAGAGCGGTTAGCCCAATTGAGCTTCTTGACGAACGCCGTCTTACGCCTCTTGATCACCTTCAAATCTATCAAAAACGCATTAAACGTGCTTATGATAAGCGACTTCATGAGCGTATTTTTAAGATTGGTGATCTTGTTCTCAAAGAGAATCAACATGTAACCAAACTAGAAAAGAGCAAACGTGGAAAATTTGCTCCCAATTGATCGGGCCTTATATAATCACTCATACCTATGGATCTGCACTTATCGCTTAGCTTCGCTTAATGGTAAACTCCGAGCTCAACCCTTAATGCCTTGATCTTCACCATTCTATCGTTGAAATTAGTATTATATCACTTCTTATCTACCTGCCGCCCCCTTGAGCTCACTTACCACTACATACACCCCAAGCTTCCTACACTTCATAATAACAATCAAAGCTCACATAGTTTGATCCTCACTTCCCCTTGATGATGTCTTCCCTTTTTAGTCTAGTCCATGACTTCAAAGTATTAAAATAAGCCGTATTCTTCTCGGGATTTTCTTGAGTCAAACTTCCTACTAACTAGATGCTTCACGCCAAATGAACATCTAGTCATTTAAATTAAATATAGACTGCTCCTCGAAGGACAAATATATGCCGAATTATTGCGCTATTATATATAGATCGCTTCCTCAAGGACAGCTATGCATTACAATTATATCTCGCTACTATAAATAGATCGCTCCCTCGAAGGACAATTTATACACAATACCTTTATCGAAGCTTCTCGCATTGATCACCTTCAGAAGACCTCAAGAATAAAACAATCAATATCCTGTAGACTTCCCGCATCGATCGCCTATATTCAATAAAATAAACGCCTCATTCAAGAACTTTTGAGTCATGGACTTGTCTATTTAGGGTAGGTTCTCTTTCCGAGCACTCACTTTGTAATAAGTTCTTTGTACCTCACCTATATCATCCACATCACCTCACCATTTGTTTCAACTCAAGGGACGTAACGCACACCCGATATATTGTGATCATACAACTCTTTTCACCTATTGACTTCTTGTCTATGCACGGTACCTAGGGCTTCAAGCTCATTCTACGTTGTGTGGTTTGTTTAGCTCTTTTCACCTACGGAGCACTCTTTTCCGCTTTGCCTCGCATCTAGGATTGTGTGTTGATCTTAATCGTGACATGGTTCCCTTCTACTTGGGTAGGCTAACTTTCACTTCCCTTATACCTTTACAACATCACCAATTCATTACCGACACCAACAACCTTACCTTACCAATATTAATATCAATATTCTTACCAACCAACCAATTGCCTAAACCGTACTAAATTGCTCGACCCGCCTCCCCGATCCTAAGGGAGAACTACATCGGTCTGAGGCCCTTCCTTGCTTTGTGCAATGGGCTATGTAGGCAGCACTTCGGAGACATGGGGTCTCCCAAGGTTAGCTCGACCATCCCCTACCATAACCTATCTTGTGCGGTGAATATAAATATTTTTGTGTATTTTTATTTTAATCACATTTCTCTTTATCCTTTTTCGAAACACCGAAAATCAAAACACCGACAATCTTATTATTATCATAACTCAAATCAACATACATATTCAGTTTTATTTAGATGTTAAACAAATACATCTTCTCTATCATCGACACGCAGGTCGGCATCCTTATTTATTCTTATACCTCGCTAACATGTACTCAGACCATCACAACTCATCCCGAACTAGGTGATGATCGTGATCGCCGACCCTCTCGCCGGCCTCTCTGTCCTCAAAGGTACTGCGGCTATTGGTACCGCCACCGATCCGCTAATCTCTCTCAGTAACATATGAATACGCCTCTCGCATGGATAACTCCAGCCTCTAGTCTCGCCGCCTGTGACTCGCAACCACTAACAATCTTCTTCTCTCATTCACTCGCGTTTGAGTTGCCGAACCAAACGCTGCAGATTTATCCTTCTCTCGCAATCACCGGCTGGCCGTGGGCGCTCACGTACACCTCGCAGTTCTGCTACCCACCATAATCTATAGGCCTCTGTCATTCCTGCATCCATTACCCTGCGATCGGCTGCTATCTCCTCGGGCCCTTCTGGAGGTGTTGGCCGGGGTGGTGAGAATGCTGCCTCGGCATCGATCCTCATATATGGTCTATAAGCCTGTGGTATGTCCTGCACAAATCCAAATTGTCGCCGCACGCGATCTATAGGAATCCTCTCATATTCACCTGGCCTGTGCCCCGCGATCCACCTCAATCGCTCTACACCTCTCAACTCCTCAGCTATGTTCTCGGTTACCATATAGTTCCCGTAGGGCCTCCAACAGATATCCGCAACCGTCAACCTCTCCCATACTAGCTGTAATACTTCACGTCACCCGGCACGGCCTCGAGCTCTTGCCTCTTGTTCTGCCTGACCCATCGTCCAATCCCAACCTCTCGCATCTCCGGTCTCTCTCGCTGGATGGATCGGCCTATTGGTCGCACACAAACAATGTGCTCATAGGCCCAACAAAGTTGTAATAAGTATGCGCAATCCAACGTTGTCTGTGACTTCGCCTACAAGCCCATAAACCCTCGTATAGCTCTCGCTAAATATGCAGTGCCTGTGCAAAAGTCACATTCCTTTCTATCATCTCCCAAATAACACCTATCAATGCCTTTGAAATCTTCCCCTTCCGCCTCGTAACGCATAATACCCTACCGCTATCATTAATATCACCGCAAACCTTGTCTCCTCCGGTGTGCTGCATATACATTACTCCATATGTAAAAGATAAACTCGCTTGTCAAATCTCGTGCGTCTGGACTAAATACTTCATTATCGCTCCGTGCCGCGCTAGGTAGTGCCTGATAAACTGTTCTCCTGTATTAGGAGTCTCAAAATCCGAAACACATCTTCCAAAGTTACTGCTATTTCACCAATGCTGAGATAGAAGGTATTTGTCTCAGTGATTCCATCTCTCAATCAGCCGCCTGTAACATACCATGGTTACGTGCGATTCGTGAATAATAACGGATTCCACTTAACCCCAACCGATTTATCAATGTCCATTCGCTGGTGTTACATCCGCTCGGATTTGGCAACAAATACTGCACGCTATCATTCATCCTCAACCCTGTCTCTGCCTGCATACGCCAAAACGACAAACAACCATTCAATCCATTAGGGTCTTTTTCAAACATTCTGGAAATTTCTCCAGTAACCGGTACCGGTTACACGTAACCGATATCGGTTGAATAACCGATACCGGTTCTCCCTAACCGCTACCGGTCACTGTCAATTTTATACACCTTCCCTAAAAACAACCACCTACGACAATAATTTGCTCGTTTATTCGTTTTTATACATATAAACATACCTGGAACCCCTGATTGCCTACCCTGTAACACTTAGCTCACCTGCAACCCTTGTTATCATGTTTTCTTTCTCATATCTACCCACCTACTCTCCCCCATCTTATTCACGAAACATGCGGTGATCAAATCACAAACAAAACAATACCTCTTGGGTCATAGCACTTGAGGTGGCCCTTGTCTTCCCTCATGTCCTTGCCTGCTGAATGCTTCTCCTCGTTCTGCCATGATCACCACCCTTTTCAACTTTGTCTTTCTGCCTTCTGAACCTCGGATCACATTTACTTTCCTTGTCTCTTTTCTCCTTCTCACTCAAATCTCTCATGCAAATACCTCGTCTCGGGCCAAAAGCGTCGCGTCACGTATTTAACCTCTTGCATGGCTCTAAAATTAAAACTTAAGTTGCCACCCTAGCTTTTCTATTTTTAGAAAAGCTCATACCTAAATAACCGGTATCGATTTACTTAACCGATATCGGTCTATGAGCTACCGATATCGGTTCCTAACCGATATCGGTTACACACCTTCCTTTTTGAAACAGGTTTCTTGTCTTCATTTCTCCTCTAAATTTTTGTCGTGCCCGCCTCTTTTCGCTCCGCATAAACAACACAATTTACCACATTTTGTTCATCCACCACACATAGCATTACAATTTCATCAACATCATTTATTTTATAAATACACAAACCATCAACTACAGATACCAAAAAAAAAAAAAAAAACTATCAATCTATACATCATTTGGATCCAACTCATCAGTTACATATATCACACTTTGTCACAAAACCACCAATTTATCACATAACTCGACATTCATATATACGCACAAACAAACAAAAACATCATCATCATCATCTATCTATCAACATGTCAATTGAACTCATCACACATTCTATATATTACCACCATTAACCACATATTTCAACACATTTTAAACACGGCATGTGGATCAAAACATCGTCTCTATATATATACAAATTTTCAAAATACAATGTGCCCTACATCGGGCCTCTGTGATCTCATAACATACCAAAGCCGCACGCAGCCGCAATCCCTACTAAAATCTCGACTCGACTCGCAGCCGGTCTCTCAAACTAAAAATATACTCGGCTCATGCAGCCGGTATCAAATATACAACCCGTGACTCGCTCGCAGGCGGTATATAATAAATAAATGAATCAATGCAATGAATAAATGTCGCACGCAGCCTCTATCAATACAACTGCCCGCACGAGACGGTGCCCGTGTCCCTATACAAAACCATGTCGGGATCTATCGGCTCTCCCCACCGCCCTCGCACTCTCTCCCCGCTGGTCCCCGTGGTGCCTCTCGCCTCCTGCTGTCACGGACACGCCGGGCTGTGGCTGCCCTCCTGAGAGATCTCGGGGCATGCGAGGTCTCGCCTCTATGCGCGCATACGCCTGATACTCGACTCCGCTACTATCAAGAATATCCTGATAATAACGGGCCTCTGCTCTAACCTCCATATAACGATCTCGCGCCACTGAAGGAACTGGGGCTGGTCCCCTGGCACCTAACACCAATATCCCCGAGCCTGCACTCGCACTGTGGTAGCCGCTGGTGGAGGTGCTTTTTGCTCGTGCTCGCATACTGCACTCGTGGCCGTGGTGGTATCTGGGGCCGTGGGCTATGCTTGCTTCTTTGATCAGCCATTTGCACTCGCACTCTGGCTGTGGGTCTTCTTTGGTGGTGCTTTGCCTGCTGCATGCTCGAGCTCAAGCTAGCTGCCTGTAAGACCCTATATTCGTGCTCGGCAGCAATTTCCCAATCGCCTCGTAATAGCTGCACTCGCCCGAGCTGATCTCTCTGCGCAGTGAATCGCAGCTTAAGTCTGGCCAAGGCAGGCTGGCGTATTATCTCATTGCTTTCTCTCCCGGCCCTACCATACCTGTATGCTCCTGCACCCGATCATCCACACCCTCACTGCCGGTCTCTCCGCTACCTGGTCCTGATCCCAAGGCTGGGCTCGGGCAGTGGGGCCTCTACATCATCCCTCCTGTACTGAGGGAAGGGAGGTGGCTCGTCCTGTTGCAGCCCCATCTGCGCGCGTACCCTCTCTAGGGGTATCCGCTCATTTCTCTCCCGGCCTCCGTCCTGCTATCCGAATGTATACTGGATCGGGGCACAGACGCTGCTGGGCTCCTCTGCCAAAGCCAGTGACTCTATAGGGTCTCCATATAATGTCTCTCACGCTGTAAGGCCCTCTAACATATGTCTATAGTAGGCCACATCCCGACTGCAACAATGCTCGTGGTCGCCCACGACCCCCAACCACCTCTCGAAATCCATAACGTATACAACTGTGGCCCTGGCTCTTTGGGTAGCCCTCTGCCTGATGCATACGATGTGCTCGTATGCCCAACAAAGGCAACAAAAAATGTAGAACAAATACCAAATCGCCTCCTCCGGCGATAGCCCCATAACTCCTCAGTATAATCGCACTGATATACACTGTGCCCATGCAACATGTGTGCTCCTCCACCATCTCCGTAGCACACCCCATCAATGCCCGTGGGAAGCGGCCTCCTCTCGAATCCGGGAGGGCGAAGCAGGTGATCCCTATCATCATCAACACGACAAGCCGTGTCTCATGTCTCTGTGTGCGCGGTACATGTCACCATATCCAATGCTCGCGCTTGATGATATGTAAGCGCGCGGCCGCATCCCCAAAACTCGCAGATGCTATCCATGGCGCTCTCGACCTACTCGGAAAACGGCCTCTCCCTCGATCGGTAGCCGCAGGATGCGACACACATCCTCTAATGTGACGGTCATCTCCCGGTCGGCCGGAAATGGAACACATTGGCCGCCGGATCCCATCTCTCGATGAGGGCGACCATCGCCGTGATCTCTCTGCATCGCTTCTGCACTCGACCCCGCTTGAAGTCCCACCTCGCGCATAATGGCCCAATGCGCTGCAGATATGTGTGGCCTCATCCGACTCAATAGTGGAGGCATCCTATCACGCATCGTCAATCGCCGACGTGCTGCAAAACCAACCCACATTCTTAAACCCACTCTTTATTATAACACCTACTTTACCATCTAAACCCCCTTTTGTAACACCCAAAATCTAACCCCACACTTCACCCTTCTCCACCCCAAACTCTAAACCCCACCCCACCAAGCCACCCACCCACCTTCAAACCTAAACCCTAAACCCTAAACCCACACCCCAACACGCCACCCAACCCACCTTCAAACCTAAACCCTAAACTCTAAACCCACACCCCAACACGCCACCCAACCCACCTTCCAACCTAAACCCTAAACTCTAAACCCCACCCCAACACGCTACCCAACCCACCTTCAAACTTAAACCCTAAACTCTAAACCCAATCCCATCCCAACTCCACCCTCAACCTCCCCCACCGATACCGGCCGATACGCAACCGATGCCGGTAGCCCCCAAATCAAACTCACCCTATACTTTTGCGACCGATGCGGCCGCCTATTATTGACACATCGGCACTTGTCTCTGCCGCCTGCATTTAACCCCGCGGCCCCCAAAACCATTTTTACCTATTTTTACCCATCTACCCACCCAAACACCCCCAAATTTTACACACCTAGCCGCCTTAGCCTATCTAACCTATCTACCCTCTCCCTTTCTCGAATTACCTCCATTTACCCATTATTTCCTACTAAATACCAATTCCTACCCAAATCCCAAAACAACATAACTCAACCAAATCACCAAATTAAAGAGTTTAGAACCCACGGCATTTACGACGACACGTCGCCGTGGTGGGATGAGTGGTGGCGGTCCACTGGTCCAGCCTCTCCTCCCCGCCTCGTGCTATGGCTCCAATCCCCGATCCGCTGGGTCCCGGCCAATCACTCGCCGCCTCCTCAACTATTCGGGCCCTATCAACTCTCTCCGCCAATCAAATAGCTCCACCTCACTCAATACCCTCCAAATCAACTCTCCACGCCAGACAAGTCAATTTGGATTACAAATAACAAAAGTGACAATGACAGGCCGTATTTTTCTTTTTATAGGTTTTTCGACCTTAACCGATGTCGGTTTCTTTTTTGCCCTAGGAAACCGGTATCGGTCCCTTAACCGATATCGGTCATGCAGAATCGACATCGGTTCGATACCCAACTTTCACCCCATTCTTTGCCCTTAGTTACTCCTTGCCTCTTTTTCACCAATATCGCCTCTGTCCACCTTTGCTGCACAACATTTGTTCACTTGTCCAGCCTGACCTACGGCCTCAACCTACCATTTGGCCCGACCCAAGGCCTCAACCTACCAATTGGATGACCCAAGGCCTCGCCTACCAATTGGCCCAACCCAAGGCCTCAACCTACCTATTTGGCCCGACCCAAGGCCTCAACCTACCAATTGGACCGACCCAAGGCCTCAACCTACCTATTTGGCCCGACCCAAGGCCTCGACCTACCAATTGGCCCGACCCAAGGCCTCAACCTACCAATTGGCCCGACCCAAGGCCTCAACCTACCTATTTGGCCCGACCCAAGGCCTCGCCCTACCAATTGGCCCGACCCAAGGCCTCAACCTACCAATTGGCCCGACCCAAGGCCTCAACCTACCAATTGGCCCGACCCAAGGCCTCAACCTACCTATTTGGCCCGACCCAAGGCCTCGCCCTACCAATTGGCCCGACCCAAGGCCTCAACCTACCAATTGGCCCGACCCAAGGCCTCAACCTACCTATTTGCCCGACCCAAGGCCTCGCCCTACCAATTGGCCCGACCCAAGGCCTCAACCTACCAATTGGCCCGACCCAAGGCCTCGCCCTACCAATTGGCCCGACCCCAAGGCCTCAACCTACCTATTTGGCCCGACCCAAGGCCTCGCCCTACCAATTTGGCCCGACCCAAGGCCTCACTCTACCGTTATGGTCTGACCCAAGGCCACAACCCAACAACTTGGCCCGACCCAAGGCCGCATCACTTCCATACCATACCCACAATCAACGTTTTATTTTATCCATCCATCATGTACCTTGTGTTCAATCGAGCTCACCTGTTCATGTTTTAGCATGATTAGGGTCCTTGACTTGATCTGTCAACCAGCTTTGCCCAGACCTAGACCGTGACGTTTATCTCAACCAAACCAACCACTTGGTACTGCCGAACATGCCTAAACGCTCTGCACCTCACCGTTATATACCCCGAAGCTACTTCCTCTCGCCTTGATACCGTGGATTATATCACCCTTGTTTGGATAAACTATCGACCTTTGCCTACACATTGCTTTGGTTTGCTTGTCAAATCATGTACCCTCGTCGTACTATCAGCATTTCAACATGCGTCCGCTTCTCGACCTACCCCACCACTTTACCATCCTCTCTACCACATATACCCTTTATCAACCCTATCCCCGATTTCCCATTCACTCAATCTGTGATAGATTTGAGGGGGATTACCTATATCTTTAACATGAGAAACCACTTCATATTATTGTTGTCATGCGCACTTTTACGGTAACAAGCTACACGACAATAAGGGGCTAATGTAGACACCAAATTCGTGTCTCACGACCCCTTGTGACCCGCATCCCAGTTCACAACCTAACCTCATTACCTAAACCTTACACAATTATTTATTAATTACCTCATAATTGATAAACCCACATCGCCTTACCTACCACCTCACTTGGCCACCTCACCATGACCTAGCCCTAACCCTAAAACTAACCTAATTAGGACCCATGACTTGGTCTAGACTCACATCCATAACTAATGCCTCCTTACTCGCACCCAAAGCCGACCTTCTAGCCACTTGACCAAGCCCGCAACTGATCCCTCGGGAGAAAAACAGGGAAGGTGGGCTATTTTACTAAAAATAGCCTACTTTTTCCTAACCGATGCCGGTTCCTACTCGACCGCCGTCGGTTACGCAACCGCCATCGGTTCCCTGTAAATGGGCTTCCCAAGCCATAACAACGGATCGGAATTTCATTTTGAGAGATCAGTCAAAGGATTTCGGGATCAAGCGAGGGCATTGCGAACGAGGAACAGAGTCCAGATCTTCACTTGATCAAGCAGAGACGAGTGAAAATATTAGACGTGTTTACAGCAAAGGAGATCAACTGGCACCTTCATCAAATCCAGTAAGTTACATCTTGCATGTCCTCCATTATAACATTTCTTATGCTTTTGGAATTACAGTCCTCCCAAATCCGTTTCTGGATCCATTATCCAACGTACCATTGCCTCTAAATTTGTCATTCTTTTGTTTCTAATCATCCCATTTCCTAAAAACTATCCAAAACCAGCCATTACAAACTCCACAACCAGCCCGTAAGATCCTAGAATCCACCGGTATCGGTTATCGAAACGCATCGGTTATATAAGTAACCGGCATCGTTCCTTTGATCAAAAACCAGAAAAAGCCTTTCCCCTACCCAGGGCCTCAACAAGCAATTTAATTGATATTTTACGCTTTTGTGTTAATTCATGTTAGCAGGAAACTCGACCACCTTCGAAAGGAAGTTTTACATTTCCTGGCCCAAGGCAGCTTCCTCATTTATTGTTTAATCAAATCTTATGGTCTTGTGTTCTTATTTGCGAGTAGTCCTTCCTGCATACAAAAAGGAGTTCTCCGCAATCTTCAACTCCGATCTTTCTCTACGGTACGCGCACATCATCTCGACATTCTACAGGTATTCCTCCTAACCCTAACCTTATCTGTTTCTATAAGGAACGAAGCATTTTCCGAGTGAAACATTTTGGCACGCCCGGTGGGACCCATTTTGGGTTTCTGTCTCTTGCTTATTTTCATTTTAGGAAGCATATTTGCTGTTGCTGTTTTTGTTATATATTTAGTAAAGATTTTGTCTTGCTTTCCTGGTTTCGCATTAGTGAAAGTCATCTCTCTTGCTTCATCGAATATAATTTTCGATTTGGATATAAAACACGTGCATTGCATTCCTGCTTGTTGTTCTCCAATTCTAGTGAACATAGATTAAGTAACAGGTCGTACACGTGGGGGTGATATCCACGGTATTGACAGGAAATTAACCTTAGTTTCACCGCACAACAATCAAGAGAGCCCCAAACGAGCAAATGACAAACTTCAACCTCATATTCCAAATGGACTTGGGATAGGATTCCAACAAGAAGAAAGCCCACTAATGAAGGTTCCTTTTATACTTTCTTAGGGCTTTAAATTCTAATATTTCTCTCGATGATTCAGCTTAATGGGGGCACTACATTACCTATAGCCTATAACCTCTCCATAGGGGCTGAGAACTATTTCATTCAAGCTAGAAAAATCACTCCTAGGCCATTCATGCCTCTCTCGTACTCGAGTTAGGAAGCCCAGGATACTAGCCAAGTGCCTCGCATTAGCTCCTATACCCACCCCCGAGTCAAAGCTTAGTGAAGCTTCCACTTCATCATCTAATACCTCTAAAGAGCTTTAGGAAGTGATGAAGCAAATTCAGAACTTTTGGAATGAGCTAGTGACCATCAAAAGATAGCAAGCTTGGAGTTCCATGGGCCATACCAGCCCCAGCTCAATATCAAGCTAAACCTCAATATCAACACAATAGGCCACCACCTCAGACTGTGAATCAGAGCCATAACCAAGGACAACCCCAAGTTGCTAGACCTTTCAGGCCGTATGATCCTAACACAGCTTCAACATCAAGAGCATTGGTCCCAGCACAGAACAATATGGCATAGGAATATGATTGGTGTTTTCCATGCGATCAACCACATAACCAATCAATGTGCTTTAATGGTGCTCTAAATTAGGCCTTGATGGTGCAAACCAGTATGGTACCACAAGAACCTAGCCAAGAGGAAGGTTAACAACAAGGTGGCCCCCCAAACGAGACTATGCTTGTTAATTGGCAGGCTGAAGACTTTTGTGGGATGAATCAGTCCCCTCCTCAAGGTGTGGCTGCCAACACACAGTCCAAAAGGAGAAATATTGGAGAAGGATAACCACTGAACTCAGGTTACCCTCAATCTTCCATCGCTCCACAAGGTCCTAGCGCTCCAAGTACAACTCCCAACATGTTGAACCAATCCAGACTAGCTTTCAAACCCAGATCGGACACCAGTTGTAATGACCCATGTGCAAGAAAGAAATGTGTCAGGCAAAGGGCAGAAAAAGATAGCCCATTCAATATTATTAAGCAGATGAAAAGAATAAGTGTGAACATTTCACTATGGGAGTCACTTTGGCCATTATAGGGCAGAGGGATCTCACAGACGCCATGCGGGGTGGTCAAGTTCAAATCACCCCCCTAACTAGCAAGAGAGAGTGCTTGCTAATGCGGTTCAACCAGGAGAAACCATGGAGAACAACAAGGTAAAAACCTGAGACCTCCTCCCTTCTATGTCTCATTGATTATTGGAGACAAATTGGTGCACAATTGTATGATTGATTCTGGGGCTAGTAGTTATGTGATGCCTAAACAAATAGCTGATCAGTTGGGTCTCCAATATGAAGTCATCTCTAGAGGAGTTTTCCAATTAGATGGGACAACAGTGACCACTATGGGAATTATCAAGGATCTGAGTCTCACTCTACATGCTTTCCCTAATGTGACTATTTTGTAAAACATGTCAATCATAGATTTTCCACCACATTTTGTTTTGTGTCTGTCCACGGAGACTTCGCTACCAAATTGGAGGCTACCTGTCTGCTAATTGGTCACATATGCTCTTTAGGACAAGGTATGGGGTGAAGGCCACAATCATATCTGAACCTATTGTTGATTATCATATTGAATCCTATGTGCCTAGCCCAATCAATGCCAATTTCTCAGCTTTTGATCAAGAAGACCTCCTAAACACTAACGAAACAGATACCAAGGTGGGATGTATCCCAGACTTGACCCTAGATGAGTGGGCCAACAAAATACATGCTTTTGATCCCTATAGGGAGATGGAAGAATCCAAGCTAGGTGTCTACTACCTACATGAAGAGAATCAACCTCTTCCTGACTTAATCAAGCTAAAATGCAAGGATGACAATGAGGTATGGAAATTGTTCTTTGATGGCTCGAGTAGATAAGGAGCTGGAGGAGGAGCCATGATTGTGTCCCCCAGAGGTATGAGATATTATTCAGCCTTCATATTCCAGTTTTCTTGCTCAAATAACACTGTTGAATATGAGGCTTTAGTCCAAGGTCTTCATTGGGCAAGGAAGTTGGGAATCAAGAACTTGCAAGTATTCGGTGACAGTGAGTTGGTTTCCAATCAAGTCAGAGGACTAAATACTATCAAAAATTACCTGCTCAAGAACTACAAGAGTAGGGTATGGGATCTCATGGAGAATTTTGAGGCCTTTAGTATTGTTTCCATACCTAGGAAGGAGAATGAAGCTGCTGACAGACTTACAACGGTCAGGAAACATTTGATGTGGTTGACAACATCAAAAGAGATAGAGAACAACCACATATCCATGTGGTTGTGAGGCCACCAGTGCTAGATAATAATACATGTTGGCAGGTGTTTGAAAATGATCAACAGATCATTAACTTTCTACAAGAAGAAGTTGAATACTCGCTTATAAACCATAGTAGACTACAAAGAACGATGACGGGAATCGATAGTATAGTTGCATACAAAAAGCTTCCCAAAGGCTTAGTGACACTGGAATCTATTTTCAATCTTAATGATTAGTTCGAGAAAGAGAAGGCTAACATGCGAGATCAAAGGAGAAGATTCGAGTCAATCCCACTTGGAGAAGACAAAACACTTCAAATTGGCAAGATGGCCACAAAGCAAGAAAGGTATGAATATATAAAAATTTGCCAAGAATTTCTTGATGTGTTTTCTTGGAGTTATGAAGACCTAAGAGGGTTCAATCCAAAACTAGCACAACACACAATTGAACCGGATCCAACTGTTAAGCCCATCGGGAGAAGTAGAGACCAATCAACCCACATATTTAGCCTCTGATGAAGAAGGAGCTAAACAATCTGATAGAGGCAAGCATCATATTTCCAATCAAACACTCAAGCTGGGTTACAAATCTGGTCCTAGTCAGGAAGAAAAATGGAGAAATCAGGTTGTGTGTTGACTTCAGGGATTTGAATAGATCCTCCCTCAAAGACATCTACCCACTCCCTTTAATGGAGTAGATCTTACAAATAGTGTCCGAGTCAGAAAGGTTCTCCCTCCTAGATGGCTATTCAGGGTACAACCAGATCATGGTGAAAGAAGATGATCAATTCAAAACATCTTTCACCGCCAAATGGGGCACATATGCCTACAGGAAAATGCCATTTGGATTATCCAACGTCGGGGCCACTTTTCAAAGGGCAATGGATATGGCATTTAAGGGACTGATCAACAAAATAGTGTTGATCTATCTAGATGACATTATAGTGTTTTCCAAAAATGCAGCAGATCATCTTTTCCAACTAAGTCAGGTATTCCAAAGATGCAGGAGTTTTGGGGTGTCACTGAACCCCAAAAAATGCATATTCTTGGCCCATGAAGGTAAGCTTCTAGGCCATATTGTATCAAAGGAAGGATTGGTAATTGACCCAAAGAGAGTTCAAGCAATAAGAGCATTGCCATTGCCCAGTCACAAGAAGACTCTTCAAAGCTTCTTGGGAAAAATCAATTTTGTCTGTAGGTTTGTTCCAAACTTTGTTGCCCTTATTAAGCCAATAACGTTGATGTTGAAGAAGAGCTTAACATTCAGGTGGACAAGCTGAAGGAAAAACAACTTTTGAGGCTATCAAAGAAGCCATATCACAAGCCCCAACTCTTGTGAACCCGATTTTTCCAAAGATTTCATATTGTATGCCTTTGGTGGCAGCAACACAATTTCTGCAATCTTGGTGCAGCAGAACAAAGAGAGTACAAAACAGCCAATTGCTTTCTTCACCAAATTCTGGAAGATTATGAGGTGAGGTACTCCTTCATTGAGAAGCAAGTCCTGGCAGTGATCAGAGGATTGAAGAAGTTTAAGCATTTGGTTTCAAACAACAAGATCTAACTATTGGTCTCCCATGCAGGAGTTAAATAATTCCTTCTCAACAAGGACTTGAATGAAAAGCATGTAGGATGGATCACTCGTGTCATGGAATATGACATTGAGATCAAGGTCACCAAGCTGGTCCATGGGAAGGGGTTGTGTGAACAACTAGCCTCAGGTCAACAAGATGAAACAGATAGTGAAAAGGAGGTTGTTCTTGTTCTACAAGAAGATCAAGAAGAAGGGAGAGATGATGTACCTACTCCTTGTTGGACCCAAGATATGGTGCACTTCCTTCAAACAGGCATGTGTCCTCATGGGATGAGTAAAGAAAAAATAAGGCATTTTAGGCTACAAGCCATCCCATATGTTCTTATTGATGGTGTCTTGTTCAAGAGGGACATCAATGAAATTCCTGAGATGCATTAGGATAGATCAGGTGGAGAGTGCTACAAGAATTCCATGTTGAAGCAGCTAGAGGACATTTTTCTCTAAGAGTAACAACACTCAAAATCATGAAAGCAGGATATTATTGGCCTAGAGTGTTTAGTGACTGCTACACATGGATCAAAAGGTGTAAGAATTGTGCATTCTTCAAGGGCAAGGAAAAGCTAGCAGCACTTCCATTGCACCCAATTTTAGTTGAACAACCTTTCATGCAATGGGGATTGGACTTCATTGGAGTCATCAATCCAAATTCAAGCCAAGGCCACAAATGGATCTTGACAGTGACAGATTATTTTACCAAATGGACCGAGGCAGTGGCACTCAAGGAAGCAAATGAGTCTAGTATCCTAGATTTCTATGAAGGGATAGTGACCATATTTGGAGTGCCAGCCACCATCATGTCAGACAATGCATTAGCATTCATAGGTTCCAAAATCACAGGATGGGCTGTTAAGAATGGGACTTATTTGAGTACTTCATCAAACTATTACCCTCAAGGTAATGGCTAGGCTGAGTCCACAAACAAAAACTTGTTAAAGATCATCAGAAGAACTCTTGATGAGAATCAGAGGACTGCACACAAAGCTCAAAATGGCCTTATGGGCTGATAGAATAATGCCCAAGAGATCTACAGGAAGATCTCCATTCAAGCTTGTCTATGGGAAAGAGCAGTGTTGCCTATATCACTTGAGTTGCTAGCATTGGAGCTCATGAAGCAACTAGAGATGTTTGAATTTGGACCAATGGAGGCTAGGTATGCGGAGCTAATAGAATTAGAAGAAACTAAAGAACATGCTCTCCAAGCAATAGAGAAGAATCAAGATTCAGTTGAGAAATCCTTTGACAAGAAGACAAAAGCAAGGACCTTCCAAGAAGGAGACCTAGTTTTGAAATGGGATGCAGATCAAGAAAACCAAGGAAGGCGTTCTAAATTTGACACCATCTGGAGTGGTCCTTATATGGTCACAAGATGCAAAAGTAGCAATGCTTTCCAATTGTCTACATTAGAGGGTGAAGAGTTATAGATTCTAGTAAATGGGATCTATCTTAAACATTGCTACTAAAAGGGGAGTTCTCACCCTGTACATATTATTTTACTTTTCTCTTTCCTCTAAGTGCTTATGCACATTGTCTTGTTGTAGTGTAGATTGCTTTTCTCCTAAGTGCTTTGCATGCTCTGCATGTTCCATTTGGAGCATGTATGATTTCAAATTTTGTATATAGTGTGGTGTTGTTTTGTGGCTTTTGTGCAGTCCATTTGGAAAGACAGATGAAACCTTGGGTTAAAACAATTTTCTTCTCTCAGAAACCTTCATTTTTAGATTTCTTATGAAAATTGGGAGTGCAAGCAGCCGAGCTCGTGAATTAGAGGAAAATTTAGTATCAATTTGTCTTTCTCGACTCCATGCCCAATGCGAGATACAACAAGGCAATTGGTCTTTTCATCTAGCGATGCATACTGTCATCACCAATCCGGCACTATGATAATTCTTCACCGGGAACTCCTCATGCTATGATTATTTACTAATTCACAGCCTTTAGTTTGGTGGATGTAATCTGGAAACAAAACAACAAACATAACACAAGAATACCATCGACTATGATAAGACGGAATGATGACAAATCTGAAATATCAAAGTAAATTATAATATTAACATGAAATTGTTACAATCTCACCCATGAGGTACTTCAAGTGTTATTGACTTCACTTGCCTTCCACCAATACTATGGGAGAAACTTTACAATTACACCTCTTAATGGCTTCTTCAACACACCTTTAAACTGATGGCTTCCTTTACACACTTCATACAATATTTCTCACTACTTCCTTCTATGCTAAATGAGGGGGGTGGCCTCTTTATTTATAGAACTTCCAGGCTTATCCATCTTATCTCTAAGATAGGATAAGAAATCCACTCTGACGAATCATATTCCATACCTTAACTCTTATATGTACATGTAAGCTTATCTTTTAAGATAAGATAAACCTTATCATTTCACATGGGTTCCACATTTTTAGACTTTTTACAAATAAAATACACAAAATATTTATGACCTCACTCCTTGTCCTTATTACCAATATAATATTTCTAATTCCTAATCATGTAGACCCTACTTCTCTACTTATCCCAACTTTGACATTTTAACATTACCGGACCACTTACGACAAATATTTACTTTTTACAACATTCCTATTGTACTTTGACTGTTACCGTACTCTACATTATTGGCGGCACCGTATTGTGGCACCGTTATCTTCTATCAGACGCTACTACTAATTACACTTAACAACATCCTATTCCTAATACATACATTAATGAAATAGAAATTACGGAGGAAAATTTTAGTGTCGACATCTTCCCCCTTCCTAGCTTCTACTCCGTCCTCGGAGTAGACTATTCTGGTGCTTGGAAAATCTTCAACTTGTCGTGGTTGACCCATTTCGTAATGGGAGTGCCATCCAATTCCTCCAGGTCAGTGCATTTACCATTTTCATGCGCACCACTATTTTGTAGGGCCCCATCCATTTTGGAAGAAATTTTCTGTCTTCTTTTTTGTATCTCGAATCATATACTAGAACCAAGTCATTCACATGAAATGGAGACCAACGGATCTTTTAATCAAAGTATTCCTTCTACTTCATTTTCTTCTTATGGCTTGTATCCTTTGTTATTTCCCTCATTTCCTCTAGCAAATGAAGATGTACCAACCTTTCTTTTACTGAATCACTTTCATCTATCCTTTCATTTTTCATAACTCTCATAGTGGGAATATCAAACTCAATAGGAAGAACTAGATCAATGTCATAGGCCAACTGAAATGGGGAGTATCCTGTTGCTTTGGCTTTGATGTTTCCCTATATGCCCACGATGCTGCATGAATCCTTTTATCCCACTTATGTACTGCAAGGCTGCATCTCTGTTGCTAAAATTTGACACAACACAAAATTTGTTCGTTCCACCTATCCATTTGTGCTTGGCTTGTATGTTGTTGCCTTCCTATGCTTAATAGAAACTTTATTGACTAGGGCTTCTACTACCTCATTAATGAAGTGGCTTCCTTGATCATTACAATTTCTAATGGACAACCAAATCGGTGACAATGCGTTCATATATGAACCTTGCCACCTCATCCATGGAAGCTATTTTCAATGGCCTAGCTTCAACCCACTTGCTTAAATAATGTGTGCAACTAAAATATACTTATTTTGGCATGAAGTAGTTGGAAGTGGACCTACCATGTCTATTCCCCACTTTTCAAAGGGACCAAGTGGAAGAATAGGACATAATGGAGTCTGATGAAGTCTTACGGTTACCATGTGTTTGACAATTATCACATGTCTTACAATAATTATAACAATCTTTAAAAAGAGTGGGCCAGTGATAACCTGCATCCAAGATCCTTCTTGTTGTAAGTTGTCCAGAGAAGTGCCCTCCACATGTACCATTGTGGAATTCTTCTAGTAGTTCCTTCCCTTGATCACGTCCAACTCGCCCTCTTGTCTTTGTCCATCGGGTCCTATTCGAAATAATACTTCATGCGAGAATAGAATATGGATGACTGACTTGAGTAATCTTTCTCTTAGTCTTTGCATTGGCACCATCAGGAAACTTGAATTCATTCAGATAATTCCAAATATCTATGTATTCACTAGGGATTGTGTCAAGGGATAACAAGGCTGCATCGGGGAAATCATCATCATCACAAGATGATCCTAAACCATCATAGGCTTGAGAGAGTGCATCTACATTGACATGCTTCTTTCCTGGGCTATCTATAATATCAAATTCAAATTCTTGTAGCAAAATTATCCATCTTGCTATCCTCCCTGATGGGTTAGGCTTATTGACAATATATTTTAGAGCCTGATGATCTGTTACAACTATAAATTTCTGCCCTAGTAAGTAATTTCTAAACTTCTTTACAGCAAAAATGATAGCTAGAGCCTCTTTTTCAGATTACTGGTATAATTTACCTCAAGCCTTTCGCTCATTTGTGCGCTCCCAAAGTAAATTGGATGTTCATTCCCATTTTCATCCTTTTGGCTCAAAGTACTTCCTAGTGCTTTGCATCTAAGGCATCGGTGTACACAATGAATGGCTTGCTCCAATCTGGATTCTTTAAAGCAGTGAAGACACCGGGGCTTCCTTCATTGTCTAAAAGCTTCATGTGCCTTATTTCTGGTTCATAAGTAACATCCTTCTTCAGAAGCCCAAGTTAGTGTCTCAGTGCAATCTTTGAGAAATTCTTGATGAACCTTCTATAGTAACCCACATGGCCTAAAAATGATCTCAACTTACTTCTATTCATTGGAAATGGTAAATCTTTGATTTTGAAACTTTATCGGGATCGATTACAATACCATCTCTGGATACAACATGCCCTAACAAAACACCTTTAGAACATCCAAAGACACACTTTGTAGGGTTTAGTGAGGCTTGTGCTTCGTCTAACCTTTGAAATGTTGTCTCCATCTCAGTGCGGGTGGTCCAACTTGCTCCCATAGATGTAAAAATATCCGAAATACTCTTATGAAGGTCCCAATGTAGGGTTCGAACACCCTATTCATCAAACGCTGGAATGTTCTTTGGAGCATTACACAACCCAAAAGGCATAACTCTATAAGCAAACGTTCCCCAAGGAGTGGTGAACATGGTCTTCAGCTGATCTTTCTCTGCTATACGGACTTGGTTGTATCCGCTATATCCATCAGCAAAACTATAACACTCCTGGCCAGCTACTTCGTCCAAGATCTGATCTGAGAATGGAAGAGGGTAATGATCCTTCTTTGTTGCCTTATTGAGCTTCCTGTAATCAACACAAATGCGTAGCTTCCCATTCTTTTTTATTGAGATCACAATGGGAGAAACCCATTCTGAATTCTCCACAAAGAAATATGAATCCCGCATTAAACAACTTATCTATTTCTTCTTTTACGGTTTGGAAAAATTAGGATTCATTCTATATGGCATTTGCTTTATAGGCTTAGCACCATCTACCACTCAATAGAATGTTCTACCCAACTTACTTGACGGAGTTCCTTGTAATCAAAAGTGAATATGTGTATGTACTTTCAAAAAGATGGAGGTAGGATTCCTTCTCACTCTCCATCACAAAGATCACCAATCTTTATTTGTTGGAGACGATCATCAACCTCTTCTTTAGATAATTTTATGGGGTCATGAGTCGGTGTGGACTGGAAGGATATCCATGATCAAACATCAACCTCACTTTCTTCATCTTCGATGTCCACTTCACTTTGGTACTAGAGTAATCAGAGGATGTCCAATCATCGGTTTCATCACTTGAATCCACAAGTTCGCCTTATGATGTCGAGGATCACATTTATCTTCACCCTCTCTCTACCACGTCCAAGTGTCATGAAGCCTTCATTCCACTAGTTTCTTGCATGAACTCTCCTTAGCCATGGTCTTCCCCAAGAATATTGGGTATGCAACAAGTACCATTTTTCATCACCCGAAAGTCGACCACACATACAACACCCATAACAAATACCTTCGGTTTAGTTTTTTTCTTATTTAATGACTTAACATAAGTGTTGAAGGGCGATAAATTTTTAAACCCAACATATTCATTACAGAGACTCGGTCATTACATTAACTAAAGCACCTCCATCAACTAAGACAAAGATGAATTGAAATACCATTACATAATACCTCAACTTGTGGAGCATAGGGATCCGCCTCGCCTCCAAAACAGGGGACCTCAACCTCCTTCCTTCGTCGAGCATTGAGTCCACTTCGCAACTCCCGCCTCTTCTCAGAAGACATAGCCAAGAGTTGACCATATGTAATATTTGCAAGCCTTTTAGACAGATCTTCCAAGATGGAGTATGGTCCTTGCCCTTGTGAAATCAGAAAATCTTGCACACCCAACTTTCTTCTCCTATGTTTCTTACTAGTTTCTCCTTTCATCTTCTTAGGATCATTTCCATCTTGATTATCTTTTTCTTTCTTTCTTTTTGTTACAAACACATCTACTTCATTATTTCTGCTCTTATCTACTACATCAAAAGAATTCACAGGTGCTTTTCCTTTATCATTATCTCATTTACCAGATGTAGAAGCTCTATCTCGGACAATTATACTTATAATGACCCTTTTATAACAACCATAACAAACAACTTCAGAAATATTTCTTTTTAGACCTCTATCTCCTCCCTGAGAACTAAATTCTTTTCCTTGAAGAAGATTAATAGTTAACTGACCCATATTTTTGAGAAAATCTTCATACTCAGTAGATGTACTAGGAGAAATATTTGTGCTCACCGAGAGTGGTTGTGGATTCTGGAGCAAAGGTGTTGGTGTAGGCTCTACTTTAGTAACAATTTCTTTGGGCTCCTCTTCCATGCTTTCTTCTTGCCTTCTTGCAATCTCCTTTGCTTGTTCAATGGTAGCTAGGCGGTCATACTTCACTCGTTGTCTGATCTCTAGCTTCATCCCAAGAATGAAGTGCTTACATAGGAGATTATCCACGCCATTCATCAACCCATCCGCTAATCCTTCCTTTCGGATCTGGGCGTCGAGCTTCCTCCTTAGCTCTAGAACACGAGCATGATAATCCCTTATCTTCTCCTTCTCTCCTTGGGTTAGCTTTGTGATATCGATCATGAGATCTGCATATCTCTGTTGTTCACCAAATTCTTCAAGAAAACTTTCAGTTAATAAATCCCATGAGTTTTTCACATTATCACCTAGTGTTTCAAACCACCTAAGGGCTGAACCATCCAAAAAGGTAGGAAAAAATTCAGTCCATTGTTCCCTTCTTATAAGGCCATTACAAATACAAGATCGTTTAAACTCTTGAATGAAAGAGGAAGCATCTTCATTAGATTGGGCTGAAAAAACATGAATCTTCCCCAGCCAAACGTAACCAGAGTGAAATACCATCCCAAAAGTACAATCAACAAGACTTATGTGCACCAATAATTAAAATCACTATAATAGAAAATAGAAATGACCACGGTAAACTATGGTAAAACTTGACTTCTCAGTAGTAAAAACTGAATTTCTTGTGGTAAACACTATTCACGGTAAAAGTGAAGTTCTTTATGCGTAAATACTATTCACGGTAAAAAGTGACTTTACTATGGTAAATACTATTCACAGCAAAAATGACTTTACCATGGTAACTACTATTCACGGCAAAAATGACTTTACCATGGTAACTACTATGCACAGTAAAAACAAGGTTACCCTCCAATTGATTTTTGACTAAGTGGGAATATCTCTCCAGAAAATCCACCAACGAGGAATGGTCCCGGAAACGGAACCAAAATGTCATCACCAATCCGGCACTATGATAATTCTTCACCGGGAACTCCTCGTGCTATGATTATTTACTAATGCACAACCTTTAGTTTGGTGGATGTAATCTGGAAACAAAACAACAAACATAACACAAGAATACCATCGACTATGATAAGACAGAATGATGACAAATCTGAAATATCAAAGTAAATTATAATATTAACATGAAATTGTTACAATCTCACCCATGAGGTACTTCAAGTGTTATTGACTTCACTTGCCTTCCACCAATACTATGGGAGAAACTTTACAATTACACCTCTTAATGGCTTCTTCAACACACCTTTAAACTGATGGCTTCCTTTACACACTTCATACAATATTTCTCACTACTTCCTTCTATGCTAAATGAGGGGGGTGGCCTCTTTATTTATAGAACTTCCAAGCTTATCCATCTTATCTCTAAGATAGGATAAGAAATCCACTCTGACGAATCATATTCCATACCTTAACTCTTATCTGTACATGTAAGCTTATCTCTTAAGATAAGATAAACCTTATCATTTCACATGGGTTCCACATTTTTAGACTTTTACAAATAAAATACACAAAATATTTATGACCTCACTCCTTGTCCTTATTACCAATATAATATTTCTAATTCCTAATCATGTAGACCCTACTTCTCTACTTATCCCAACTTTGACATTTTAACATTACCGGACCACTTACGACAAATATTTACTTTTTACAACATTCCTATTATACTTTGATCATTACCGTATTCTACATTATTGGCGGCATCATATCGACGGGCGTCGTTATCTTCTATCAAACGCTACTACTAATTACACTTAACATTCTATTCCTAATACATACATTAATGAAATAGAAATTACGGAGGAAAATTTTAGTGTCGACATACCCTTGTGAGTCGCCAAATTGTTATCCATATTTCTCCCCTGTGCCAAATATTGGATCGACCATGATCCCACATAAGAGGAAACATAGTCAAAAGGTGGACAAAAAGGCTTCAAAATTGGCCAAGTATAAAGGTATAAGCGGAGAATGCCAAGTGTCTGTATGGCGTTGATTCAAGGGGTGAATAGAGAAAAGGTTTCTAAATGAGTGCCATACTACCATGTATCCCATATCAAAAGGGGACCCATTTTTCAATCTATTTTCCCGCCTCCTATACGGACTGATATAAACTTCAAAAGGGCATATCTTTTGACTCGTAGAGCTCGAAATAGTGCAAATCGATGCCGTTGGAAAGATCTCGGCCTCACCCATGCCATGGAAGTTTGAAACTTTAATTTTGAGGAGGTTAGGTGAAGAAAAACGAAGGAAATGTCTTTAGGATTTCAATGCAGGATCTTTTTGCCTCAACAATCAAATCATATTTGATCTGTTTCACCATTTCCTCTTCCTTCAAGGCACCGAACCAAGGATTGATGCAGAAAGATGGATTTGGGGAGATATTTCATCAGAGGCATTAACAGTGGTGGTTGAGCTTCAACCTACTTTTCCCGCTTCTCTCTCTCTTCTTCTTTCAGGTTGAATCTATAAATACGAGGGCAGGATTCATTGTAAAGGGTTGGACATTCTTTGTTTTGTAGGCTCCCTTCTCCTCTTAGCAAAAGGATTTGTGGGGTTCATGCCTTCCATCAAAAATTACATTACATTTCTACCTCTTGGATACTTTGTAATGGACTGTATCAATCTACAAAGCAATAAAACACGTCTATGATTGATTTTAGATCCTTTCTTGTCTCTTTTGCTTTCATCTAGTCTCCCATTATATATCTAGCTATCTGTGCTTGTTTATTGTATGCATTTTGTTGGTTTGTGTCTATCAGAAAAATAAGTGTTCATCATTCCTTTGGTGCGTCACCTAGTAGTTTAGTTATATCTTATTTCTTATACTCTTTTATCCTTGTCTCCTTGGCAAGTTTTAGATTAGGATTAAGAATGATCCTCTACAAATTTCTATGTATGCACCTAAACAAGAATAAGGAACCATCCTTCAACTGGAGAGCTTTCCCATTTTGTAAGGTCCCACACCTTGGGGAAAGTTCAATGTTATGCAATCACACCAAATGATTCTACCTTAGAAAAGCATATTTTTTAGAGCTCATTTGGGGTGCTATGATTTTGCACTAACAAGAACCTTACATGAAATTTGTAAACCGTGTACGATCATTACTAATATATAAATGATACTCCCTCTAAACCTTTATGTCTTCCTCTATGTTTCCAAGAGCATGAGTGAATACTATATGCGCAAATATGGAAATATGAATAGATTTGTGTTAGGTTGTGGAGCCTATTTTCATGTGTGAAAGAGTTGAAGACAGTGTACACTAAGAATATCAGTAAATTGTTTTGGCCTTAAAACATGCCCGATATACCAGAAACGTGATATTCTCATATGGGTGAGATTTTTGACCCATATGTTTATGGGATGGTTTTGGTCCATGGTTTTGATACCCACAATTTTGTAAAACTACTTAAGCAAATTGTCTGCTTATATGGTTTTATTCATATGGTAGGTGTATGTGTAACATTGCAAATGTGTTTTTGAATTCGGTGTGAATTTCAGAGAGTTTGTTGAGCATAGCTCCAAATAGATCTGGGTATCAGATTGAGAGAGTGGTGGCTTGTAATAAAATCTGAGCAAGTGATTCTTGGTGGATGTAACCCAAATTTGGTGAGCCACGTTAAATACTATATCTTTGTGTTGTGTTATTTTATTCTCGCAATTTTATTTGAGATTTGTAATATTTTCTCGCATATAAGTTTCTACTGCTTCAATTCGTGAGGGATTATTCCACATATTTTATCCCTTATTTCCTAACAATTTGTAGTATTGGGATTACATTGCATTTTGTGGTTGTAGTGTATAGTTCTCTGCAAAATCAAAAAAATTACACAATGGTATCAAGAGGAAATATGTCATTACATAACCCGAATTTCTCGCCTAACCATCGAGCTCTGTGTGTATGTCATGATAGTCATAAAATTGCATACACTTATTTCTTTACTAATTGATTCACACATCTTGGCATATTTACCATCTTTTGAAGTGTAAGCCAATGACTTGTATTTCACAAAACTAACTAGTTCATTTCCAATTGCATGTGTATTCTTTATGCGTATACAATTTTGTAAATGTTGCAAACCACCACAACTATCACAAGTTCCTTCCAAACATGATTTTTATTAAACATTGTCCTTCTCTTATATAAAAACACTTGAGATGAAATCTCTTGTAGATTTAGGTGGAACATTTATTATACACTCCTGCAAAATATTCTTAATACAAAAATTAACACATATTGGCCAAAAACATCATAATGCATAGCAAAATTCAATATAGATCCTACGTAAAGTAGTATGTGCATGATTTATTTTAACATAAAAATGTTTTGTCATTTCAAAATATGTTTTACTAATTTATATTTAGGGATGAGTTTCTTTATACTTATTATAAAATTTTGGTTGTGTCATATCCAAAAATGTTTGGGATGTGATTCATTGTTTCAATAACCAATTCTTCTTTTTAAAATGTCTTTTTCATTAGGTGAACCCTTTTATTAGTTTTCCAAATTTCTTCAATTTTAGATTTTAACTCTTCAACCATGGTCTTTTTTTTTTCTGGTGGCAGGTCTACTAGAGAATGCCCATAATTCATTATTATTTGGATCTTCAACTCTTTCATGTATTTTGAGAGATTTCAATAGTGTTTTCCTATTTATTTTTAGTGCACTACTTGTTTTCCTAATTAAACAAGATTTCTTTGTTTCTTTACTTACTATAGTTGATGTAATAACATGTCGAGTAGTATTACTATCTTTGGTACATGAGGTTGGACATATAAATTGATATGGATTCATTACAAATTTTACAAGAGATTTTTCACTTACTTTGGTCCTAGATGTTCTTAGACCAAGGGTCTTCATAGTAGGTCTAAAATTAATATTTTCCATCGTTTCAACAAACAAATGACATCTTGTCTAATTTTAGTTGTTAAAAATGTTTTCCATAATTTATTAGTTTTTCTTCTACAAGTGTGTTCGCTAATCTTATTATTCATTAGGTTTAAAACATTTTCATCAATTTCAAGTAAAAGTATGAGTATTTTATGCAAAAACTAATCTGAGATTTGAATTGTAAGGATTGTTGAACGCCATATAAACATGTTCATTTTTATTTGTTGTTTAACTTCATAATTTGGTAAAATTTGTGGTTTGAATAGGTTGGTCTTTTGGTGTAACATCTAAGCTTAAATTTGGTATTACATCATCATTCATTGATTTAATTGGTGTTTGAGGATCTATTTCATTATCAATTTCATGTGGAAGAGATGACATACCTTTAGCTCCATATGTTGATTTCTTTCTTTCACTGATTTTTGCACTTGTTCCCACGTTTTGTTTTTTCTTATTCTTTCTTAGATTTTTTGCCTAATAGATAGTCTTTTTCAACATCTCCCATCTCTGGAAAAGACGTGTTCAATTTATTTTTTCATGCCCTTTTTGCATTTGTTCCCTTTTTCCATCTCTTCAAGTGTTTTCCTTTATAGTCTCCTCCCCATAATTCTCAAATATATTTATCAACACAAGACAATTGACAAAAAGAGTTTTATGAATGTTAGGGATATAAGAAACAATGAAAAAACACTCAAATCTCACCCAATGATAAAATATTTCACAAAAAATGATTCTATATAAGACAAAATATACAAAATGAATCTTCTATCAATGTAAAAAGCATAAAAAGTACTAAATTGTCATATAGAATGTATCACAGAATAAAATGTTACAGGAATATCTAGAAAATAATGCTTTATGGGATCGAAATCACGAGTACTTTTATTTTTTTGTTTAGATCACATTTTTAAAGCTTGTTATAATGTTTTGTGTTATATAACACTCGTGTTTACTCTATTTTGGATTGGAAATTGTCAATCCTTAGGCTTGGATTTTCCAAGGATATTTAATCCTAAGGGTTGGACCATGTAATCCGTGAATAAATCTATGTTTTTCTTAAAAGCGTAACAATTTCAAGTGTATTCCCGATTTTTCATGTGTTATTAGCCAATATTCTAGGAAAAAAACATGACTACAACATCAAACTTTGTTTTAGGTTTGTGTCGATGTATTTCTTTCTAAAATATTATTAGTTTAAGGTTTTCATCTTTAATTTATTTCAAAAGTGCCTTCTTTTCATGCCAAAACATTGTATGTATCTTTTTATACATAATTTACGATTCACTAATCCAAATTTCAAAAAAAAATGGCACAATCTACACTCCATTCTACACACATTCAAAAAAAAATATTTTCAACTATTTTCTCAAAATTAGGGGGTGTACACAAATAATTCATTTTCGAGATGTGTTCACTTTGAAAATTAGTAAAAATTCTATATTAATCTAAACAATATGAAAAATTAACATGACCTAATGCATGGTCTTAGTTAACTTTATACTCAAGATATTTGTAATATAGTTTATGGAACTCAAAAAAAGGGGGAGGCACACTTTGAGTGTGAACCACATATCTTTGACCTTAGGCACACTTTGATCTCCACTTTGACCTTCTTAATCTCCACCATTTTCAAAAAAATAGTAGTTTAGAAACTAGATTATGAGCACTACGATTCTTATTCTTATCACATTGTCAAATTTTGAGCATATGCATGCCAAATTACTAGTTGAAGTTTAGTTTTGTTGATTTCAGGAAAAAAGTGGCCACTTTTGACCCCATTTTGGTCCCCCATTTCCATGAACATACCCTTGTACTCGAGTATTCTGCATATATACTGAATAATGTATTTTGTAGCTTGTTAATATCATTCGTGGGCTTCATGAAAATAGTGAGTTACTAGTTCACAACAACAAAAATATCAAGACATGTATAAGTCAAGTAGAGTAGACTTCCAACCAAATTTGTATAGATTTTCCCATCAATGAAGGAGTAGAACATTTGGTGGAAAAATTGACCCCTAATTATAAAGGATTTGATTTGCACTTACAATCTTCCATGTTGAAGAAACGGAAAATGTCTTGAGCATATTTGGATTAATGGGTGAAAATTCCTTTGTTAAAAAGTCTAATATGAAGACCCAAAAAGAAATGTAAAAAAATAAAATTGTTCATCTCAAAATACTTCTTCTACCATTCTTTCAAATTGTGAATTTTCTATGTGGAAGATCCTACGATGATTAAGTTATCAACATAGAGGACTAGAATGAGGAACTTTCTATCTAAATTTCTTAGAGTAGACTGTAGGGTCTGAGGAACACCATGTGAACCAAGAATTGATAAGAAACATGTCAATATTTTCATACCAAGCTTGAGGAGCTAGTATTAACTCATACAATGACTTTGTTAATCTACACACATAACTAGATTTCACGCTATCAATGGACCCTAGAGGTGGGGACATATATTTCTTCCTACAAATCACCATGCTAGAAGGTAATTATAACATCCATTTGGTGTACCTCTCATCCCTATGTCGCAGTCAAGGAGATTACTAGCCAACATAGTTCATTGTAGAAACCTAATAAAAAATTCATGGTAATCAACACATTCAACATGTGAAAACAATTTTTCTCTAAGTTAGGCTTTGTACCTTGTAAAGGACCCTATTTCTACATATTTGGTTTGGTACACCCACTTTCACCTCACTATTTTCTTCCTTTTGGAAGTGGAACCAAATCCCAAGTGTTGTTATGTTTCAAAGTAAGAATTTCGTCTACCATAGCTAACTAATTTTTGGGATGCTTGTAAACTATATAAGTCTCGGAATTTTGTGGTGTATCCAATTGTGTCAAATGTGTAATATCATACTGAAGTAAGGATTTCATTGTGTGTCTTGATATCTAGGATCTCATGTCAAGGTAATATCCTCATTGTGAATGCTCAAACCCATTTTGGTTGAGGTTATGTGAGTTGAGTGGGTGTATTTAAAATTTCTTCTAATACTAACAATATATGTATTGGTTATCCCCTCATGGATCATCATTTAAATTGTAAGAACTCAATGAATGGGATTCTTCAAATTTTATGTGTTCATCAAAAGAATATTAAGAAGTGGTGTCTTGAAAAATAAGATGGATGCGGATTAGGTGATGTATCATAAGCTTGAGATTGTTCATCAAACACTACATCACCCCTAAAATTAATCTTAATGGTTCCTAAAACTAAAAGATGATATGCCTTCACATCCTTGAAGTGACCAACAAAGATATAAAGGAAATCCTTCCTTTTGGTTTCTCGTTTATCATTTGGAATATGTTCTCACATATAACATCCAAAAACCTTGAATTTAGAAACATTGAGTTTAACATATGACCATTTTTCTCCCGGTGTCATACCAAGAAATCTTGTATCGCATTACATCCAAAAAAGCTAAATTTAAAAACATCAAGCTTAATAATAGACCATTTTATTTCCAATTTCATATCAATCATTGTTGAATGGGGAGAGTGATTTTCAATGTAGTTTGCACACATAATGACTTTTCCCGAATTTGAGGAGGAAAATATTTGGAATGTAGCAAATAATTAGTCATTTTATTAAATTTGTTATTTGTGTGCTCACCTACACCCTTTTTCGGTAAATGTAGGGAATAATGTGTTGAAGGTGAATCTATGTTTTCTCACAAAAAGTAAGCATATAGTTTTTCACGACTCTCCTCCATTATTAGTTCTAAGACACTTTATTTTCTACTCAAATATATTCTCTATAAGGGCCTTGAAAATTTTAAGTGCTTAAAGACTTCACTTTTGTTATTTAGAAATTAAACCCGATTTCTACAAGAAAATTCACCAATGAAGGTAAGCACATAGTTAAGTTTATGAAAAGAACATAGGGAAATGACATGAGGTCATTATGAACTAATTGCATTTTTCACTAGCTCTCCAAGATTTTCCTTTTGGAAATGGATCACTATGATGTTCACCAAGTGAAAACTTTTTAAAAAATCAATCTATGAAGGACACCTTTGGAAATCTAAAAGACACATTGTTCTAATTTAGAGTTTGCAATGACCGATAGTTAAGATGACCAAAACACTCATGTCGAGTTTACTTAATTCATTTGCATGGACAATCATGACTTGTGAAGGTTGATTAGGCAAAAGTGATTAAACATATATAATCTAGATGATGATCAACCTTAATAATAACAACAATAGTAGACTTGTCTTTATATTTTCTGATATAAAAAATTTATTAGCAATAAACTCAATAGTTTTTAATTCACTGTAATGAGTGATCTGATAAATGGATAACAAGTTTGCAAACAAATATGGAACATGGAGAACTCTTTTGAATGTGTCGTTTTCATCTCAATAGACCCTTCAACATCAAATTTTAGAGGTTTCTTATTTCCCAAATAAATTTATGTTGTGTTACTACTATCCAAGAGAGTTTCAAACAAAGAAACCTAATTTTCCATATGGTTTGAGGCATATGAATCCAAAATCCATTCATTTACTATTGATCCATTAATTGTTATAGAAAAAGAAACACCTATCTTGGAGGGAGGAAGTTGTATTGTTTATCTCTACTTCTACGTATGTCATTTTCTTTGAATGCTAATGTTCACGCTCATGACTTAGTTTACCATATAGTTATAACATTTTGTCATTTTTACCTTTCAATTTCCCTTTTCCTTTGTTTTGAATTGGGGTGGATTTTGTGATCTGTAAACTACCCATTTTGTATAATAAACAGATCCTATCTTAGTGATAATGAATGATAAACTAACTAAGATTCTTGTTATCAATATATTATGCAAGAAACATTCAAACTATACTGAAATTGAGAGATGAAAGATAAGGAGACAAGAAATTTATCCTGGAGAAACCCAATTTGGGAAAAAACTCCAACTATGTGAGCAATTGCTCCATGTAGTCACAAAATCACACACTTTAGACATTATTTAGTCCCAGTCTCATACTATTATTCATATGGTTTTGAGTGAAGAAAGTACTAATTAACCCCCATTTTTGCCATTTTACTTTGTTTTTTGTCATTACTTCCAACCTCTCACACATACTTTCCCAGTTTGTTTATGTCATTCCATGCTATTTTTCATTTGAATGGGGTGCCCAAGCTAGTATTGGAGTCTTTGACAGTGCCTGGTCCTAGTCGGGGCACCCTGATCTTCTTTCCACTTTCCCGCCACTTTTTGGGCACTTTCTAGCCATTTGAACATTTCATATTTCTTATGGTCAGCCTTTTCGGGGTTAATTACAAAATTAGAACAAGAGAACCATATAAATATAAATTTATGTGACCATAATGAGGGACCAAACACTAATCACTACTATCTTCACATAGGATTACATCCATCAAAGATCTAGCATCCATCTAGCTCCACTCAAAGGCACAAGGTTGTTTCATCTCGCATCACACTACATAGGAGGGAAGTTTATTATATTTCATTGACCATTCTATTACATTTTCTACACGTAGTTATTACTCGCTACTTTCACAAAGTGTGACTAGCACAAGATCACACGGGGCATGATTATACACACAAGCACATAGAACTACATCAAGTTTGATATGTAGTGAAATGCTCAGTTAATAAGTCCACCATTGTGGCATCTGAGGACTACATGACCCCTTCATTTGCATTTTTATTTTGTAGGGTTTAATGCTTGTTTTGGGGTTTTGCAGTCTAACCTTCATCACTAGTCATTGGCAACATTTGGCAAAAAGTAGCAAATTACATGCGATAGACAAAGAGGGATTCATATCATCTCCTAACCCTATAAGTTTGGTTCTTGAACCTCCTGCATAGACTGGGGTTCTCATAACTCATACTAGGCTGCCCATATGCGCCTTGATCATCTCCTGAGAACCCCAATCCAACCAAACAACTCAAATCTATCCTTTTTGGGACCTTTGCATGTTCATTCCCACTTCCAAAATATTCATTTTATTTTAAAACACAAGATCTGAAAGTTCTCTAAATCAGCTAAGCTCCTTCCAACCCTTCTTTGCATATTAAGCTTTTCATTTTTACTACCCTAGTTGTTTAGGTCACTTCCTATATTTTTTTACTTTTGCTTTTATTTATTGTTGTACTTATTAGATTAACTATCCAAAAATCCCCATTTTTAGTTAATCATTTTGGTGAATACTTATGGATATTTCTTTTCTTCCACCATGGCTTCTAATGTTTGTCAAGTCTCTTTGCTTCAATTGATTCAAATGCACCCATCTTGTAAAGACACTCTCCAAAAACCCTAGAGACTATGTATCTGCCTATCAACATGTTGCCTACTCAAGTCAATGCTATTTTTGATCATCTTTCTAAGGACTCTCTTGATTCCAATCAATCTATTTGCAAATCCATTCAAGCCCTTCATTCTTTATTTCAAGATAAATTTCAGACTATGGAATCCACAATTACATCTCTAAAATCTGAAATCCAACATCTTAAGGACACTTCTCAGGCTCATGTTTGTTCTCCTTCTACATCTCATCTTCATTCTATGTCTTCTACATGTGCTCATATTAGTGAACCTCAAATCTTGTCGCTCCCACACCTCTCAAGTTTGCAATCAATGTTAAACAACAAGATATTCTTTGAAACTCATAACTCATCAATTAATCAGCTTGCCATCTACTCATTGTTATCCTCCTTATCGGCTTGCAAAATATCAAGGTCTTCCATATTGCAATTATCATCAAATCAATGGACATAATGACAATGATTGTTATGTTTTACAATGAAGAATAAAGCATCTTGAGTGTCAAGGTTTCATCTCATTCACCACACAATGTTCTGTTACATGGTCCTCTCCACTTGTTACATCTCAATGGGTTTTTAAATCTGATTTGTCTAATGAGCATCATGTCATCATTTCTAAGGAAAGTCAAGATCCACCTAAGAAACCACCCCTCAAAATCAATACAACACCTCTTCTCAAGTCATCTACGGCATCACCAAGTCAACATAAGCAACCTCCTTTAAAAATCAGTGCAACACCTCTTCCTCTCAAGTCATCCACAACATTACCAAGTCAAATTATGCAACCACCTCTCAAAATCAGTCCACCTTCTTCTCCTATCAAGTCTTTTGTAGTGTCATCAATCCCACATAATCTAAAACCAATCACTTTTTTCAAAGCTACTACTCCTATTGATGGCCAGGAAACACTTCAAACTCCACCACCATCGCATGGTCCTCCTGTTGCTTCCACCTACCATTTTTTGGCCCTCACTCTTATTACGATACAGACAACGCTTTCCCACAATGACATGGAACCTCTCACGTCACTACATAGTTATCTGTCATTGGCACACTTAGGGGCATCATGTTTATCCCCTAACACTATCATATATATTACATATTCTACATATCACAGCTAGCCTTTCATATACATCATACATGTCTTCACACACACACACACACACACACACACACACACACACACACATATCATCATTACCTAATGACGCACTCTTGTGCTTCATTTCACACTTGACTATTGAGGACTTACTACACATGAACCCCACACACTGCATAATAGTTTATACACACTACATCTATTCACACATCTTGCATCTCACATCTTACATCATACACTCTACATTTAGTATACATCATTACACATCTACACATCATACATCATACTAGTCGACATTATACATACATCACACTTTTAGGGTCTACATTACATACTTACATTGCGCATTTATACACCACACATTGTCTATACACTATATTAGTATTCATCATACATATGTCACACTTTTATCTTCCACGAGTCTAGCACCACATACTACTCCTCCTACATACTACATTGTGCGCACTCTCACATTACTATTCTATCTTACATTACACACTATACATTACATTTTTACACATCATATGGTCATATGTTATCATCAAGCATACCACATCGTCTTCTACGCATTGCACTCACTTCCTAATGATGCGCACTCTATTCCCACATTTTGTTATGTTTGTGGAGCTTTTTTCATGTGTAGAAGTGTTGAAGATTGTACACTTTCCACAACCTGTCTCGCCAGGTTTTTTGGCCTCTAAAAATGTTCCCAATATATCGGGAAACGTATTCTTCTCAATTGGTGGGATATTTGACCCATAGGTTTATGGAACAGTTTTGGCACATGGTTTTAGTACCCATGGTATTGTAAAATTGCTTAAGCAGTTGCCTATTTATGTGGTTTTGTGCATATGGTAGGGTTGATGTAACATTGCAGATGTGTGTGAGTTCAAGTGTGAATTCTGTGGAATTTTTTAGCATAGCTCTAAACAAATTTACGTATTGTATTGAGAGAAGAGGTGGCTTGTAATAAAATATGAGCAAGTGATTCTTGGTGGATGTATCCCAAATTGGGTGAACCACGTTAAATATTGTCTCTTTGTGTTGTGTTCTTTTTATTCTACACTTTTATTTTCAGATCTATAATATTTTTTGCATATTAGTTTCTACTATTATGATTCTATGTGTGGGATTGTTCCACATATTTTATCCCTTATTTCCTAACAATTGGTATCAAATCCTGGTTTGGTTTGTTGAAGTGTTGAATCGCGAAACGTTTTAGCTTGAGTGGGAGCTATGGAAGATGATGGAAGATCAAGGGTTGATAAATTCAACGGGTAGAATTTTAGTCTTTGGAAGATGCATATGGAAGATTACCTTTATCAGAAGGATCTTTATATTTCACTGTCTCGAAAAGGGGAACAAACTCTTGATCATGACGGATGTGGAATGAGATTTGTTGGATAGGAAGGTGCTTGGAAAAATCCGGGATGTCTTGCATGTTCGGTATTATTTAATGTTTCAAAGGAAAACACTACGAAATAACTTATGGATGCATTAGGGAAGTTGTATGAAAAACCCTCTGCCTCTAATAAGATATTTTTAATGAAAAATTTGTTTAATATGAAGATGTGTGAGAATAGTTCAATAGTAGATCATTTGAATGATTTCAATATGGTTGTGAATATGCTAGCTTCGGTTACATTATAATTTGATGAACAAGTTAGGGATTTATTAATTTTGTGCTCTTTACCTGAGAGTTGGAATAGCCTGGTAATGGTGGTAAACAACTCGGTTCTAGATAACTCAAAGTTGAAGTTTGAGGATGTTGTAGGGGTGATTTTAAGCGAGGAAATGTGAAGAAAAAGATTTGGAGGATCTTCTACTTCGTGGAATGATTTGACAAAGGGAAACTAGAAGGAGACATAAGAGTAGAGAAGGCGTGGAAAATCGAAATATCGGGAAAGGTCAAAATCTAAAAGCAAGATGGTATGTTGGCACTTTGTGGAAATTTTGGGCATGTAAAGAAGGACTGTTGGGAGCTTTGGGATAAGAAGAAACAACATGAAAAAGGAGGCAATCGTGGAAACGGGTAATGTATGTCGGGATACTTTGATTCTTTCTTTGCACAATATTGTTGAATCTTGGGTTTTAGATTCAAAGGCTTCTTTTCATGCTACTCAACATAGGCATTATTTTGTTGATTATGTTCAAGGGGATTTTTGGCATGTTTTTCTTGGTGATGATGAGCCTTGCGGATATTTGGAAAAAAATTTGTTGAGGGTAAGATGCGAATGGGAATACATGGTTATTGAAGGATGTCACACATATGCCTACATTAAGATGAAATTTGATATCGGCGTGGCGGTAGGGAAGTGATGGTTGTACTGTGATATTTACAACAGACTCTTAGAAGGTTACCAAGGGTGCTCTTGTAGTGGCAAGAGGTAAGAAGGTTGGAACCTTGTATTTAACCACCGATATCACTAATGTTTGTAGTCTTGTGTCTTCGGAAGAAGATACAACATTGTGGCACTATAGGCTCAGTCATATGAGCCATAAGGGCATGGAAATCATAAAAAGGATTTTCCCGGATATACAAAAATAGGTTTGGAGTTCTGTGAGAACTGTGTATATGGGAAAAAGAAGCATGTAAGATGTTAGCAATTAGATTTGTACGCATGCAAATGACATGCAACGGTCGGGGACAAAGTCCTCTCTCAATGAAGGTGAGGTTTCCTTTATTGAAAACCAAAACGTATTTACATCTATACATTCAAAATTTTATGTGGAGGGTGTTTTGGGACATCAAATGGAAAGACGTGTGGATGAGGGAAATGGAATGGAATGAAGGAAATAAATGGAAAGGAATGGATGGAATAAGAATATAATAGTTAGGTAAAACAAATCCTGATATTTCATAAAGAAGAATAACAATGAATAACTAACTCAAATAAAATAGAGTTTTAATCACTAAAAAGAATAAGTGAAAGGAACACACATGAGCAAGTAAATATCATAGATTGATCACCTTGTGAAAAGAACAACAGATTCATAGCATTGACAATAAGATCAAAGACAATATCCACATGCAATATTTAAACACTAACATCTAATGATTATAAGAACATCAAATGCTACAAGAGACAATGAATGGGACACAAAGTTCATATTTCATTAACTCTCCAAAATGTCTTCACAAAATAACACAAAGTTTCTTTCTTGAAACAAAGCTTGCACAAAAAAGTATTTTCTTCTCCTCTCTCAAAGTCACCCTTACAAATGAGCCCCTAACTTCCTTTTATAACCCAAAAGTTGGTTACAAAGTAGTTAGGGTTTACATGAACATTAAATGAGGGTACCTTAAGTGACTTTGACTTTTTCAACCAACCTTTGAAAAGTAACTTAAAATTAGAAACCACTTAAGTTATCAAAAGTTTTCCAAAAGTGATTTTAACAATAACATCACTTTGAAATACCATTTTAAAACATATAACAAGACCCAGTGCCTTATCCATTAAAGTGGGGTCCGCCTATCTCAACCATATGAGAAATGGACTCTCCCACTTCATTAGATACCAGAATTCTATCTCCTCATCCCATGGGTGAAATTAGGATCTTTCACCTTTTCCAATTGAAAATATCTTAACCTTTCCAATGTCTCGAACATCTTCTCTTCCTCGAGAGGTTCACTCGGTTAAAGCACAACTTCACAGAACACCTATAATTCCAAAATCCTAGCTGGCATATCATTTAGATTGAGCATTCTCAAACAAGTTCCTCAATTTGATACAATGTTCCATTGAAGTAGAGGAGAAATTGATGGCAGGAATGTACATGTCTTTGAACAATTGTGAGAATTGTTCCTCAACATGTTCTGATGAATGCCTTTGATTATGCTCATCCACGAGATCACAAGGGATTTCAGCTATGAACTCATGAATTGAAGTGAGAGAAGTGAAGGCTTCATTGCATATGCTCTCATAATGAATCATGGAATCTTCGAGAAGTGTCTTCCATGACTTGAGATGTAGACACCAAAGAAAGCATGTCCCTCGGCATTTGAATTCAAGGATTCCTTCAATGGCTAGAGTTGTAGATTCCATGCTCATCATCTCTTGCAGACTAGGCAATATCTCATCCAGATTTGATATGTTAGAAACAAAATATTCCTTAAAAGAAAGGATTGGATCTAGGTATGCACTAATGTCTTCATGGAGCTTTACGGCTGCTTTGATTGTCTCTCTCCTAAAGATGAGAATTTCCAAAAGCCAGGATTTAGTGACATGGCCCAAAGTGTTTATCTCCTTCGACAAATTGAGTGTTTCTTCATCGGGGGCAACCACTACATCAAGTACTAGAAAAGTGAATGATATTGGATTTATCAGATGTTGAACATAATTCACCAACTGATTCTTTTTGGCCTTAAGTTGAGAGTTCTGATATTTATATTTCTCAAGCCTTCTTAGCACAATATCCATGGAATCTCGGGCCATTGCCATGTCACTTTCCAATGTAGACTTCCCAAGTCCAAGCCTGGATACTTCATAGTCAAGCAGAGTCATGGCATTACATTCCTTCTCGACTTGGGAATGGCAAGGTCTTACAAATTTGTTTCCATCTCCATCCACCATTATTCTAGAGAATACTTTAGGATTCTTGGGGATGACATCATTTGAAATCTTGGAGAGGGCATCAAATTCAATATTGATTGCCTTGACAACCCTCTTTCTTTTCTTGACTTCACAATCAACCCAAGAAGGGGTCTCCTTGACCAATTCTGCACACGAAGCCTAGATTCTGAAGCAACATTCACATTGTTCTCGATATCATTGGATTCTACAAGAGTTATTTCCAAAACTTCAATTCTCAGGGAAACAAATTCGACATCGACCTCTTGAACCTCAAGGAGACCTTGAGAAACATCTTCGTGAACTAGGGGTTTAGGAGCATTCAATATTTGGACCACTTGCATTTGAGTAGACTCTTGTTCATGACATGGTTGAGTAGTGTTTATTATGAGCTTCCTTGAACTATCAGTAACATGAGTAGATGAGTCTCTACTCGAAGTGAAAACCCCGAGACATGTTATCTTCCTTCAATAGGGCCAAGACCCTTGGATGTTTCTCCTCATGACATCTTCTTTGGAGAATTGGATTTGGGCAACCATTCTCTCCTTGTTTGATGTGTATGGGTTGATGGCATGGAGGTTGACTGAGAAGAGGTTTTAGTTGACTGGAGACCTCCTCATGTTGGCAATTTCTGTGAACCTGGGGTATGAACTTGGATTGATGGTAACTTTGCAAGTTCTCATTCATACTAGGCTATGCTCCTTTCTAGAATCGGTTGATTCTTGCTATCAAGAGAGAATTCATCTCTTTTGGTCCAATCAATTTGGGGAAATGGAGTGAAGGAAATGAAATCATATGAGGGATCAATCAAATCATCACCATCATCTACTAATGAATCTGGAGGATCTCTGATGTGGAAGGCCTTGATTTGAGAAAGGGTTAGGTGGGAAAATTCTCGCCTTCTTACTTCGTGTTCATCTAAGCAAGAAGCCTAGAAGTCTTCCATGGTGGGATTGTGTTGGTACTTTGCTCCAAGAGCCTTTTACATGTATCCATTGATGTCAAATTGGGATCTCTTCACAAATGGATGTATGGTAATGAGAGAAAACTCCTTCTCCATGAGTTTTTCACTGAAAAGATTCGGGCATTGGTATTCCCCAATTTGGATTGGGAAGTGGATGCCTGAATGATGTTTATCATTGAGAAGATAATGAACTTGGAAAAATTCCGCAAGCTCCATTAATTCCCACTTATCACTGACATACTTGGGAAGCTTCCATGGAGTGCCTATAAATCCACTCACACGAATGTAGGAAAAGGATGGGAACTGAATGAACCATGTTCCCCACTGAGAAATGACCGCCATGGCATCCTTGGAGAATATTTCTTCTAGATTCCTATTCAGGTTTCTAATCACATGGAAGGTGAAAGCATCATTAACTCTCCTGAAGTGATGAGAGCTATTCTTGAAACTCAATTGTGGATAATAGTGGAAAACACTATTTGATGGACCCATCATGCCTTTCGTCTCTAACCCCGAAAACAACTTCCTTCTGGCCACCGCATAGGTTAGGTATGATGTCATGTAGAAATTCCCAGTCATCTTCACCTCGATCAACTATTTGTGAAGAGTGTCACTAATGATGGTGGCCCAATCTACAAATTCCCTCTTTGCAAGGATGATGTAAATGAATTGATACATCCATGGGTGAAAAAGTCAGCAAAGGGGAGACCAAAAATTCGGCTCAAAAGAGTGATCATATCACCGATTTCCTCCACAAATTCAATGTGGTACAATTCCTTGGGAAACCAGTCAACACGAGTCCTCTTGGTCACTAGCCAATTGTTGTTGACCATCTTGGTCCACCTAAGGGGTTCTTCATCCCAAAACTCTTATGTTGACTTTCGAGTGATGTCGAATTCTCAGGGAAATCAAGGATGTTGAGAAATTATTTGATGTGCTTTGGTGTGATCAAAAGGAAAGGCTCGCGATTATCCTTGAAAATTCCTCACCTTTCAGAACATAATGCACTACTACACAAGTAATAACTAGCTCAAGACATTGCACTAAAACAAGAAAAGTTGCTACTTGAGGTAGACCACTATGGTAGAGTCTATCCGAGAATATGGTTTTCCCCTCGCTTTCACCTGATCACAAAATTGTGTTACGTTTATGTGGCCAAGATCGGTTTCGTTGATATTATCATACGTAGACTTGATGGAAGTGGGATGAATAATGCCTTCGAATTCGTATTTGAGTGTGGACTTGTTTGACCTTTCTACAAGCTTCTTTGACTTTCCCACAAATTTGTTAGATTTTTCGGCCATTATGAATTTTAAAGAAAAACAAAGTAGGCACGCAAAATGGTGTAAACGATGTCGGGTATAAGTCTCCGAGACCACCATCACCGCAAGAAAAATATGACTCTTTTTATTATTATTATTATTTTTAAATAATAATGAGCGATTCTGATAACAATTATTTCTTTAAACGTTAACACAAAAAAATATTGAGACTAAGCTCGAGTTACAAAATGAGCTAAAATACTAGGAATTTGGACAATTTTTAATTTCCCGATTCTGATGGCTTTGTGCATGATCGATTTGAATTGTTTTGGCCAACGTTGGAATTGCATGTGGATTTTGTATACTTGGTTTTGGGCAAATGTGTGAGCTCTTCGAATAGTTGTGTTCCCAATTGTTGTGTTTTATTCTTCCTTAACACCTGGCGTGGACCCCAAGGTGAATGCGTGGATGGCTTTTAACTTGCGTGACCAAATCTTTGACTTGTACTTTTATGGGCAAAGTGCTTTGTTTTTTTTTGTTTTTTGTGGCCAATGCATATACTGATTCATGGACTATGTGGCTCTTGTTTGTGTTTGACTAGCGTAATATTTTCTCCTTAATAGTTGTGTTTGTGGTCGGCTTGGGTCTCATGGGTTTCTTTACCTCTGTGTGGATAGCTCCTCTTGACCTCTGCGTGATCATATCACCGATTTCCTCCAAAAATTCAATGCAATACAATTCCTTGGGAAACCGGTCAACACGAGTCCTCTTGGTCACTAGCCAATTTGTTGAACATCTTGGTCCCCCTAAGGGGTACTTCATCCCAAAACTCTTATGTTGACTTTCGAGTGATGTCAGTATTCTCAAGGAAATAAAGGATGTTGAGCAATTATTGGATGTGCTCTAGTGTGATCAAAAGGAAAAGCTCACGATTATCCTTGAAAATTCCTCACCTTTCGGGATCATAATGTTCACGCAATGCGGCGATTACTAGCTTGGGACATTGCACTAAAACATGAAAATTTGTTGCTTTAGGTAGACCGCTATGATAGAGTCTATCCGAGAATATGGTTTTCCTCGGCTTTCACCTGATCGCAAAATTGTGTTACGTGTATGTGGCCAGGATCAGTGTCGGTGATATTGTCATATAAAGACTTGATGGAAGTGGGAGGAATAATCCCTTGGAATTCCTATTTGAGTGCGGACTTGTTTGACCTTTCTACATGCTTCTTTGACTTTCCCACAAATTTGTTATATTTTTCAGCCATTATGAATTTTACAGAAAAAAAAGCATGCACGTAAAAGCAGTCAAACGGTGTCGGTATAAGTCTCCATACCACTTTGTCACCACAAGAAAAATAAGACACTTTTTATTATTATTATTATTATTTTTAAAAATAATAATGAGTGATTCCGGGTTACAATTTTTTTAAAACGATAACACAAACAAAATATTGAGACTAAGCTCGAGTTACAAACCGGGCTAAAATACTATGAATTTGGACAATTTTTAATTTCCCGGTTGCAATGGATTTGTGCATGACCGATTTGAATTATTTTGGCCAACGTTGGGCTGCGTGGGTTGTGTATACTAGTTTTGTGCCAATGTGTGAGCTCTTCAATAGTTGTGTTTCCAATGGTTATGTTTTATTCTTCCTTAATAGCCGGCGTGGACCCCAAGGTGAATACATTGATGGATTTTAACTTGCACTTGTGTGACCAAATACTTGGCTTGTACTTTTTGGGCGAGTGCTTTGTTTTTTGTGTTTTTGTGGCCAATGCATATACTGATTGCATGGACTATGTGGCTCTTATTCGTGTTTGACTAGCGTGATCTTTTCTCCCTTGATAGTTGTTTTTGTGGTCGACTTTGGGCTGCGTGGGTTTTTCTACCTCACGGTGTGGATAACTCCTCTTCACCCTCTGTGTGACCCGATTTCCTCCACAAATTCAATGCGGTACGTCCTCTTGGTCACTAGCCAATTGTTTTTGACCATCTTGGTCCGCCTTTGAGAGGGGTACTTCATCCCAAAACTCTTGTGTTGACTTTCAGTGATGTCAACATTCTTAGGGAAATCGGGGATGTTGAGAAATTCTTCAATGTGCTCTAGTGTGATCAAAAGGAAAGGCTCATGATTATCCTTGAAAATTCCTCACCTTTCGGGATCATAATGCTCTACACAGGTGATAACTAGCTCGAGACATTACACTAAAATAGGAAAAATTGTTGCTTGAGGTAGACCACTATGATAGAGTCTATTCGAGAATATGGTTTTCCCTCGGCTTTCACCCGATCACAAAATTGTTTTACGTTGATGTGGCCAAGATCAATTTCGGTGATATTATCATACGCAGACTTGATGGAAGTGGGAGAAATAATCCCTTGGAATTCGTATTTGAGTGCGGACTTGTTTGACCTTTCTACATGCTTCTTTGACTTTCCCACAAATTTGTTATATTTTTCGGCCATTACGAATTTTAAATAAAACCAAATAAGGCATGCAAAACGGTGTAAATGGTGTCGGGTATAAGTCTCTAGACCACCGTCACTGCAAAAAAATATGACTTTTTATTATTATTAAATAATAATGAGCGATTCTGGGGCTTACACTGCATGTTTGTTCGTACTAACACTTCTCTTTGGCTAGCCTCTTGTTTATGTGTGCCTTGGTTTCTACCAAGCGCATTCCTTTCCCCTGCAGGGCATAGTCACAGATTTCATATGATTGGTCCTCTTTTGGGGCTGCATTCTCCTATCAATGATGTCACATGCGCCCCCAAAGAGGAGGGAATCATTTGTGGTTTACATACTATATAGTGTTTTTACACCGATTCGATTCGATTCGATTTCCACCCTTGGCATTGTGGGTTATACAATGAGTGGGTTCAAACCAGTCTATGAACCCCGTACACAGTGGATTTTACAGGACATGGTAGTCCTTAGCATTCTGGGGAGCAATTAAAGGTTAGAGGATATAGTAGACTTCCTCTCTACACTACTTTAGCCAAGATGGCGTCCGATCACCCAAAAATTGGGAAGTACAGAGATCTTTTCATACAATTTCAAGGAAACAGATTACATGTTGGAGATTAATACTGATTTCTCCCTACACTTCTTCGGCCTAGGTGTCGAATCACCCAAAAACCCGGGATGGGATATCCTCTTTCTACACTTTTTCTCTCGACATGGATCAAGTGCACATGTTCCATTTTTCATTTGTGTATTTTACATTTACATACTCTTACATGCATTTTTTACATACGTTTTTACATATACATGTGTATTTGACTACTTGATCGTTTTCTCCTTGCAAGTTCGTTTGTATGAGAAACAAGCAGTCAACAACAACTAAAACAATGGGGGCAACAACAACGACATTTTAAGGAAGCACAACATACTAACCATGCAAGTACATCACACACATCAAAGCAACTACACACGTGTTTCCTCCCTAGGTTCACTCTCATCACTTTTTTTGCACTTTTGCATCTTTAGTTTCCACACTCCATCTTTTTGTCACTCCACACTTTGTCTAGTCCTTCAGTGCATTTCTACATCACTCTACATGGATTATTAGGTATGCATCTCTATCTACTTTATGTTACTGAGCTTTCCGCTCACCAACATAAAGTGGGGAAAATGTAGTCACAAAATCACACACTTTAGACATTATTTAGTCCCGGTCTCATACTACTATTCATATGGTTTTTGAGTGAAGAAAGTACTAATTAACCCCCATCTTTTTGCCATTTTACTTTTCTTTTTGTCTTTACTATCGACCTCTCGCACATACTTGCTCGACTGCTTTTGTCATTCCATGTTATTTTGCATTTGACTGGGTGACCAAGCTAGTATTGAGGCGCCGACATGCGCCCTAGTCCCATTCGGGTGCCCCAGTCCTCTTTCCACTTTCTCCACTTTTTGGGCACTTTCTAGCCGTTTGAAAATTTCATATTTCTTGTGGTCGGCCTTTTCGGGGTTAATTACAAAATTAGAACAAGAGAACCATATAAATATAAAGTTATGTGACCATAATGAGGGACCAGGTACTAAGCACTATTATCATCACCTAGGAATGCATCCATCAAAGGTTGCACTTACATCCATCTAGCTCCATCACAAAGGCACAAGTTTTGTTCATCTGCATCACACTGCATAGGAGGGAAGTTTATTCTATTCCATCCACCATTCTATTACATTTTCTACACATAGTTATTGCTTACTACTTTCACAAAGTGTGACTGGCACAAGAGCATCTAGGGCATGATTGCACATACAATCACATAGAACTATATTGGGTATGAGATGTAGTGCGGTGCTCTTCGCAGAATTAGTAAGTCCACCATTATGGCAGTTAAGGACATTTTGAACCCTTTATTTGCATTTTTATTTTTTAGGGTTTGATGTTTGTTTTGGGGTTTTGCAGGTCTATCCTTCATCACTGATCATTGGCGACATTCAACATAGAGCGTTGAATTACACATGACAAACGTCGATGGCTTCATATCATCTTCCAACCCTACAAGTTTGGTTCTTGGACCTCCTGCGCACGCAGGCACTCAAAACTCATACTAGGGCGCCCACAGGTGCTCTAATCCTCTCCCAGGCGTCCCAGTCCAGCCAAAATTTTAGATCTATCATTTTCGGGACCTTTGCATGTTCATTCCCACTTCCAAAATATTCAATTCATTTTATGACACAAATCAAATAAGTTCACCGAATTAGCTAAGCTCCTTCCAACCCTTCTTTGCATATTAGGGTTTTCATTTCTACTTCCTTAGTTGTTTGGGTCACTTCCTATATTTATTTACTACTTTTATTTATCTTGTTATTTATTGTTGTACTTATTATATTAACTATCCAAAAGCCCCATTTTTAGTTAATCACTCCCCTTTCATAATGTAAATCTCCAATGTATCACAAGTTTACTATCAATGGATGGCCTTCAAGAAGGATTCAATCTCCCTCTACTTGGATTACTTACTTACAATCCTCAAAAATGAATAACTCAATTTTCTATGAACAAAATAAGAATAATTCATACTTTCTCATTTGCTCACACTTGAATTCCCTCAAAACCACTTTGCCTTGAATGAGTAAATGCACTTGTATTTATAGTTGTTCTGCCCAAGAATGGAAGGAAAGGCGAAACGAACCATTTTTAAAAGCCCAAACATTTGCAACTATTCGGTTTCCTTATTTTGGCATCGTTGAAAGAAACACCATTTTCTGCAAGGGTGGTTGCCAATTCTCGGTGTTTATAGGAGGCAGTCCCGCAACGGTCACAACAATTGTGCAACCACTACTCTATGAAGAGCAATGGCTCCACAAATTTCATGGCGATTTTGCAACCGTCACACAATTATCATACGAAATGGAACAACAATGGCCTTTTTCGTCATTTGAAGGTGTACGGATCACCATCATCCTGACTTAACCATTTTCTAGAACAATGAACATGTTGAGGGTATGCACTGCAAGTTTCAATAAGAGAATACATAGAATTGGGTAATTCTAGATCTATTTTGGATCATACCTCCCCAATTTAAGGCTTTTAAGTTCCTAAAAGCTTCAAGGAATGATGAGGGAGGGAATTTCTTCCCCACATCTTCTTTGGAATACCACTTGGCCTTGGTAGGAAATTGACCTTTCAACCCAATCAACCACCTATCTTGCACTCCTTGTTGTGTTGTCCTCTCTTTCATTGCAATACCACATCTTCCTCCAATTCCAACTGATTGTCCGGAGCAAGATCCTCAATAGATGGTAGCAAACAATCCCTCTTCTTCCTAATCCAACATGGAGGGCTCAAAGAGACATAAATTCTCAACATTCACAATTGAATATATTCTCATATAAGGAGGCAAATCCAAGTGAAATGCATTCTTACCCACTTGTTCCATAATTTCAAATGGGCCATATCGAAGAGGTTTGATTTTCTTAGTTTTACCTTGTAGTCTTTCTCTACTCAAGTACAACCATACCTTATCACCAACAAGGAAAGAATGCTTAGTTCTATGTTGATCATGTCTTTCTTTGTACTTGGCTTGTGACTCTTTCAACCTCTCTTGTACTGGAGGTATATTTGTTGAATATTTTCAATGAACCTTTCATCTTTGTGGACTTCTAGATCCACTTTCTCATTATCCATGCATGGTAGTCTCATAACAACATCAAATGCACTCTTAGGCAAATAACCAAAACATGTCTCAAAAGGAGTCTTACTAGTAGAAGCATGAACTACCTTGTTATAAGAATGTTGGATATACACCAAATTCTCATCCCAAGTCTTAGGATGTTTCCTGTTGTACCCTCTCAAGAGTTGAACCAAGGTATAGTTTACCACTTTTGTTTGCCCATTTGTTTGCGGATGAAAAGCGATAGACCTTTTCAGCTTAGTATCCATCTTCTCCCACAAAGTAGACCAAAACTTTCCTATGAATCGTGAGTTTCCATGTGACACAATAGAATTAGGCAAACCAAAATGAACCCACACATTAGCAAAAATAACTTAGCTACATCATTGGATTTAATGGTCTTCTTGCAAGGAATGAAAATACACATTTTACTAAACCGGTCCACTACCACAAAAATATAATCATACCCTTTCTTGGAGGTAGGAAAACCACCCACAAAATCCATGGAGATGTTTTCCCATGGTCGGGAAGGAATTGGTAATGGAATATATAAACCTAACGTTTTTACTAGTCTTGTTCATACGACATAAAACATAATCCCTAATAAATTTGGCAACTTCTGCTTGCATGTTTGGCCAATAAACATACCTATATAAGTGTGCCACAATCTTTTCACACCAAAGTGACCAGCTACTTTAGAAGTGTGTGCTTCCCTCATCAACTAAACTCTTCCCCCTTAGGCACACAAAGTTTCTCGTTCTTATAGAGCAGCCCATCCTGGAAGTAGTATTCCCCCTAAGTGCAAAGCCCTCACCTAGAGGTTTCGTGAAAGATTTTTTTTAAATCCAGATTTTGCTCATAACCTTCCTGATATGCTTCACATACAAAAGGTTCAAGAAGAGTTAAAGTGCCCATAGCTAAAAGTAAAGGAGGTCTAGACAACATATCAACTAACTGGTTAGTCACACCTTTCTTATATTTTATGATCAAATGAAATTGTTGCAAGAAACCCATCCACTTATAGTGTTTAGCTTGTTGAAGTTTATTTTGAGCTTACAAATATTGAAGAGGTTGGTGATCCGTGTGTATGATAGTTTCTTTACCCATCATAATAATGTTTCCATTTCTTGACTACTTACACAAGAGCATACAATTCCTTATCATATGTACAATAATTCAAAATAATTCAGAATGATAACATATGGGCCTACCTCCTTGAAGTAGGACAACTCCCATAACATAGTCACTAGCATTAGTTTCTACTTTGAAAGGAAGTTGTAAGTTAGGTAATGCCAAAACTAGAGCATGACTAATCTTGTATTTAAATGACTCAAAAGCATCATGTTGTTTCTTACCCCAATTAAAAACCTTACCACCTCTTTTAACCAAAATGTAGAGGCACTACTATGGAAGAGAAGTTCTTGATGAACTTCCTCAAATATTGAACTACACCAATAAAACTCCTGGTCTTGGTCAAACTAGACAGTGTAGGCCAATTTAGAATGGCCTCTATCTTAGCCAAATCAATCCTCAACTCTCCATATCCAACCACATACCCCAAAAAGATAAGGATTGTTGAGAAAACTCACACTTCTTCTCATTCAACACTAGTTGGTTCTCCTTTAGAACTTGCAAAACTTGATGCAAATGGTTAATATGCTCCTCAAAAGTTTTGCTAAAAACTAGAATGTCATCCAAGTACACAATGAAAAAGGAATCAATAAATGGCCTCATTACCTCATTCATCAACCTCATGAAGGTAGTTGTGCATTGCATAGCCCAAATGGTAATACCAACCATTCATATAACCCTTTCTTAGTCTTGAATGTTGTTTTCCAAATGTCCTCTTCCTTAATCCAAACTTGGTGATACCCAGATTTCAAATCAAGCTTAGTAAAATATTTAGCATGTTGTAATTGATCCAACAAATCATCAATTTGAGGAAGAGGGTACCTATTTTTATGGTTATTTTATTTAATGCTCTATAATCAACACACATCCTCCATGAACCATCTTTTTTAGGTACTAAAACAATAGGAGAACCACATGGAGAAGTGCTAGGATGGATTATACCTTGTTTAATCAAAGACTATAGATTTTTTACCTCATTGGCATCCTTCAAAGACTGCATGTATAATCCCAAGTTTGGAAGTGGACTATCAGTAGAAATTGTATCTCATGCTTAATTTTCCTAATCAAGGGCAGTCCCATAGCTCTTTGAAAACTTCCTTAAACTTCTAAACTAACTCTTTCATTTTCTTTTGCTCTTTGTTAGTAAACATGCTACAAGTGGTCTTAGATGCAACAACTTCCTCTTCTTATATATCCCTCAAAATAAGTAATGCAAATTTCCCACTAGCATTAATAAGCTTCTTAGCTTTATAGGAACTTACCAAAGAGATATTTGAGTCTCATGTAAAGGCTGAAATGAGGTAGTTCTTACCATCCTTCACCAAGTGGTATTGGTTGGCTCTTCTCATGAAGATGGCATCCCTGATATACAAGTATGGGCTTCCAAACACTACACCACACACATCAAGAGGAACAATATCAAATTAGTTTCATCAATAAACTTTTTATCAATACCAAATGTAATTTTTCATTTCTTGGTAACCTTGATGTCTACGTCTTTCTTCACCTAACCCAATGAATATGGATTTGGAAGATTGTAAGTCTCTAATTTAAGCTTATCAACTAACTCCTTATCAAATTATCTTGAGAACAAGTTAAAAAAGTATCCACTTTGGTTTTCTTCACTTGGATTTTTATATGAAAAAGCTTAGTAAGTTCATTTTCTTGGACAACATTATTACTACCCAAACATACCTCTGTATGGATGGAGGTACAACACATTGTATCATCCACCTCTTCACTACAAAATATCTCCTCCCCTTAGAGGGAAGCCACATGGTTTTTTTTTTATTATTCTTATTCTTGATGGGATGGATTTCCAGGTGGATCTTCCAACATTTATCCTCAAAATGAGTGTCAACATCACAATTACCACAATGAATATTAGTATCCTTCTTAAAATAAAAGTATCATTATTCTTACATTTACCTTTTCCTTTTCCTTTTGTTGTGTCACCTTATTTTTTAAATAATGCTAGAGGTAGATTAATTATTCTTCTTTTCCATATATAAATAGTGATCTTGAGAACAAGCTCATTTAAATTTTCTGGTTTGGCCAAGAGAAATGGTATCCTTAAGTGGCTATGGAGTTCATCGATGTACTTCATCAAAATGTCATGGTATGCCACATATTTTCCCATTTGTATAGTGTTTCGAGAAAATTTGTCGTGGACAAATTGATGTATATCCATTAGTGTCTCCAAGACTCTAGGTCCCTCTTCTTGGGTGGTACAACTTCACTTATTATACACACATGAAATTGAAATTTGTAGTGGCTTGAAAGTTCTGGTTCCAAACACTCCCAAAGACCATATTAGTAGGAATTTTTTGAGAGAGTGGGAAAAAAAGGGCGAGGATTAATATTGTAGGTAGAAAATCAGATGCCTACAACCATTAACTAGATCACTTCAAAACACATAAATATAGAAGAAAAAATAGCTTTGTAATTTGTAAAAAGATGAGGCAAGATCAAGAACACAAAGTTTCAATAATATTATCATAAAAAAGGCATGAAACTCCTTCTTTCTTCATTAATGCTTTGGAAAAATTGTACATAGTTATAAATAAAATAACATGGAACATGGAACTAGAAGAAATAACTATCTCTTTTGTTTCTTCACAAGTAGTAATCTCTCCGAGCATAAAATTGATATCCCCTCGGAATGAGGATGCCACTGCAATTTATAACACTTTATAAAACTCTTCATCCTACCCCCACATGACCTTTCACTTGTCCTTTAGATCATGTGGCTTTTTGAATAATTAGAAATGAAATTAAGCCCCCTTTATTAATTAAGGGTGGGTTATTACAATGTTTGATTATATTCACATTTTAAGTGAATAGGAAAAACATCATGATTACTCAAAATGAAGAATTGGAAAGGGGGAAGAAGAGGAGGAGGTAGGAAGAATTTATTCCCTTTGCCTTGTAGGGTAAAATTGGGAAGAAGAAAGAAGAAATTCTTTGAGTCATGGATCGTGACTTAAGTGAAATTTGATGAAGATTTGAATTGAACATGTTGAAGATGGAATCCCATTGTCAAAGTCCCTCGTGGATCACCTTTCCGTTATCGTTATACTAAAAAATATTTGATGAATTTTGTTCCAAACACTTTATTGATGATGAAAGATTTCTCCTTTTGATGATGCATAAAATGCTTAAACTTAGTGTTTAAAAACAACATAAAGATTCCTCACCCAAGTTTCTCATGAAGTATCACTCAAGGAAGGAGTCAAAAAAAATAATCTTTGATGATTTTTTCAATCCACAATGGTATTCATTAGAAATCTTGGATTAAGTGAATTTTGAACACTTTTTCCCTATCGTTGATGACCATAATCCCTTTTTGGTATATGATGCAATGAAAACTGATTTTTATTAATGAGTGTTTAAAAACACTATTGATATTTCTATGTTGATTCTAGATGACCTCTGGGTGATTCTCATGATGATCCTTAAGTGAAGTGAAGTGTGGATGATTAAATTGAATGGAATGATTTATTTTACCATACACATCGATAATGTAAGCAATGAACACATATGAGTACACCATTGATTTTTGAAGAATGTTCACCACGTAAACATGAAACAACCATTCCAAGCTATGAAGTGTCACCATTTCTTTTTTCTTTTGGTTACACACCTAAATGAGAAACTGGAACAATTACTCTAGCATTATAACCATGACAATATTGTTATCCCGAGGACATAGATAACCACAATTCGGAATCACCGAGCATGCATTCATCGATGTCAATGAGAAACATTTGAATGCTTCCAAATAACTTTGAAGAGGTGATTTGATGCATGTGAATTTGAACTTTATGTCTACCCTAGGAACTTCTTTGTATCGGAAATGGGAGTTTACTAAAAATAGTAAATGATATTTCTCACCATTTTCGACTTTGATAACTTTGATTCTCCTTCCGAACGCTCCCTATGCACATAGATTTTACTGTTATGAGATCTTAATAAAAATTCTAAGAATTCTAGAATATTTTGATGCTAATATTTTTAGAAAATGGATTTTTGGACCTAGGATTTCGGTGAAATCAATTTTTCTGATATGGGTTTTTTGTTTTTGTTAATCCTTTGAAGTTTTGGCTCAACCCAATCTCAGGAACATAAGATATTAAATTTTTGAATTTTGGTGTCGAGAAACAAGGGTTTTTTCATTTTAAAAATTCCTTATTTTTCATGAAATATCCATCATCACGGGTTTTCATATCTCTAAAATGTATAAGAATGCAAAAAAATTGAGATCAAGTCGTTCCCTTTTCCAGTTATGTGATTTTTAGTTTTTAGTGAACCTCCATTGATCCGATGCGGAGAAAATCAAGCCTAGAGCATGGATTTTTGTGATTTTATTTGTAAAAATGGCGTTGAGATCATGGAGGGGTGTTGGAGTGAATGGAAGAGAGAAAAAAAAATGGAGAATGAATGAATCTAAAAATTTGCCTTCCAGAGTTATACAAATGGAGGAGTGTGAAGCATCTTGGAGAAAATGACTAAGTCATTTTAAATTTTCATTCACCTTGTAGGGCTTTCTAGAAGAAAAAATTTTAATTTTTAATTTCCACATATAACATTGGAAAGGTATAATGGGGGCATGAAAAATTCACCTTAACCTAAGTGATACTTTTTAAACATGCGCGAGCCGAGGAGTGGGGTAGAAAAACCTTCAAAAGGAGCTTAAAGAGAGGTTTCGAAGGTCATATAACATGTCCATGGGCTCTATGGGAGAAGGGGATTTTTTTCACTCATGTCCCCTTGGAAAGGTAAAATGGAGGCACAAAAACTTTCACTTGAGCTCCATGTTGACACGTGTCCTCAAAAAAAATTTCTAAGTATTAAACATCGTACCTTGGGGAAACACCTTTAAATGGACATATCTCAAGCTTCCTAAGATTTTTTCCACACTTAGCCATATGAAATTGACTATAAAAAGAATTTTTAGAATGATGGAATGGGTATAATTTCTTTATTATTCTTTCAAACCTATAAAAAACCTTATTTTTCTCCGGATCAAAGAGGATGCTCCAAAGAATGAGTTTTAGAGAAACTACATTCCACATGTCACCAAATTATGCTCAAATTGAACTAAAAGCTTCCATTTGTAATTGCCCCTCTACATTCTATAGGACTGAAATATATTTCCATTTATATTTTTTTGGATCTTAACTCATTCTATAGCTCTCAAAATCATCTCCTGAAGTTTAGGTACCTTTTCATGGTGCAAGATCCCTTAACCTAAAAAGCCCGCTTTTGATGAACTTGCTCCAAAACACCAAATCTTACTTAAATATTCCAAAATCACTTGCATAATGATATTGTCTCATTAATACACCACTTGATTAATCTATGTCTTGAAATCATCTTCCGTGAATATGTACATGTCTCTAAAGGCTAAAAATAACCATTCTAAGCTGCTAAAATTGGATCTACTCCAAGTGACACCAAATTTGAAGCACTTGAATGGACTTGATTTCCATAAATAACATATGTACATGTTGAAACAACACATTGGACCACTTGGAAGGGAAATATAGGCCTGATAAGTGGGGTAGGCTAATCTGGAGGGGTGTTTGGGAAGGTCTACAAAGCAAAATTTTGACACTAGCCTCACCGGTATGAGTTGTTTATTTTCAAGATGGATTTTTCCTTGAAAAAACAAAGGAAAACATATATCTTTCTTCTGAAAATAAATGGTGTAATCTTACACATTTTGGCATTGCTTCTATGCTACTTGAGATATTACCAATACGTGAACCTTTATATCTCATAACAAATATGATACAATTGATTCTTTATTAGCATCTTAAATTCATCCCACTTAGAAATAGGAGGAATATTATTAAAAACCAAATAATGAACATATATTTCAAACCAATTTAAATCAATATTTGTTAATTTTAACCTTTTAAATGAAATTTGTTGACTCTCATTGATTTAATGCAAACAAAAATATACCTCAAGTTGAGCTAGCCAATGTTCTAGTTTTTCAGCATTCACTTCCCCATCATAAGGTTTAATCTCTATCTTCACCTCCACTTTGAATGGGCTTTCACTTCCTCATACTCATAAGTTTCCTCCTTATGGTCTCCTAGTTCTCTTTTCAAACACCAATCTTCTCCATGATCAATCCCATGATGGACTCTAAATTTCCCATAGATAAAGAAATACTACCCAAATCTTTAGAAAAACTTACACATAGCTACCTCCAACTTGTAGAAACGTTATTCTTCAATCTCACATGCATCTCCATTATGATCCATGTTTCGATTCATTTCTTCCACTTCTTGGTGGAAATATCTTCTTCAAAAGGAATGAGGATACCTTCACCACTTTCACTACCCTTCTAGGTGAGGGCATCTAACTAAAAATGTCAACACAAGTTAAACCACACAAAAACAATTGATCTTAAATGCTCTAATTACAACCTCATCCATATATTTCCTTCTTTTAAACAATAAACATGTCCTATCTTAGTGATAATGAATGATAAACTATCTAAGTTGTTTTTATCAAAATGTTATAAAGAAACATTCACACAATATTAAAATTGAGAGAGAGAAAGATAAGGAGACAAATTTTATCCAGAAAAAATTGATGGGAAAAAAAACCAAGGTAAGCAATTTATTCCCTTTATATGTAAATATCCAATATAATATAAGTTCAACTATCAAAAGATGACCTTCTAGAAGGATTCAAGCTCCTTCCACTTGTATTACTTGTTTACAATCCTCAACAAGAAAGAACTCGATTGTCTATGTACAAAATAAAAATAGTTCAACTTCCTCCTTTGTTCACACTTGAATTCACTCAAATCACTTGCTTAGAATGAGTAAATGCACTTATATTTATAGTTGCTTTCTACCCAAGGATGAATGGAAAGGTGAAATGAACTGATTTGAGAAGCCCAAACATTTGCAACTATTTGGATTCCTCATTTTGGCATTGTCGGGGCTAAACCGCTAGAGTCTACAAAGCGGTGATTACAACTGTCGGTGCCTACAGGCGACAGTCCCACAACCGTCGCGGCGGTTGCACAACCGCTACTCAGTGAAGAGCCGAGTCCCGCAACAATTGCAACAATTTCATGACCGACGTACAATTATCACACGAAACATAACAACAATGGCCTTTTCTGTCATTCGAAGGTGTTTGAATCACCATCAACTTGACTTAACCATTTCGAACAATGAACATGTTAAGAATATATATTGCAAGTTTCAATAAGAGAATACATAGAATTGGGTACTTCTAGATCCATTTTTGGATCAAAATTCCAACTCTTACGATTGTGAAATATTTTTTGAGTTGCCCAAAAATGGCAATGTTTCATACAACTAGTGTAATGCGTAGGATTCTAGAATGATCAAGTGAATGACATATCCTTGGACCATTGCACTTGTCTCTCGATGACACATCTCCTATGCATATTTGGAAAAATATGGTGATATTTGTTGTACCATGCTTCAAAAACACATGTGAAGCTCTCACGGCTACCTCAAAATAGCTCCTTAAACAGCCAAGTATTGTGTTGGATTAAGATATGAGCTTATGCTTCATACTCTTTAATGTACCATGTGGCCTTCCATTTCCCTTTGAAAATGTTGGAATGTGTATGAAATGCCTACTTTTATTAACAAAGCATGTTGAGCCACTTTTAACTTTTTTTACGACTTGCTTTCCAAGCATTTGTACTTCTTCTTGGAATCATAATTACCTATTTGTTCATTCAAATTAAACATTGGTCACACCACAATTTTATTTTAGATTTTACTAGGGATGTAAACTTTTAATTATTATCGGTGACGTGAAAATTGCATGTCCTAACAATCATTGTGCTCCATCCTTAATACAAGTCAAAATGAATGTTTAAAGTTACTTGCTCAAATACTTCTTGCTAACCATGGCTCTCTAAAGTCACTTCATAAATAAGATCCATCGAGTATGATAGATTTCAACAATGCATACTTTCACTTGAGCAATCTAGAAGCAATGCCCGATGGACTGTCTCATAATCTATTACACAATTCTTTTACAAGTTTATAGAATATTATAGTGGGAGCCCTTCCTCACATTTTTGTATAAACCCTTGACAAAGTCAATCATTTCATCTTGATATTATTAATAACTACTTGCATATCTTTGTCTCACCCTACCCTCCCTACTCTTCCAACCTAACCTCCACCCATCAAGGTTGATCATCTTTGTTGCATCATTGTAAACTTCTCTTTTTATAATAATTCTAAACCTCCACTCGTGGTTTCTCTACTAGTGCAGGGTTGTTCACAACCTCATGAAGGATAATTCTTCTCATCTTCTCTACTTAAGAAGCCAAGTCTCTTTATAAGGCCTCTTCTAGCCATGGCTCATACAACACTTCTCACAAATTCAGAAAAAACACAATGACATGGATTTTGTTTATTTCAAAAAAACAATTGCATGCAAACACTTCATTTAATTTTTTTCAATCGCCTAGCTTTGATTTTATTCGCACTCACACTCGTCTTAGTGATGCAATATTCCAATCATTGTGAACTTCATAGGTGCCCCAATACTTTCCTTTGGCCTAATCAATTTTACTTTTCACATAGAATGACCTAGATAATTTCTTGTCTATAAGTCCACAACATTAATACTTAAAGTTTCTAGATACCCCTATGTTACACAGAAATAGAGTTCCTCATATCTAGAGCAAAAAATAACCTCTATTGGTAAAAGTGGTGACTAATTGTGGTACGAATTCAATCTAATTGTGGTGACTAATTGGTTAGTGTCCTACGGTGGAGCTATCATTTGCAAATACTAGAGTGCAGTGGTTACTTGTTTCTCCATTTTGGATCATGTTGTGAAACTTACAACTGAATAGCTGAGAAGTATTGGACTTGTCAATATCTTTGCCAAAATGCATGACTTACTCTATGCAGACATTTTTACTTGTTTCTCCATTTTGTATCGTGTTGTGAGAATTTACGACTTAGTAGCGGTGAAGCATATACTAGAGTGCACTAGTTACTTGTTTCTCCATTTTGGATCATGCTGTGAGAACTTACGACTTAATCGCTGAGAAGGTAGTGAGAAGCATTGGACTTGTTTGTATCTTTGCCAAAATGCATGACTTACTATGTGCAGACCTCTTATGGATATCAGATATGTAAAAGTATATTCTTTATGGTAGACTTTATTTTGACTAAGAAGTTCCAAAAACCCAATATAGTGTTTAATGCCACTTATTTTGGGGAGCTACAGTCTGCATGCAGCCTTGAGACTCAAACGTAAGTCAGTCGGTGATAAACCCCTGCCAATATACCACTGAACCTCAACCCAATTAATAATCCTTAACTCGGTTTTTTTTTTTCATAAAGGACTCCATGCAAACCACATTTGCAAAATTGCACTAATTTATCTCCACAATGGAACTATAAAGTTTCTGTTAGCTGATGGGAGATATACCCTCTATTTTATGTCCATCTAAACAAATATCTAAAGTTGGATGCATTCCAATTTTTAGAGAAGTATACTAGATTGGTTATCATAGTTGAATCCAATGTTGCAAGGAAACCTGTCTAGAATTATCCCCATGACAAAACAATACAGGGCATGACTAAATTATTTGAAATATCAATATTTTAGATGAGTTTGTGACCACCACATTAATGCAGTGCTATGCCAAATTATTAATAATACGACATTTGAAATTGCTATTCAATTCAAATGCCATATCAGTTGGATTTTAATCCAAGTTTTTTTAATCAAGTTTTCTTAACACTTTTTCATATATGCATACATGTGGGATTTAGTTTGATTAGGCATCATCAAGTTGCCAATATTTAGTATTTACTGCATGGTGAGAGCTTCCTTATAGTTTTTGCCCACCGAATTATTGGTTCATGTGGGAACATTTCTAAATATACCTTTCAGCAAAGTGTGGATAATTTGTATCGAAGCCGTTTACTTCCTCTGCATTTTCCAGTCTCTTCTCTGAATTTTTCTCTAGAAGGGTGTGTTCCAAGTCTACATTGTTTTAGCATGCACCTAAACTTCAACTATCATTTTCTCAGGAGTTGTGTTAGAGGAGAAACTGTTTAGTAACACCTATTGCAGATCAAAGAATACAGCTAAGGGTACACTGAAATGTTACACATTGGCATTATAGCAGTTTTCTTTGAAATCAGAGCATAATACCTGGTTTTACCATGGAATTAGAAGGCTGTCTCCTTAACAGTTCCAGCAATTTTTGAGATCACCTTCTAAACATCAACAATGCTATTTTGGTGGAGGACCGGTAAGGTCATCTCCACTCTCTATCATCACGAGGTGAAAACCTAATGGAGAAAATTTGGAAGTCCCCATGATCCCAAAAAGGAGGTCTCATACCCCAAGTTGGCATGCTCAACAAAATACTGCAAAAAAGATAAAAGTGAGCTATGTTCAGAACATAGTCATCTTGGTTGCAGATTGCTTTCAAATGGCAAGTGCAGTAAGAAATTTAGATTTCTTGACATTGTCAGATTTCAACTCCTGCAACGTGGGGCTGGCAGAGAAATGGAATCAGCAATGCATCAATAATCAGCACTCTAAATGAACACTATACATATAGCAATCAGTCTGTTACTGTACAGAGGGGATATTGGATGTTCCTGCAGAGGTCGATTGTAGTTAATAGTTTGACTCTTTTATATGAGTCAATCAGGCCCTCACAATCGCAGATATATCCTGAATTTTTATATTACATATTACTGATTTGGCAAGTACCACAAATCAATACAATTTTATTTGGGAAAAGGAAAAATATTAGATGGTTGTTATACCTCAAAAGCAGAGACGGAGCATATATACATGAAAAGCTTCAAAACATATAAAAACAGAAAAGTTCAGCTCTGGGATAATAAGAGATGTACTTCTTTCAATGGGCATGAAATGATGTACAGTGTGACCACACAAGTCCTTGCCATAAGTCTCATTTTGTCTATGCTTTAGCTGGTATAACATGTAATTCAGTGCATAGCGCTAGCAAACAATCACTAACATGAAAACAGTTTGAAATTTTGGAAAATCAGGCTATACTGTGCAAAAGGGGATTTAAATTAAGAGAGAACATATCAATATAGATGCAACATCTTGAAGAATAAACTGTACAAAACAAGTGATGGTTGTATGAAATCCAACATCTTAAAGAATGAACTGTACAAAACATGCACATCGCTTAAGTTGAATAGAATCCTACAACAATATCTTTTCTTAATTTATAGTAAACCCATGAACGATAATGCTGTTTTGTCATATATGATACATTAAACATATGAGTTTGAAGAAAAACATCCAGAGGACCAGACCTAAACCACATTTACAAAGTCAGGTGCTGATCTAAAATCCATACTTAATCATCAACAGGATCCTGTGGTGCGTCTTCAGGTTTTCTTTTGATCACAATAACGGGACAATCAGCATGCTTTGAATGGAATTCACTGACAGTTCCAACAAATACCCTGCAAGTAAAAAATATCATCTTTTTCAGTAAGCATTCATGTACACCATCAATATCACTAAATTATGCACATGTAAAGAACGACTATTATTCATATCTATATCACTGCTAATGTAATATTCCTAACAAAATAGGCCACCTTGAAAGGTGGTTCTGTATGCCATGGTAAATCTGAAATAACCAGAGAAGAGCAGCATAGGCAAGAAGCTACCAGTCATATAAGCATGTAGAGTTCACTCATGACAGAAAAATTTATCCACTAATTGCTATGTTACACCAAGTTTCCAGGATGGGGACGGCAGGGGATGGAGGGACGTGTTTCGGGACGGATTTTTTTGGAGGCCTTTTTTAGGGGACAGCTATTAAAAAATAAGGGAAAATTTAAAAAATATAGGAAATTTCAAATATTCATATGATAACATTGATAAAGCATTCATCACACACATTATAGAACCTTAATACATAAAATTGAGCTGAATTGAGATTTCACATAAGATTCAAGTTTCAATTATAATAATAATTACAATGAAATGCCCAAGGGCTGCAAGTTTCAACTACAAAATGTCTGAAACATAGAAAATGAAAATATATTGCTGCCCCTAATCAAAATCCGCTAAAATGGCATCAAAATCAGACCCTGAGTCTGAGTCACTAGAACTATGAGGGATTGCCTCATCCAATGGAACCCCAACCAATCCCATCTCGTGCCTCCTCCTCATCAACCTATGTGGCATCTTCAAGATCAACATCCCAACGTGCAACTGGAGTCTGACAATACTCAAGAGTCAATCGATCCTGAACTCACAAGGCACTATGCACAGCTACTAACTTCTCTACTCGTTGAGAGGCAAGCTTGTTCCTCTTGACTGAGTGGATGAGGCCATATGTGTACCAATTCCTCTCTGCAGCAGAGGAATTGGAAACTTGTGAATGACAAAAATGAGCTTCTTTTTTTGTTTTAGTTGTGAGGTTGTTTTAGGTTTAGGTTAGTTATGAATGACTGTGGGGCTCCTTGTGGGCCCCCACATTCCTTTTTTAATTAACTTTGAGTATTTTTTTAATAAAGAATGCCTTTGTTGGGACATAGGGGACGCCTTTAGAAGCGTCTCTGCAGTACAGGTTGGGCATCCCCTACCGTCCCCTTCTCATTTTTATGCGTCCCGGGACGTCCCCTATTTTTCGTGTGAATTGGGGATAGGTAGGGGACGTTTCCTATCCATCCCCGTGTCCTGAAACATCCCCTATTGGGGATGGGCCTAAATATGCGGGGGGACACATCGTCATGGAACGTAGAGATTCTAATTGTCTTGTTTCTAAAGACTGGTTAAAGTGAAGCATAAATTATGAGAGCCTGACCCTTCATCAAGAGGGTTTGTAACCTTTGGTTTTGGTGTACCCAGATTTCATCTTGAAATCTGTGACTACCCTATCTGAAAAAATTTCGTACTTTTAAAATAATGGGTCGTTTTGTGTTTTTATTGCCTGAAAGTTCTTGTATTGCGTCAAGATATTCCCAAAGAGCCATATTAGCCATTTTCGCCAAATACCCAAATGCCCAAAATTGTTATATTCTGTCGTCGGGATTTGTCTGCAGGAAAATTTGTATTTAATTATTTTGAGCCCCGTTTGAGGCAATTTGCGCTCCGTTTTAACCCTGTTGTGATCGAACATATCATTATTCCTATATACCATAAGGGTTTTAACTAAAAATAAGTTTTGGGCTTTATTTGTGACTTTTGACAACTTTTTGTGTTTTCCGTTTCGTTTTCTGTGAAATTTCTCTAGATCAATTCCTTTGCCGGTTTGGCCTGATTCTTGGCCTGGAGTAACTGGGGATCACATACGCACGTTATGCCCGAAGGAAGTCGCCATCGGAGGTCCGGTTCACTGGGAAAAGACGAAGTCGCGCACCAAAAAGCCTCTTCTGGGCTGGCCGCATTTTTGGAAAACAAAGAATCAGAGTGGATAATGGGAAAAATGGAAGCAACAGGCAGGTGGGATTTTATTGCCTGCTTTGCAGGGTACTTTTTCCCATGATGGAAAAGTCACTTAAGTTGCAGTGGGAAAATTAGAGGCGGCGGCGCAAAGGAATTTATTGTCCCTTTTGCAGGTAAAAATTCCCATGGTGAAATAAAAGAAAAGTGACTTAAGTGAAATCATGGGATTTTATTGCCTGCCATGCAAGGTAAATAATCTCATTGTCAAAGTCAAATCACTTAAGTGGATCATGGGATTTCCGGGGCTGCCTTGCAGGGTAAAAATTCCCATTGCCATGTGTTTTTAAAAATAGAATTCTATTATTCCAAAAAGTGCGACCCACCTTGGGTGAATAATAATGCATTAAATAAATATTTGTTAATATTTATTCACCCAATTTTGGCACCCAGGCTTGTGGAAAAGTCAACAAAGGGAAGTGGACAAAAGGAATTTAAAAATAGAATTCCAAAATTAAATAAATTTAATTTATTTAATGCAGCCCCTTTTGAGAAGGAAATAATACTTTTTAAAGTATTAATTGATTAAATTAAATTCTATTTTCAGTGGCTATGGTCAAAGCACACTGTGAAGCTTAAGTGAAGTGAAGAGTGGATGATTAAATTGATTAATTTAATTTAATGGATGGTTGTCCTTAAACATGCTATTTTTAAAGAGAGGCATGATTTTTAATTAATTAATTGCCAAGAATAGGAAGGGCAATTATTAATTATAGAATTATGAGGGTTATATAAGCATGGGCTGCCATAAGGGTGAATTAATTAATTCACAGGTAAAGAAGTGCAGCCCGGAGGAAAAGTGCGCCCCATTTGAAGAGGATTTTTGCTCAGACAAAGGTGAAATCAAGGCTAAAAGCTTCTAGTTTTGGCGCATGCTTTGAAGAAGGCTGATTTGTGTCTGCATAATTGTTTGTAGAAGTGATACAGGTGCTCAGGTGAAGTTGGAAAAATTCATGCTCACTTTGCAGGCAAATAAAACATCAATTTTTGGGGCAGCAGGCTTGAATAGTGCAGATTTTTATTATTAAAATTCACTGTTCATGTTCCAGTGGCCATCTTTGTCTGAATTAATTGCAGGAGTTACATACAGGTGCTTTTATAAAGAAAAGGAACTTATATCAATGTCCAATACATTGAATATTTCCTCCGAATCTGAAGGATTATCCAGATCTGCACCAGTTTTGAAGAATTCCAGTCAAATAAGAAGAAAAAGAATTGTTCAGACAAAGATAGACAAAGCTATGGCGAAGAAAGATGAAAAATAAAGCACAACAGAGTCATGCATCACTTCTAAATTTGCAGATATTGGAGACACGGATCTAGGCTCAAAACCTCTTGCTGAATTGATAGACAGATCTAGAGCAGGAAAAACTTCACTCATGCGTGCAGATTAAAAACAATGGAATTATTCGAGCTGCAGCTTTTCCATCCACAGCCCAATTGCCAGAGTTTGTTATGTAGGTGCAGATCCATATCCAGATGCAGATGCAAATCCATATGCAGATCCAGATCCAAATCTCATAGTTGCAAAAGCTTCCGGCACAAAGGCTTCATCCTCTTGTTTCGAATGCAGCCCATGAAGAAGTTAGTGCATGGAAAATTCCTTCCAAGATCTTGTGCAAATGCTCCCATCTTCCAGTTGAAGCCTTCATTGAATTTTCATTCATCCGGAGTGCTTTCCAGAATTTTTAATTGCTCATATGCAATTAAAAATAAGGATGAGTTATTTACGGACAAACATTGCATTGATGCATGTACTGGAGAAGAAGCTATAAAGCTTCAGGATAAAAGAGAAGACAAGGCGAAGGCAAAATCCAACTGTTTCCAATTCTAGCTTGTTGTTTCCAGATCCAGCTACTTCCAACCGCTTCCAATTCGAGCTTGCTTCCAGATCCAGCTACTCCCAGATCCAGTTTGGTGAGAATCAAAGGCAAAAGAATCAGCTACAGGAAGACATGAAAAAGAACAAGACTGTAGCTTTCCTCTTCCTTCTTCTTTCCTCCGACAAAGAAATTGAGCGATCAATTAAATTCTACAACTTAAGTGATTGATTTAAAAGCCATTACTTAAGAAGTCAACTACTTGGAGATAGGTGGCACGTGCAAAATAGAAGGTTCTATTTTCATTGCGAAATCATACATGTCATGCAAAGAGAAATTCCATGAGGGAGATTGTCAGTTGTTTCTTTTCCAACTTCCACATGTGCCAGTTCAACTAAAGCTTCCAACTTGTAATTGCCCCTCTACATTCTATAAGTAGAGGAAGAACCTTCGGGTTAATAATCGAGAATTTGTAAGCAACAATCTTGTGTTCTAGACTTTGTGTTGAACCCCTGAGAGCAACTTGGAGCAAAGGAATACAAAGGAGCAAGTTTCCGGAGAACTTTGTGTCACGGTGTACTGTGTTTCTTGCTTTTAATCTTAGATCTCTTAATAGACTTTGTGTTATTTTAGATCTAGATCTAGAGCTGCCTTTGTTTTATAATTCTGTGTGTTCATATCTATTAAGTTTCTTCTATGTGCATGCAATTAGCTCTGCTATCTACTAATTGGGATGCACATCTTCCCTATTTCTTTTCTGTATTTCCTTTACTTCCTTCTTCTATAAAATACTTCCTTTCTTGAACAGTTGCTTACTTGCTGCAGAACTTCTTAGTTATGGTTCATGAACTAAGTGGTTAAAGTAAAACCCCTGATAGATAATAACACATTTTTATTGACAAATCTGACACGGGAGCCTCACCGGTTAAATGAGGGAGATTTATCTCATGACTGCCTAGGTTTGATGCTATGCAGAAAATCTAGCCAACAGTTTTTGGCGACTCCGCTGGGGAACAACTATCTTTGCAGATCAAAGCTTATCTATTGAAGATCGAGTGTTTTCCATACAAATCTCAACCTGGCTGAACGTCCATTCACCCGATCCGTGAAGGCGTAAGGAAGGATTGATCATTTCTTCAGATTGCAGGAGCAATTCAATTTCAATCATCCTCCTCAAGTTAGAAGCCACAAATCTAGTCTTTCACCAGGAAGAAGAGTGCAAACACATCCAAATCCGGATCATCTTCAGCATAATCCGGCAGCTGGAATTATTCATCAAGTCTACTCTTGGAGAGGACGTGCCCGTTTATCATGCTGAACCGAAACCCACTCGCCCCTACAGCGCCTGTTCCATGGGGTGCAGCCTTTGGACCTCTGAATCTGACTCCTATGCATGATCTACCTAAAGGGACGAGAAAGAATTTTCCAAAATTCTTTGGAGATGGAAAGCAAAACCCGGATGATCATTTGGCGGCTTTCTTTATATCCTGTGGAGTACTTGCAGTCGAACATGAAGATGTATCTGTCAGACTCTTCATAGAGACTCTGCATGACTTGGCTGGAGAATGGTTCTACCGCTAGCTCCAGTACCATAACCAACTGGGCTACTATGCGGGATGCGTTCCTGAAAAGATTCAAGGCAGCTGAAGATTCCAGCACATTGATTACTCAACTCACTCAGTTGAAGAAGGAGCCACATGAGCACATGCGGGATTTTATTGCAAAATTTCAGCTTTCAGCTTAGCTTCTACGAATGATGAGAATCGGAAGGTATTCTTCATCAACGCTTTATTTCCCGAGTAAGCTATCAATCGCGAAGAGCACGTCTTGTTGATTTGTTAGCAGCTCAAAACATGGCGGTTGAAATTGAAGACGACCTCATCATGGCTGGAAAGATAAAGTACAACACTTTTAGAGCTGAAATTTCATCCTCTGCTACAGACCTCGATTCACTGCTGCAAAGTTAGCAAATGAGATGATGCAGATGAAGAAACAAATGGCTCAAATGGCTCAAGGCAACAATACTGCCCCTACTCGGAATTTCAACAACAACCGGAACCGCATTGCTGGTTCCCAAAGATTAGCAATTGAAGCTGCTCCCAGAAACAACGTGGAGATGAATGAAGAAGACCAGGAAGTTGATGCTGATCAGTTCGAGAATGATGATTTTGTAGCTCCTGCTGGCGACTCCAACATTAATTACCTAAACTACAAATTTGAACATGACAATGAGAAACTTCATGAAGATGATCATGGTCATACATATGCAGTACTTACAAGATCACAAACTCGCCAAGCTGAAGCATTAGCAGAGCATTTAACAAAAAGGGGCATCCCTTTGCCTTCTTCCTTAGCTCCTGGAAGTAAGCATGCGAGTTCTTCATCTCAACCACAAAAAGCGGCTCAGGTATCTGAATCTATTTCTTCTTTTGACATTATTGATCATGCCAAGAAAACTAAAGTTCAAATGTCAGAAGTTGAATACCTGAGAGCTTTTCCTGAGCAATTAAATAGGCTAGTCAAATATGTACAATCACCAGGACAATCCAATACATCAAAAGGCCTTTTGCCTAAGCCCAAAGATACTCCTCCACAAAACAACACTGCAGTTGTTAAATCCTCACCTTCTTCAAAAGAGTAGAACCTTTCTATGTCTCCTATTGCTTAATGGTTTCAAGTTAAGCAACTGCATTTTAGATTCAGGTGCGTCTGACAATGTCATGCCAGCTAAAGTTGCAGATGCTCTTGGGCTTACCTTGACAAAGACCATAAAAAGGTGTTATTCCATGGAGAGACAAGTCCCTTTAATCGGACAAATCAAAGATGCACAAGTTGTTCAGCGGCTTTTCCTGACAAAAGATTAAAGATGACAATCTTAGTTGCAGATATTCCTGTCTCCTACGGGATGTTACTGAGTAGAAACTTCTGCAAAGAGCTGGGAGGAGAAGTAAAGATGGATTGGTCCTATGCACATATTCCTATCAAAGGAATTAATTAGAAGCTGGAGCCGGAAAAGAAGTCCAGGTACACGGTTACAAAATCTAAGGATCTTAGATCTCAAATTATTTTTCAGGGATCTGACCGTGGGGTCTATTTCTTGGAAACGGATAAAGACATTCCAGAGCCAGAACTTCAACCAGAGCTAGAGCCAACAAAAGAAGAAAAAGTTTGGACTCTGGAGTTTAAAGGCACATGTTGTTCTTTTGGATCAGGAGCCGGCGCTCTACTAATATCTCCAGATCATGAGGTATTTCCATACTCCCACAAGCTGATGTTCGAGAACACCAATCATACGGCGGAGTATGAAGCATTGCTTCTAGGAATGGAGCAAGCTAAGAAGAAAGGAGTAAAACTCCTCAAAGCCCAAGGAGATGTTGAACTTCTAGTAAAGCAGGTTCGAGGGCAAAGTCAAGTCAAAAGAGATAAGCTGGAGCATTACAGAGATAAAGTGTTTTCCGCCACATTCGATTTTGCAGCCTTCTCTATTGACTTCGTTCCAATAAACCAAAACTCCAAGGCAGATTCTTTGGCAGTCACGGCTGCACTATTGAATCCGGATAGACCACTGTCCATATTCAAACAAGGAAACTATAAAGTGGAGATGGTCTATTGCCCCAAAGTCCCTGAACAAACATCTACATTTCTGGAACAAGGCAACTTTGATAAGTTGTATGTTGAAGGGAGTAAATCGCCACCACGACAAACAGTCACAGGAAAAGATGATTCAGTTATAATGACAATAGTGGAGCAATCCAACCAAAAGGTAACAAAATACCCAAGGGTTTGGTTTCCTTAGTGGAAACTTTCAAAAGCATGATCGATATCTAAAGAAGAAAGAATATGGTGATAGTTCTTCCTCAAAATGCAGGAAATAAATATGAGAATGGAGCAAGTTGATGTAGACTTATCCACCACGAGAGAGAAAAGATGAGCCACCACCGGATAAAGTTGATAAGGACTTGCCCAATGTATTTGACAAGAAGGCCAAAGAAAGGAGGTTCAAGATCGGAGGCTGGGTACTCTGTATATAGTGATAGTGGGTCGTGAGACATGAACCAAAACTCGAAGGGCATGCAAGTCAAATTTGATTCTCTAGAAAGGGCCCTTCGTGATCAAAAGAGCTGCAAGAATGGATACTTTCTTCCTTGCCTACCAGGATGAAATTGAATTCTCGTTGCCTTTCAATGGGTAACACTTGAAACTGTTCCGGACATGAGAAGCAAGGTAAAACCTGTATGTACATAAATAAAACTGTTTGTTTTTCCCTTGTTTTGTTTTTGTTTTTGTGTTGTGTTTGTTTGCCTGACCCCCCATGCCCAAAAGACAAGATACGAAACCGTAGACGCTGATCTCATATTTTCCTCACATTCGACAAAGAAAAAGATGTCAACAGACGAGCCAATGATGTGTCCCAGATTTCATCTTGAAATCTATGACTACCCTATCGAAAAATTTCGTACTTTTAAAATAATGGGTCGTTTTGTGTTTTTATTGCCTGAAAGTTCTTGTATTGCGTCAAGATATTCCCAAAGAGCCATATTAGCCATTTTCGCCAAATACCGGATGCTCAAATTGTTATATTCTATCGTCGGGATTTGTCTGCGGAAATTTGTATTTAATTATTTTGAGCCCCGTTTGAGGCAATTTGCGCTCCGTTTTAACCCTGTTGTGATCGAACATATCATTATTCCTATATACCAGAAGGGTTTTAACTAAAAATAAGTTTTGGGCTTTATTTGTGACTTTTGACAACTTTTTGTGTTTTTCCGTTTCGTTTTCTGTGAAATTTCTCTAGATCAATTCCTTTGCCGGTTTGGCCTGATTCTTGGCCTGGAGTAATGGGGATCACATACGCACGTTATGCCCGAAGGAAGTCACCATCGGAGGTCCGGTTCACTGGGAAAAGACGAAGTCGCGCACCAAAAAGCCTCTTCTGGGCTGGCCGCATTTTTGGAAAACAAAGAATCAGAGTGGATAATGGGAAAAATGGAAGCAGCAGGCAGTGGGATTTTATTGCCTGCTTTGCAGGGTACTTTTTCCCATGATGGAAAAGTCACTTAAGTTGCAGTGGGGAAATTAGAGGCGAGGGCGGCGGAATTTATTGCACACCTTGCAAGGTAAAAATTCCCATGGTGAAATAAAAGAAAAGTGACTTAAGCGAAATCATGGGATTTTATTGCCTGCCATGTAAGGTAAATAATCTCATTGCAAAGTCAAATCACTTAAGTGGATCATGGGATTTCCGGGCTGCCATGCAGGTAAAAATTTCCATTGCCATGTATTTTTAAAAATAGAATTCTATTATTCCAAAAAGTGCGACCCACCTTGGGTGAATAATAATGCATTAAATAAATATTTGTTAATATTTATTCACCCAATTTTGGCACCCAGGCTTGTGGAAAAGTCAACAAAGGGAAGTGAACAAAAGGAATTTAAAAATACAATTCCAAAATTAAATAAATTTAATTTATTTAGTGCATCCCCTTTGAGAAGGAACTACTACTTTTAAAGTATTAATTGATTAAATTAAATTATATTTTCAGTGGCTATGGTCAAAGCACACTTTGTGAAGCTTAAGTGAAGTGAAGAGTGGATGATTAAATTGATTAAATTTAATTTAATGGATGGATGTCCTTAAACATGCTATTTTTAAAGAGAGACATGATTTTTAATTAATTAATTGCCAAGAATAGGAAGGGCAATTATTAATTATAGAATTATGAAGATTATATAAGCATGGGCTGCCATAAGGGTGAATTAATTAATTCACAGGTAAAGAAGTGCAGCCCGGAGGAAAAGTGCGCCCCATTTGAAGAGGATTTTTGCTCAGACAAAGGTGAAATCAAGGCTAAAAGCTTCTAGTTTTCGCGCATGTTGAAGAAGGCTGATTTGTGTCTGCATAATTGTTTGTAGAAGTGATACAGGTGCTCAGGTGAAGTTGGAAAAATTCATGCTCACTTTGCAGGCAAATAAAACATCAATTTTTGGGGCAGCAGGCTTGAATAGTGCAGATTTTTATTATTAAAATTCACTAGTTCATGTTCCAATTGCCATCTTTGTCTGAATTAATTGCAGGAGTTAGATACAGGTGCTTTTATAAAGAAAAGGAACTTATATCAATGTCCAATACATTGAATATTTCCTCCGAATCTGAAGGATTATCCAGATCTGCACCAGTTTTGAAGAATTCCAGTCAAATAAGAAGAAAAAGAATTGTTCAGACAAAGATAGACAAAGCTATGGCGAAGAAAGATGAAAAAGAAAGCACAACGGAGTCATGCATCACTTCTAAATTTGCAGATATTGGAGACACGATCTAGGCTCGGAACCTCTTGTTGAATTGATAGACAGATCTAGAGTAGGAAAAACTTCACTCATGCGTGCAGATTAAAAGCAGTGGAATTATTCGAGCTGCAGCTTTTCCATCCACAACCCAGTTGCCAGAGTTTGTTATGCAGGTGCAGATCCATATCCAGATGCAGATGCAGATGCAGATGCAAATCCATATGCAGATCCGCATCCGAGATCTCATAGTTACAAAGCTTCCTACCTGACAAAGGTTTCATCCTCTTGTTTGAATGCGGCACATGAAGAAGTTAGTGCATGGAAAATTCCTTCCAAGATCTTGTGCAAATGCTCTCATCTTCCAGTTGAAGCCTTCATTGAATTTTCATTCATCCGGAGTGCTTTCCAGAATTTTAAATTGCTCATATGCAATTAAAAATAAGGATGATGAGTTATTTACGACAAACAATGCATTGATGCATGTACTGGAGAAGAACTGCAAAAGCTTCAAGGATAAAAGAGAAGACAAGGTGAAGGCAAAATCCAGCTGTTTCCAATTCTAGCTTGTTTCCGAGATCCAAACTACTTCCACCCTTCCATTCCAGTTGCTTCTAGATCCAGCTACTCCCAGATCCAGTTTGGTGAGAATCAAAGGCAAAAGAATCAGCTACAGGTAGACATGAAAAAGGACAAGACTGTAGCTTTCCTCTTCCTTCTTCTTTCCTCCGACAAAGAAATTGAGCGATCAATTAAATTATACAACTTAAGTGATTGGTTTAAAAGCCATTACTTGAAGAAGTCAACTACTTGGAGATAGGTGGCATGTGCAAAATAGAAGGTTCTATTTTCAGTTGCAAATCATACATGTCATGCAAAGAGAAATTCCAAGAGGGAGATTGCGAGTTGTTTCTTCTCCGACTTCCACATGTGTCAGTTCAACTAAAAGCTTCCAATTTGTAATTGCCCCTCTACATTCTATAAGTAGAGGAAGAACCTTCGGGTTAATAATCGAAATTTTGTAAACAATCTTGTGTTCTAGACTTTGTGGCTTTGAACCCCGCGCAACTTGACTTGGAGCAAAGGAATACAAAGGAGCAGGTTTCCGGAGAACTTTGTGTCACGGTGTACTGTGTTTCTTGCTTTTAATCTTAGATCTCTTAATAGACTTTGTGTTATTTTAGATCTGGATCTAGAGCTGCCTTTGTTTTATAATTCTATGTGTTCATATCTATTAAGTTTCTTCTATGTGCATGCAATTAGCTCTGCTATCTACTAATTGGGATGCACATCTTCCCTATTTCTTTTGTGTATTTCATTTATTTCCTTCTTACTATAAAATACTTCCTTTCTTGAGCAGTTGCAGAACTTCTTAGTTATGGTTCATAAACTAAGTGGTTAAAGTAAAACCCCGATAGATAATAACACATTTTTAAATTGACAAATCGACACGGAGCCTCACCGGTTAAATGAGGGAGATTTATCTCATGACCCTAGGTTTGATGCTTATGCGAGAAAATATAGCCAACAGAGTTTCTCATTTTCAAGGAACTTGTGGGTGTATCTGCAAGACTTATATATTCCAAAACTGCACAACATGATTTCCGACTTTTTATGCTAGAATTGTATGCTCAAAAGCTTCTTGTCCATTTCTTAATCATCCTCCGAATATTCCAATCCTTGTAGGTTGGACCAGTTTGTCCAGACTCCATTTAGGTATTAGTTATGGCTTTTGTACCAAAAAACGATGCACTCGACTTACCCGGTCATTCTCAAGAGACACTTCAACATGTTCCTAGAATCCTCTCTCAATTTACCTTTGGTTGAAGGGTTGCTTTGTTACTTGTGCAATACACAAACCATCTCCTTATTTAATCGGTGTATTGCGGGACGAAAAACTCAAGACGACCAATATGACACCACAAATTATCATTGTATAATAGATATCTTAATATTACAAAGGCCTTGGCTTAGTACATGTCTTTCTCGATACGAAGGATTTGTTCAACAAATGGCTAAGGGACTACTCACCACCCAACAAAGAGAGTCTCATAAAATGAAGTCACCTAAGTTAAGAATAGAATATGAGAAAGGGAACATAGTGTAGTGCAATAAGACAGTGGCGAGTTCCCCAACCGTAGCAGCTTAACTCAAACCATGACACTTTTGTTCCAAAGTAGTAAATGCCTTGCAAACTAAGTGGCATGTTGGATCCATCAGTTGGGGTTAGATACTGAGATAACAATCTCATGTTTCGAACAAAGCAATTTGTTCAAACTTCAAACCATGACCGACTCTTCAGCAGTAGCATGCCATTCTATAGCCAAAAGGAAAGAACTTTAGTCATAATTACCTAAGACTTCGGGACGGGGAGACATCGGAACGTAGGGACGGGGTTTCCGGGATGGCAAAAATTCCCAGATTTTGGGGACGGCGAGGATGGCTATTAAAATAATATATAAATATTAAAAATATACAATGGGTCCCCTAACCTTGGAAAAAAAAACATGAAAGGTTATAATTTCAGCACCATAGCCAATAATGTTACCAAAGGGCCTATAACATGCCAACATCTCTTTATCATGTCACTTACATGATTATATCCTCAAATTAAAAAAAAGTTTTTGGAACAATAGAGGCCATGCAAACTACATGAATAGCCATCCATAGACAAAAACCAGCTAAGGTAACTGAAAAACACTAAAAATTAAATACAAAGTTGGCCTCTAGAACATCCTAATATACCGGTAAAGCCTTCAATATGAATTTATTGATCCTATTTCTATGTATAAGAAAGGCTTTAAAATGTAAAATAACAGTGACCTCTCAATAGAATATCTTCTTTTGGAACCTACATAAGACAAGTAAAAATCCATTTCTTGGGAAGGTAAGTTTGCATGGGAAAAGGATTAGTTTTCATTTTCCTCTTTTCAAAGTCATAATCCTTTATGTTTTATATATTTTTATTTTTTGGGACTCCGGGACTTTGGGGACTTCGGGATGTCCCCTAGCCATCCCCTAGCCGTCTCGGGGACTTCATGGCATCCCCATTGGAGTCCCCAAAGTCTCGAAGCACTCGGGACGTCCCGGGTGCGTTCCCTAAAGTTAGGGGACGTCCCCTTCATTTTTGCATTTGGGGGTGTGTGGGGGGGACGTTTCGTCCCCGTCCCCAAGCTCCGGGGCGTCCCCGGACGTCCGGGACAGCTTGGGAATGGGGGGTGCACGTCCGCACGTAACACTGACTTTAGTCCTTGTCTTGCTACTGCAGCATATCTGCTCGAGTTGAACAACTGTCAAAAGTCAATAATACATGTGGAAAATGCAAGCTCACAGTTACGTCGCTTTTAAGAGGCTGTGGATGAATACCAATGCGACAGCTTTGTGCAATCAATGTTTCTGCAGAAATAAGCAAAGAGGAGGCCTTTCATTAGGAGGATCATGTTATTACTCTTAAATTTGATGGCAAGGGCTGCTAAGTTTCAGGGGTTGAAACAGTACACTGCTAAGTTTGATAAGTTGACAATGCTTACATTCAAAGTTTGCAAACTAGGAATATGTTAGCTGAGAAAGCACAACAAAATGCTTTAAAATTTTAAAAAACATGATATCAACCCAACCAGCTTTTGAGACAATATTGTCGAGATTGGGTGATGTGTGAAAATTATTTGAAGAAGAAACATCAGCCAAGGAGGGATTAAAATCTTGAGGCTATGAAAGTTAGTGTGGAAAAGATGAAAATTAGTGTGGTCAAAACACAAAAAAGTCAATCAAGAGTTTGTTGAGTTTAAATAAAAGAGCCACTGTCAAACTATTGCCAATCCTATCGCGCCTACTCAATCAGCAACCTTGTCAAAGGTTATTAAAAGGGTACTCCAGAAGTCTATGAAACAGCACATGGAAGGAGAATCTGTTTCTTAACTGTTCAGGGATGAGCCACAGGGAGACATACAAGTGGGTGTGGTGCAGATACGAGGATCTTCTGCAATGAACTCAGACCCTAAAGATGGTTTGGGACGGCAGGTGGTACAAGAAAACTGAAAATACTTTTTGAGACAGCAGATGCTACTTTTTTATCCAACACAAAATTATTGAAGTTTTGTAAAATCCCCCTCCCCAGCAAACATAGTGTTCTGCCACTCAGAAGACTGTAAATTTTCTCTTGGGGCCTAGAGTAGACAAAAATAATGTTCATTGCTGTTTTACAGAAGACATTTATTATTTTATATATAAATTGTGCTGAAAACATTCTATGCGGTTAGAAGTTAATGTTAATTATGAAGAGACAGATGCAAAAGGATGCAAACATACAGATGCAACAGATGACTTGTGCTTTCGATGAAAAGCTTTTAGGATTGTCCCATGGAACTTTACCCGGTGTTTTAAGAACTTCCGAACCCATCTTCAAGGGAGATCTTGCTTCAAATCATGCTCCCTAAGTTTCACTGTAAATAACCATTCCATGGAGGGAAGTTAATAGGAATTTTAGGAGTCCGTGACATGTACTTTTTGATGAAAAGTTTTTGGGGTTGTCACTTGGGATTTTAATCATCCCAACATTTTGAGTCCTTATTTTGTACCCATTTTCAAGGGAGATCTTGCTTTAAAATATGCAATTCCTTGTGTTTTCTAATACATGTTATCAAACACCCATTTGTAAATGAAATTGCCCTGAAGCATTTACAAGGGAGACAATTGGTATCTATCATTGGTCATGGTCCTCTATGTAGGTATCTTACCTCCATTACCACTTCACCAATAAATGTCCCGGACATTTCTTCGAGTCTACATTCAAAAATTCAATCATGTGGATTATTCAGGGTGACTCGCACTTGTGTCCCTTGGACCAGAGCTCTTTGCAGCTGAAACAAAGGCCCTTTGTGCACATATTAACAAAGGTAGCAGGGTCGACACTTCTTACCTTTATTTGTATAGCTGTAGAAATAAGAGGTGGAGTGCACCTTTTTATTCTCCCTTTGTCGTTGGATTGATTTCGTAGGGTGGTCCTATTGTTTAATGGCATGTTTTCGTGTAAAATGACTAGCCTAAGAATTTCAAACTTTCAAGCATGACAACTAAGCCTAGCTTGCAAAATTTTGCTTTCCGATCACACTGAACCCTCCTTCTGGCCCACTTGTCTCCAATGGCACCATCAACTTGGCCCCAAGGAAGGTCCTAATGAAGCTTTCAATCACGCCTCAGTATGCAAAGAAAGATGATTAAGTTTATGGATGAGTTCAATGAAGTTTACTGAAAGACAAGTCCTCTTGGAAGCCTAAAAAGGCCAATTTTGGTCATTCTGAAGCCAATATGCATCCTCCCGAGCGTTCAAGAAAGGTCTAAAGGATCCGAAGGAGGTGTCGAAGAGTATTGAAGGTGTTTGGGGAAATTTAGGAAAATTTAGGAAAGATTATCACATTCAGGAACAATTTGTTCAACATCAAGTTTTCTAGGTGCAGGGAATGAGCATCCTAATAGTGAAACCTGACTTCTCCAGATGATTCCGGGAGCTCCGTAAAGAGTTAGGAAGCAAACAAGTAGGCATTGGAAAGCTATGGGAATTCTCTGAGGTGGTAATGTCAATTTTTCTCCAACGCTTAAAGGCCTCTTGAAACATTTCAAAATATTGCAACTACACCTCACACTTCCGGGAAAAATGACCTAAATTTTGAGTTGTGGGCAAAATCAAGTCTTGAATACAATTCCATTGATCTTAGAATGTGTTTTGGAGTCAAAATCATATAAGATTTGACCCCAAAACATTATCCTAAGCCTCGAGGTGAAAAAATCAAGTATGGTGTCTATTTTGGACTCATCCGAGGCAAAGACTGACTTTCCAAATGCTCCCAATCGCACTTTGTTGTCCCTTGTGTCCCCTTTGTCCCCCAAGGGACAAGGGGGACAAGGGGGCACAAAAGTGCAACCTCCTTCTCCTCCCTATGTCGCACTTTGTTGCTCTTTTGTCTCCACTCTCCATATTGTCCCTTGTGTCCCCATAGTGCAAGGGGACAAGGGGGGCAGCAAAGTGTGACCTTACTCCTTGCTCCAGATCGCATTTTGTTGTTCCTATTGTCCCCTCTCTCCCCGAGGGGCAAGGGGGCAAGAAAGTGCAACCCAAACAAAGATGAAGCTCCTGACCCCATGCGACATCACTCAACTACACAGGTGCCATTTTTCAGCCCCTCATCTCATTCACCTCTCCCCACATGCTGCCATTTGTCATGATCTTGCTCCAAGTCGCTCTTTGTTGTCCCCGATGTCCCCCATGACCCCATTACACCATTTCTGAAACTCTCACTCACTCCATTATAACCATGGTTAAGTTGTGCAGTTAGTGAGTGAATTTAAAAACATAATAAAACTCTTCCAACTCCTTATTCACTTAACACTTAAACATTTTTATGACGATTGTTGTTGTAACACCCTCCAAACTCCACTTTTATCCAAAGATGTTGCCAAATTTCTTCTAGACATCCATGGCCACAAAAATGATGATTTGAACATAAATTTTCAATCGAGAGTCAAATTGCCTTGAAAATATGCTAGAATCTTCCTCTCCAAAACGCCTTTAGGAAGATTGTAACAGCAAATTCATTGATGCCCTAGCTTTTTCACAGCAACAAACTGAAATATCAAACCCTAAAACCTACTTTTTCAATTTCCCAGAGATCCGGCACGAACGGAAAACGATGAAATTCAAAGCAAAAGACCCCGGTGCAAAACAAAAGATTTTGATAGTGATTTTCTTAACCCAACATCCAAAAGTGCAGTTTATAAAAATAAAAGGTGTTATGAACAAGTGGGTGGCTAAAAATAGTAAGTTTCTCAAAATCATGAATTCCCAAAATTTGTAATATCCCGAATAAACAAGAAACATCGAAAATGGTAATTCGGGAAACTTTCTAAAAATAGCAATATTCGGGAAAATGGGCATCTAAAAATAGAAAGTTTCTAAAAATAGTAAACCTTCAATAGTTGCAAAATCCAAATGAGATTAAAACATCAAAGAGCAAAAATAGTGAAAACTTGCTAAAAATAGCAGAACTATATAGGACTTGCTAAAAATAGTAAGTCTTGAAATTGAGCCCATAAAGTTGTGGCAACTCTTGTTCTTCTTGCTTTTTTTCATCATCATGAGGCCAGGAAGTTATTTCGTGGCCTAAATAGGAAAGAAAACCCCATGCAGCTCTCAAAACATTGGTTCTAAGGTGAACTATGCAAGGCACAATTTAACCAGTGCTTAGTGATGAGTTCAGTGTAGTTTGGAGGTCAAAACATGTGATTCATCCTCAAGTTTCATTCAGGGATCAATCCTTCTATCTAGAGAAGGAAATCCATTTCCACGAGGAGCAAATTGAGCAAAAAGGTGTCCAGATGTTATAAGCATGTTTCCACTCAAGTGACATCTTGGTCAATGAGGAGACTTGTGAAGTGAAAAAGGGTGTCATCATGTTCAAAGGTGAAATGTGAAGCTCATGGAGTAAGTTGAGGATCATCGTATCCTCGAAAGAAGTCAAAATGAGCTAATCAAGCTATCGAGGTACTCAAAGCCATCATATGTGAAGGATCAAGAAATCATTTGTTCCCACGAGAGGTATATGATGAAGAAGTGTACGAACATCCTAAAGTTGATTTCATTTAAGGAGAAGATTGGAGCTAGGAAGGGTAAGAGGATGATCTTCATATGGGGCACAGTGTATGCAAGAATGAGAAACCACCTCAATTCCACTTGATGTCATTCACTTGGTAGTGTTCTTAAACACTCATTCCATGTAATGTCCCCAAATGGACATATTTGACCCAAGTTAGATTTTGGGCAAATCCAAACCCCATAAGCAATATTATAAATTACTTATCAAATCAAACACTATAGATCTGAATTTTTGAAGGAAAATGCAACTAGGATTATGTATAAAACCCAACAAAATCAGCACCCAAAAAATTATGTTTTTATGCTAAACTGATCTTTGTATTTTTAGCAGCCCAAGTATATAGAAAATCTGATTTTTAGAACAATAATTTTTAGAAAATCTGATTTAAAAATCCTGTCTGCAACATAACTTCAAAAATTCATATCTTTTGCTAGAGAAGTCCAAATGAGCTGAAACTTTGGATCTTGGGCCACAAAAATATGAAGAATAATATTCCAAAATTAGTTTTCGCACAGCAAACACGAAACCCTAATTTTGCCCTAAAAAGTAGGTCGCCCAGCACATTTAGGGCATCAAATCAGCTCCAAAAATTATGAAATTAATTTATTTTGATTCCCAAAATTCAGTACAATAAGCAGCAATAGATTTCAAACCTAGAATAGCTCCAAACCACTTTCCCCTTCAACCAGCCAAAAGATGGGTCGCTCCACTAGAAGAAAATAAGATAACCCTGCTGTAATTTTTATTCTTCAATACACTGTTGGAAACTAGCAAAAATCTGTGTAGTCCCACTGGAAAATCCTGTGTGGAAATTCCTCCAAAGGGTTTTCGTCTCTCGAGTCAATCCGTCCTGGATTAATTTGCAAAAAGCTCATGGCTTCAAATGCAAGAAGAGAAAATATCACATCAATTTGGAATGCCTTTACAAGTCGACTTCTTCCCCTTTTAAAGAGAAGTGACCCAATGGAAACCTAAAAAGCCACCAATCAGCTTGTGGTGCTTTTTTTTCTATTTTTTATCCTCCTTGATCAAGTCGCATTTTTCCCCTAGAAAATACAAATTTAATAAGTGCTTTATTTTTAAAGCGCTTTTCTAGGTTCTAATTTTATGTTAAGCCTATTAATTCATTATATGTGCTTTTATAATGTTTTTTTAATTATTTTTGCACAATATAATAGAATTAATAAAACTTAAGTCACCCTTATATTTTTCCTTTGGCCGTCGGGTTGACAAAATCGGCCAAAGGTCTTCGATTGGGAAGGGGATATTACAGTCCTCCCTTCCCAAAATTGTTTGCCCTCAAGTAATTATGAATTTGTTTTGTCCAAGTGCCATGCACAATAGACAAAACATGTTGAAGTGATCCGCGAGCCTAACACCTATACCTGTCAAGTGAAACAAATCTTGCCACCACATGCTGCTCTTATGATGATTATATAACCAATTTTGCATCAAAGGGGTCACATACTTATTATTGCAACTTTGTTCCTCAATTTCACCATTTCTCACAAAAGGAAGATAAATTTGAATATATGACATTGATGTCTCCAAGATCCATAAAGGGCTGAATTTCTTCACCATACAACTGCTGCAATAAATTAGATGTCATACCTCTTTCTTCACCTTCCTTATCCCAAAGATCAACCTTGGACTCTTCCCCCTCACTAGGGTGTCTATCAATTGAAAGTGGCACATCTGAAAACTGATCCAAGGCTGCTGATTTGGAAATTGCAGCAGGCTGCAATTCCACAAAAGTGTCCATGTGAGGCTCCTCCTCATGTGTCAACTGCTCCATAGAATCTTCTTTCGTGGGTGTAGACTTCCTTGCATCATTTGCCCACATCTTTTCCTTGAACTCTTGTAGGTGTTGTCTCGCTTGAGCGGCTATCAATTTAGCAACTCTAGCTCTATTATTCCATTCCTCACACCTTTTCAGAGTTTCCATTACATCTTCTTTGCTTGCATATATGAATTTTCTTTCCTTGCACGGGAATAGTTTCTCTAACAAGCAAAGTTTCACTAAGGTAATTATTTTGTTCAATGGAAACCATACCTTTCTCTCTAGACTCTTCTTCTTCTTCCCTTGGTTGCAGATCTGATTCGGTACATCGAACCTCTCCATGAACCTTTGGCTGAAGTCATCAAAGAAGTAGATTCTTCCCCTTGGGTCTTTATCAAATGATACCACCAATCCTTTGCTATCCCTTCCAAATGATAAGGGATGAATTTGAGGGCATCATCCACACACATAGGGTTTGATAGCAAGTATGCCTCCAATTCTAGCAACCATGATCTCACAAAAAGTTTATTAGTACCATCAAAAATAGAAATCTTACCCCACCATGGTTGTAACTCTCTAACGGGCTGCATGTCTAGATGCTTTTTTTTTTTAATATCTCGCATGTACCGGCAAGGATCACCACTTTGATACCACTATAATGTCCCCAAATGGACATATTTGACCCAAGTTGGATTTTGGGCAAATCCAAACCCCAAAAGCAATATAATAAATTACTTATCAAATCAAACACTGCAGATCTGAATTTTTGAAGGAAAATGCGACTAGGGTTATGTATAAAACCCAACAAAATCAGCACCCAAAAATTATGTTTTTATGCTAAACTGATCTTTGTATTTTTAGCAGCCCAAATATATAGAAAATCTAATTTTTAGAAAAATAATTTTTAGAAAATCTGATTTAAAAATCTCTCAAATAATAACTTCAAAATTCATATCTTTTGCTAGAGAAGTCCAAATGAGCTGAAACTTTGGATCTTGGGCCACAAAAATATGAAGAATAATATTCCAAAATTAGTTTTTACACAGCAAACACGAAACCCTAATTTTTCCCTAAAAAGTAGGTCACCCAACACATTTAGGGCATCAAATCAGCTCCAAAAATTATGAAATTAATTTATTTCGATTCCCAAAATTCAGTACAATAAGCAGCAATAGATTTCAGACCTAGAATAGCTCCAAAACATTGAGAACCATCCAAAATATGGGTCGCTCCACTAGAAGAAAATAAGATAACCCTGCTGTAATTTTTATTCTTCAATACACTGCTGGAAACTAGCAAAAATCTGTGTAGTCCCACTGGAAAATCCTGTGTGGAAATTCCTCCAAAGCTCTAAGAGGGTTTTCGTCCTCTAGAGTCAATCCGAAGGGTTTTCGTCCTTGGATTAATTTGCAAAAAGCTCAAGGCTTCAAATGCAAGAAGAGAAAATATCAAATCAATTTGGAATGCCTTTACAAGTCGACTTCTTCCCCTTTTAAAGAGAAGTGACCCAATGGAAACCTAAAAGCCACCAATCAGCTTGTGGTGCTTTTTTTATAATTTTTATCCTCCTTGATCAAGTCACATTTTCCCCTAGAAAATACAAATTTAATAAGTGCTTTATTTTTAAAGCACTTTTCTAGGTTCTAATTTTATGTTAAGCCTATTAATTCATTATATGTGCTTTTATAATATTTTATTATTATTATTTTTTTTGCACAATATAATAGAATTAATAAAACTTAAGTCACCCTTATATTTTTCCTTTGGCCGTCGGGTTGACAAAATAGGCCAAACGTCTTCGATTGGGAAGGGAATATTACATTCCACACCTTTGTGTGATCACACCTCAAGGAAAGACCATGAGCAATCACCTCATTTAAGTCCAATGGATGGTTATAGGGAAAGAATCTCGTTCAGGGAGCAATCCTCCTACAAAATGAAGAGTTATCTCAATAAGTGACAAATATCATGAAATGGTTTGAGCATTATGGAGTTGATTCTTGATCACAGAGGAGAATTGTGAAGGCCCGAGAAGTAAGAAAGTGATCTGAAGGAGATCATCATGTTCCCATCACAGTGCATATATCATAATAGTGTTCTTAAACACTTACTCAATGCTTTGGAGTGTTCTTACATCTCATAGGAGGAAACATATGCAATCACAAAGAGTTTCAAAGGCAACAGTGGTCAAAGGTCAGGACTCTCATTCATGAAGCATTTCCTCAAAGGTCCATCAAAAGGCTTCATCTTCATCAGATTAGTCAACCCTTCTCTCTCTCCACTCCATATTCTAATTTTCCATTAAGAATATACTTTTTGTTATTTCGTCCTATTCACTTAAGTGACTTCCAACATTAACATTGTAAGAGTCTTTTTCACTAATAAGGAAAAGACTCACTTTTATATCCTAGGAATATGGAAGGTCACAAGTGATGAAGGGAAGTGAAAAGTCATGTGGGGGGTAGATGAAGAGACATTTTTGTATGCTTATAAATTGGAATGGCTTCTCCATTCCAAGTGGTTGGCAATTGTTGATTGATTGTATGTTGTTGAGATTTACCACTACTACATCAAGCAATAAAAGCTACATTTCCTCTATCTCTTTGTCTATGTTTCCTCTACTCTCTCCCTCTAATTTACAACTTTGTTGTAATGTCCCCAATTGGACATATTTCACCCCAAATGGATTTCAAGGCAAACCCACACTTAAATACATATGATAAAAGATATACCCAATATTTATGATGCAGATCTGATTTTTAAATGAAAATGACAACTTGCCTAGATGAAGAAACTCATTCAAAGTAGAAGCTAATTCACTCTATTTTCCCCATAAACTGATCCAATGAATTTATAAAGCCAAAACATAAAGATAACTCCAGATTTGGGACCCAAAAAGAAGCTGAAATAATTTATTAAAATTCTGCAGATACTTGCCTTCAGACACAGCTGTAAATATAATATTTTGGAGCCAAAATCCACTCCACAAAGGCTGATTCAGATCACTAAAAATCTGCAATGATAACAACAATCCAAATCTGGTTTTTATCAACCCAAAACACCTCCAAATAGTCCACTATGCAAGTTGCACCACCTAGGGCAAGCTGAAAACAAAGAAGAGATGCAGCAACAATTCCTCTCCTTCAAACCTTGTCTAAATATGCAAACTTCAAACTTCAAATATACTGGAAAACTACTGGAAAATCAGCTATCTCCTTTATGCACAATGGAAACCCTTGTGTAGAGAATCCTCTCAACTAGGAGAAGGGTTTTCGTCCTTCTACTAGATCTCTTAGAGGGTTTTCGTCCTCAAGAGATTATTTCTAAAGGTTTTCATCCTTAGAAATATTTTTGTAAAGCTCTAGGCTCAAACAAAAATCAGATTTGTGTAAAATAGAAAAGCATGCCTTCTACAAGCAAGTAAACTTGTTTTTATAGATGTAATGGGCCAAATAGCCTCCCCAACTTCCAATCAGATTTCACCCTCGCATTTAATGTTTTTTTCCACCTTTTTCATCCTCCAAAGGGGTCGCATTTTCTCCTAGGGAGAATAATAACATAAAGTGATATTTTTTTTTCTTATTTTTACTTTATCACTTTATATTTGTCTTTTCTATTTTTAAATTGACTTTATCATTAATAAATTAATATAAAGTGCTTATAATATTATTTTATTTTGCACTTTTATAATTAATTTATTATGATAAGTTTCCCTTTCTAACACCCTTTAGCTGTCGGGAAACAGAATTGGGCTAAAGGTCTTCGACCGAGAAGGGGATATTACAATTGTAAACATGATGATCTTGTAAAACCAAGAAAGGTGTTGGTGCCTTTGATAAATGAATCAATAGAATTTTGTGTCTATGATTTGTTAGTCTTATCATTGTTAGCATTGTTGTGTTCTTCTAATTGAATGTGGACCTACTCTAGTTGATGTATGTGAATTTTGTAAGCCTACTCACAACATTAACTCTCTCTCCTTATTTCTCCAACTCCCCTTTACCTCCCTTCATAGAAAATTCTTCTCTTATACTTTGTACAAGCATTTTTCCACAGGCTAAGTGGAGTACTCATATGTGATCCCCGACCTAACGGCCACCCCACAACTTTTAGTTTACATTCAATAATGGTAGGCTCCCCATATACACAAGGAGGAGCTTAGCCCCATGACTGCCTGTTATGGAAACCAATAATTTGCAGACCGCAACAAATTCTTTCACCAACAATTTTTGGCGACTCCGTTGGGGAAGATCTGCCCTTCATGCACCCGTAAAAGATCTCTTTGAAAATACAAAAAATCAGATATTCTGAAAATCCATAAAAATTGAAAAATACCAAAAATACCATCTAAATGTTTAAGAAAGCCTTGTTGTGATCCTATCAAGATTCTACATTTTTCCAAGTTGCATTGTTGTCTAGCACTTAGAGCAAACTAGCAGAAAAGAAGTACACTCTGAGTTGATCGTGCAAGTGGTATTGTTGACCCGCCATGTGAAGAGCAAGAGCAAGCTGATTTCAGACTTCCCATTGTTCCAAAAAAGTCAGGGCAAACCGGTCAAGAGTACTTTCCTGAATTTGATCCTAACTTTCCTCTTGAGGATCCATCATGCGGCAAAGATAGCTATAGAACCATAAATACTAAAAAAACCAAAAATACCATCTAAATGTTCAAGAAAGCCTTGTTGTGGTCCTATTGAAAAATCTACATTTTTCCAAGTTGCATTGTTGTCTAGTACTTAGAGAAAACTCGCGAAAAGAGGGACACTCGAGCTGATAATGCAAGTGGTATTGTTGACCCGACATTTGAAGAGCAAGAGCAAGCTGATTTCAGACTTCCCATTGTTCAAATGGCAAGGCAAACCGCTCAAGAGTACTTTCCTGAATTCGATCCTAACTTTTCTCTTGAGGATCCAATTGCAGTAGAGAATCGTAGAACCACTAGACCTCATTCCTCCGAAAGAATAAAGAGAAGAACCAGAGGAAGAAGAAAAAAAATGGCTACACCTCTGCCATGGGGACAAAGCACCGGTCCGTTGACCTTGGCTCCACCACTTCATGAACTATCAAAAGGATCAAGGAAGAACTTTCCAAAATTCTATGGAGATGGAAAGCGACGTCCAGATGGTTACATTACAGCTTTTGTCACAACCAATGGCATTCTTGAAGTGGGACATGAAGATGTTGTTCAACTATTCGCGGAATCATTACAAGATGTCGCTATAGATTGGTTTTACTACCTACCATCACACTCAATTATTGATTCGAGATGATATGAAAAACAAGTTTGAAGCAAGAACCACAAGAGTCCATGAGAGATTTTGTGGCAAAATTCAATAAATTGATCAACAAGATTTCCACCATTGCTCATCCTACTACGGATAATAAATAAAGGTTCTTCGTGAATGCCCAACTGCCTAAAGTTAGTTTCATACTACGGGGGAGTGCAACCGAACACCTTGGACAATGCTCAAGAACTTGCCATTGATGTGGAAGATAATCTCATCATGTCATGCAAGATCATGAATCATTCAATGAAGGATAAGGCCTAGAGTTTCAAAGATGAAAGAGTTGATCCATTGCTACAAAAGTTGGCCAATGATTTGACAATGTTGAAGAAGGAAGTTGCCCAATGTGCCTCATACCAAACCGTAACGCGGAATCAAATTACAAAAGCACACCAAAGGCTTGCCTTGAAAGCCCCAACGTTTAATACAATATTCAAGATCGTTGGCTAGATTTTCTCGCATAGCACAAAACCTAGGCAGTCATGAGATAAATCTCCCTCATTTACCGGTGAGACTCCGTGTCGATTTGTCAATTAAAATATGCTAGTATCTAGATGGGGTTTTACTTTAACTGTTCACTCATGAACCATAGTCATAAGATTCTGCAAAGCAAGTAAGCAATCTGTTTTAGAAAAAAATATTTGTAGAAGAAGGGAATTATATAAACACGGAGAAAAATGGGGAAGATGTGCATCCCAATCAATAGATAGCAGAGTTGATTGTATGCACATAGAAGAAACCAATAGATATAAACACGAGAATTAAAAGCAAAGGTAGCTCTAGATCTAGATCTAGATCTGAAATAACACAGTTTATTTAAAAATCTAAGATATAAAAGCTAGAAACACAATACACCGTGACACAAAGTTCTCCGAAAATCTGCTCCTCAGTATATTCCTTTGCTTCAAGTGGCTCTCAAGGGTTTCAACACAAAGCTAGAACACAAAGATATGCTGCTTACAAATTCTCGATCATTAACCCGGAGGTTCTTCTTCTTTATCGAATGTAGAAGGGAAAATACAAATGGGAAACTCAACTCGAATCAAACATAAACAAGTAAAGATGATATTTGGCAATCATCCTCCATTAACTTCTCCTTAAGTGACACATGTATCACTTAACTAATAGAATTGTTCCACATTACTTTAAGTAATGGTTTCAAAACCAATAACTTCAAAGTTTTACAATTTCATCCGGGAACGTGGAAAATAGAAGAAGTCAAGCCAGCTATAACATTTGTCTTTTTTTTGTTCTGATACTAGATATACTTGTCGAACATGTAATTCAGCATCTTCCCATCTGTTTTAGCCACTGCTTCCTTTTCTGTCCTGAACTGCAGCAATCCTTCGTTCAACACCTTGATACACTCTTCCACATCCTCCAAGCTTGGCCCGAACCTCGCAATATCCGCCTGCAGTGCCACCAGTCTGCTAATGGAATTCATCGTGAAAGGTTTAGTAGCTCCATCAATTCTCTTTTGTACCATCAGAAGAGACCCTTCCAGGGAATTAGGCACTCTGCTAGGAATGATCCGTACGTATGAAGTAACATTCCCGACCACTTCCTCCTCAGTGAAAGCAATGATACTGTCTGGTAAGGACGATGTCTTACTCTCAAGTGCCTGCATCCTCTTCAGCAAAACTCTGCAGATCTCCAAACGGAAAGATACTACAAACTCCAGCTGCTTCCCCTTCTCAACTGATCCATCCGGTACAATCTGCTCTGCAACCAATACTTCTCTCGACAGCTTGTTGATTTCAGCCAAAGTACTCAGGTTACTCTCAACAACTGTGTTCATGTCTACTATGCTCGTCACCAGTTGCTTCAGCTGATTTGCTACATCATTCATAACCTTCAGAGGCTGGCACCTCTCCAAGTTGTACAGAAGCTTGACGAATAATCAGATTCTTCCATTCGTCAATAGCTTTCACCTGATTGCTTGCATCCTCCATCTCCTACATAAGATGATCACTCACCGCTTCGAAATGGGCTGAGTGGAAGGTTTAACAACCTTGGTTATGATCTCGCACAACTGGGATACCTACTTCTGAAGCTCGTCTTTCTCCGCCTTTTCTCTATCAAGCCTAAGGAATAGAGCATCTATCAATGTCTATGTATCTGCTTCAATCCTTTTGTGGTGGCTTGACCGATGGGTACTCTGGTTACTGTTACATCTTCTGCCGTGAGCTCATCTTCCTTCTTTCCTTCCGCCGGAACTGACATCTCAACAAACTTCTACCCCGACTCCTCGATGATCAACCTTGAAGTTACCTTAGCAACTTTAGGTCTTCTGTCTTTTCCGCCTAGACTCCGGAGTAGCTGCAAGTCGTGTTCTTCCAAGTTCATCTCCACTCTCGCTTCTGGAACCAACTGCGAAGCCAACCATTCTAAGAAGTTACTTCTCGGAGAATGAGAAGTCGCTGAGTGCACTACTATCTCCCGCTCTGTTTCCTCTCCATCAGAAAGTGCTACAGTGTTATGGCTGCCATCTTCTAAATCATCCAAGGACAAAGCTCTTTCGAACTCTGCCATCTGCAGCTTCAACGTCTCTTCTGGAACAGGTGCTGAACGGAGTGGCTGAGGAGAGAAGATGAATGTCGCCGGATTCAGTGGAGGCATGGAAGTGTCCTGCTGAGGTGCAATAGTTGATGAAGTATTGGGTGCTTTGGAGAAGCCGGAACTAAAGTCATGGCCGTGGAAGTGATCTTCTCCTTTGATTGAGATCTTCTGTGCACTTTCATCTTCTCGGACCTTCTGTTGCTTTCTCCTCTGTGCTTCCTCTTGAGGGAATCTCCTGTGCCGAAGTTTCCCGTGATTTGATTCATCAATGCTTCATCAAGGCAGTATCCCTTCATCAGCAACTAGTTTGAAGTATTCACCAAAACAACGATCGACCTTTCTTCAATCGTGGCAGCCCCCTACGTTATCCTGAAGTATGGCTCTATCTCCTCCCATTTGATGGTAAGCGTCAAGTAACACATTCCCATCATCTTTAAGATCCGCAGTATCTGTGCTAGTCCAAAGTCGAACACTTGCCGTGCAATCTTGATAACTTTCGCTAAAATCCTTCCTTCGTACTCACTTTTGCACTTCATCCAACCTCGTACTGCGTACTGGATAACATTTCCACTACTCCAAATGGATCGGTTTATGAAGAACTCTTGCGCATACTCGGATAACATTTCCACTTCCAATCCTCGAGCCATATGAATGCTCTGACAACTATAATGTCCCACAGTGATCGGGAAGAAGCCCGTAGACTTGTGTCGTTTCGACTGAAGGTCGTGTATCTCCACAAGTTGTCTGCTTAGCTCCATGGTGATCAATCTATCATTCGGATATCTGGGCAGCTTAACCGGTTCTCTAGAAAAGCCAGTAACCCTGAGGTATGTGAAATTTGCAAACTGAATGAATAGACTGCCAATTTTGGATACAGCTTCCCACGCTTCCTTGCTTACCCTGTTGGCCTTCAAGTCCCTGTCTAGCCTGTAAATGAATTCGTAGAAGAATCCATCGTTGACCACTTTGAAATCTTTCTTGCACGCAGGTACAGTGAGTTGTGGGTAGCACTCGAAAATGGGGTCCTTAGAAAGAATGCCACATCTATCAAGCTTGGAGAAGACGCCTTGTGAAGCTGCTGCGTATACCAAATAAGAAGTCATTTTGAAACTGAAAGTATGCTTCACATTTCGAGTTGCTCACCAATGTTGTCACTAATGATTTCCGACCAATTGATTATGGAATCAACCTTGTTGACTTCAATGGTCCTGATGAAAGCATACATCCATGTACGGAAAGTGTGAGCATTCGCCTCGCCATTTATCCTGCACAACAATTTGGCAATATCATCTACCTCCTGGACCAAATTGGACCGTGGAAGAATTCTTGGGAACTTAGAAGGAGATCTGGGCTTCTTCATGTATCTACTGTTCATTATGATCACGCAGTCAACTCTATGCTTCTCCCACTGCCGACGGCATCCTGAATGCTAATGGAAGTCACCACCTTTTGAGCCGAATCTTCAAACAATAATTGATGAACTCTACGCGTCCAACCGAATTATTGTTTTCCCCGTAGCATCTCGCACTAATCTGAATGAAGGATGGTAAGACCTAGCACACTCCATAACGAACTCTGGCAACTGGGCTGTGTATGGAAAGGCTGCAGCTCGAATAATTCCACTGCTTTTAACTGCACGCTTGGTGAAGTCTTTTCTGCTCTGGATCTATCAATCAATTCGGAAAGAGGTTCCGGACCTAGATTTGTGTCTCCTATGTCTGCAAATTTGGAAGTGATGCATGACTCCGTCGTGCTTTCTTTTTCATCCCTCTTTGACATGGCTTTGTCTATCTTTGTCTGAACAATTCTTTTTCTTCTTATTTGTCCGAAATTCTTCAAAACCGGTGCGATCTGGATAATTCTTCGATTCGGAAGATATATTCAATATATTGGACATTGATTAAAGCTCCTTTTCTTTTGTAAAGCACCCGTAAAGAATTCTTGAAATTAATTCGATAAAGATGGCAACCGGAACATGAACAATGGATTTTAATCATAAAAATATGCATTATTCAAGCCTCTGCCCCCCAAATTGATGTTTTATTTGCATACAAAGCGAGCATGAATTTTTCCAACTTCACTGAGCACTGTATCACTTATGCAAACAATTATTCAGACACAAAATCAACTTCCTTCAACCTGTGCGCCAAAATTGGAAGCTTTTAGCCTTGATTTCACCTTCTTTTGAGCAAAAATCCTCTTCAAATGGGGTGCACTTTTCCTCTGGGCTGCACTTCTTTACCTGTGAATTAATTAATTCATCCTTATGGCAGCCCCTGCTTATATAACCCTTGTGATTCTATAATTAATTAATGTCTTTGCTATTACTGGCAATTAATTAATTAATTAATGAGCTTCACTCTTCAAATGGGGCACCTATTTTGTGCATGTTTGTGGCTGCCATTAAATAAAATAAATTTATCTAATTTTAGACTTCTGCTTCCACTTAACTCAAGCCTCACAGTATGCTTTGACCTTAGCCACTGAAAATAGGAATTAATTTAATCATTTAATACTTTAAAAAGTATTATCTTTCTCCCAAAAGGGGCGCACTTTTTGACATGAAGGGGCTGCCATTAAATAAATTAATTTATTTAATTTTAGAACAATCTATTTTCAACCACCTTTTGTCCTTTGCCTTTGTTGACTTTTCCACAAGCCTAGGCGCCTATTTTGGGTGAATAATTAATTAAATTAATCAATTTAAAGGCTGTCTTTACTTCTCCAAAGGGGGCGCACTTTTTGACATAAAGAATTCTATTTTTAAGAATCACATGACAATGGGATTATTTACCCTGCAAGGCAGCCCTGAAAATCCCATGATTCACTTAAGTCACTTGACTTTCATAATGGGATTATTTACCCTGCAAGGCAGGTAATAAAATCCCATGATTCACTTAAGTGATCTTTCTTTTATTCCACAATGGGAATTTTTACCCTGCAAGGCAGGTAATAAATTCTTGCCTCTGGCTCTAATTTTCCCATTGTCACTTAAGTGGCGTTGCTTTCATGGGAAAAAATACCTATTAGGCAGGTACAAAATTCTCACCTACCTGCTGCTACTAATTTTCCCATTGTTCACTTCAATTCTTTTTTTCCAAAATGCGGCCAGCTAGAAGAGGCTTTTTGGTGCACGACTTCATTTTTTCCCAGTGAACTAGACCTCCGATGGTGACTTCCTTCTGGCACAACGTGCATATGTGATCCCCAGTTACTCCAGGCCAAGAATCAGGCCAAACCGGCAAAGGAATTGATCTAGAGAAATTTCACAGAAAACGAAACGAGAAAACACAAAAACACAAAAAGTTGTCAAAAGTCACAAATAAAGTGCAGAACTCATTCCTAGTTAAAACCCTTCTGGTATATAGGAATAATGATATGTTCGATCACAACAGGGTTAAATCGGAGCGCAAATTGCCTCAAACAGGGCTCAAAATAATTAAATACAAATTTCCCGCAGACAAATCCCGACGACAGAATATAACAATTTTGGGCATCTGGGTATTTGGCGAAAATGGCTAATATGGCTCTTTGGGAATATCTTGACACAATACAAGAACTTTCTGGCAATAAAAACACAAAACAACCCATTATTTTAAAAGTACGAAATTTTTTCGGATAGGGTAGTCACAGATTTCAGGATGAAATCTGGGGACACCAAAGACCAATGAAGATAAAGGAGAAGAAATTGTTGAATCAAAAATTGAAAAAGAAGACGAAGATGGATGTGCTAGGATTGGATATTTTGAATACTCACCCGATGAAGATTCTAAAGAATCCATGCATGACCGAACAATTACTCTTGTGCAAAGATTCACTCAATCACAAACAAACAAAGAAGCATGTTCTTCTTCTACCCAAGTTGAGTATTTGATCCTCAACTAGTGACTCTACGAAAAACAACAAAAGGAGAATCATTGTTGTCCTCTCCCCATGGGGTCTCCCGATGTGCTTACCACTTCTACACCTTTTGACATCATTGACCATTGCAAGAAAGCCAAAATTCAGATTTCTAAGTCTAAATACTTGAAAACTCATCCCAAGCAATTTGATAGGCTTGTCCAATTTATCAAAGGAAGTAGTTCAAGTTCATGTTCCAAAATGCCACTTCCAAAGAACTACCCCCGCTCCTCATACCACTCCTTAGAACTTTCTCGCTTCCACACCCTCCACCTCTAGGAAAGTTAAACCTTTCTATCTAACCTTGTTGGTCAATGGATATAAACTGAACAATTGTCTTATTCACTTCGATGCCTCTCGATAAAGTGTCATGCCGACAAAAGTTGCTAAAGCTCTTGGTCTCTCTCTCATTCCCACGCCATCGCCATCAAGCTACTCCATGAAAACCAAAGAAGTACCTCTTGTTGGTCAAGTCAAGGATGCTCAAGTAGCATTTGCAGATTTTCCTAACAAGAAGATCACGATGAAAATTCTTATAACAGAGACATATGCCAACTCATTGTTAGGTAAAACATAGTTTACTAGGTTAATTTAGCATTTACTTGTTTACCAAAGGTAAGTATATTGCCATTGAGTTTGTTTATTAGTTACTGTGGCAACTAGTTGGTTTTATATTATTGTTATATGGTTATGTTTTTATAACCATTTATATTTGTTTTATTGATATTAAAATAAGCAGATTACAAAATATGGAGTGCAGCAATGTTGATATACATTGAACAATAGGTTACAAAACAAATAGATGGTTACAACCACCTAAAACAATCACATGTTGCCTCCATATTTCCGGTCCTCAACATTTGGTTTCAAAGCAAGGATTTGAAGAGCCTATACAAGTAGAAGGTTGTAGAGAGGTTACAGAAGAGTTTAGAAGGTCTTTGGAGAAGAAAATTGCTTCCAGGAGAGCATGTGTTGCCTCCAACAGCTTCCTAGACCCACCCTACATCCCCACAACCACCATCTCCAGTTCTAGGTGTTTGGAAAGAAAATATTTTTGCACTAGTGCCTCCTACACCAAGTAAATTTGCTTGCATCTGGAGAACAAATCTGGTTCAGAAGAAAATTAGAAATTCAGAAATCAAAAAAAAAAAAAAAAAAATCATTTCCCCATTAGGGGTTTTTCCTCTAATTTAGAGGTGCTTATAATGACTGCTAAAGTTAGTTGGTTGCTAGATCTAGAGGTGTTTGTGCCAAGGTTGACTAAACTGAGCTTTGCAGAATTACATTGGGCGAGCTGTGACTCTCTAGCGAGTTGGGACATTGCATCGAGCATTACGAAGACCCAAAGAGTAAGTTGTTTGGAAGCGAGATCGTTCTCCTGTCAAATCGAATGAGGAACTCCTACCTGCGGATTGTGATTCCCAGCCAAGCCCACGAGATGGGACCTCCTTGCCTGGCCAAGCCCGAGTTGGCCAAGTCAATGAAAAGATCCGCAGCGCAAAAGCTCCCACCGTCGACGAGATCCGCAGCAAAAAGGGGAGCTCCAAAACCTGTGGAAACAAATATTAAACGCAAAGAACCCAACACAAACAAAACAAAGGTGGCCATATCAACAAAGCAAAGAAATAATACAAAAATAGATATAAGCAAAGGCAGTTTTCAAGAAGCAGGCTTGGACGAAACCTAATTCGCCCTCCTCCCTTCCAGCAACACATGGATCACCTACAAACTGCCACGTTCTTCTTTTCAAAAGGTTAGCTTTGTCTATTGTGTTTATATATTAATTCTTCCAATGGACATTCTATGCGCATTTAACACTACAAAGTGGCTAGGTGGGGATTTTAAGGCACTTGTGTTAAAGGTGTAGGGGTCGAACCCTTTAACCAATTTGCCTTTTTTATATTTTGATAAATTTTTAGATCCACACGCCAAACCTAGCAGTGGAAAGCTCCACCACACCCCCTAGTCATAGCTAAACCCCCACCAAATATAGCGGTGAAAACCTATTAACGGGCAATTTTTTTCTCCCACATTAGCCAAAAAAGTGATTTTGAGCCACTTTTGTAAAGGGAAGGGTATCTAGAAGTGTCATTTTCAATTGTCTTTTACTATTTTTCGGATTGTGAGCCATTTTGAGCTCCGAAGGCCACCATGACCTCGGAAAAAAAAAAAAAATTGCCTTCCAAATCAATTTTTTCTACACAATCGGCTGAAATATTGTAGATTCATATTTTTCAGTGTATTTTTGCATTATTTTGTGATAAGCGATATAGATAGGAATTGTCTAACAACCCACTATGGCAAACAATGCTCCAAAATTCTTCTTGTCTGACTCGCAATTACTCTGCGGCAACAATTATGCCGCATGGAAGACCAAAATCCGAACTCAACTTGAGTTTGAAGAGATTTGACCTGTTGTGAATGGTTCTGCAACCAGATCACCAGATGATGCAGCCCAAGAAAGACAGTTTGACAAGGCCAATCAAAAGGCCAAAGTTGATCCAAAATTGGATCAGGTAAAGACCAATTCTATGTATTCTCTATATTTGATACTTCCTCTACAGGTTCTCATCTTATTTTGTCTTCATAAGATGGTCCAATCCGGTTGGGATGATTTGAACACCTCCGAATGAAATGTCAGGGCCTTGGTGTTATGTTTTGGGGATTTTTCAGTTAACGGTCATGCAACCACCCCGACGGTTACGTAGCCGCCGCTCGTGCATAACCACCGCGGCGGTTACGCAACCGCCCCAACACTTACGTAATCGTCGATCTGCGCAAAGCAAGCGCGGTCTTATGCAATACGGTTCCAAAATTCGGAATCTCAACAGTTGCAAATGTTTGAACTTCCCAATCCATCCATTTCACCTCTTCACGCATCCCTAACCTGAGCAACTATAAATACAAGCTTTTAGAAGGATTCCAACAAGTGATTTTGGGTGAATTCTATTGTGAGAAAAGTTGGAGAAGTTGGAATTCTTTCTTGTTTGTTCATTTGAGAAGAGTTCTTCATTTGTTGAGAGATTGTGAGCAAGTAGATACAATTAGAGGGAGTGTTAATCCTTCTTGAAGGCCAATTATTGGCAGTAAGTTGTATTATTGGAGAATTACATAGTGAAGGGGAGCAAATTTGCTCACCCACTAGAGTTTTTCCACATTGGGTTTCTCCAAGATAAACCTTGTCTCTTTTTCTCAATTTTCAGTATAATTGTGTGTTGTTATTGCACATTAACTTGGTTAACAAAGAACTCAATATATTTCATTCATTTTTCACAAGCATAGTGATCTGTTTATTGTTAAAACTAAGCAATTTACGGATCAAATTGGTATCAGAGCAGTTAAGATTTCAATTTTGTGTGGTTAACTTGTGTTGAGATTGCAGTTAGATGCCCCTTACCCGAAAGGGAAAAGAAAGCGGTGAAGGTAGCCTTATTCCTTTTGAAGCAGAGATTTCTAAAAGTGGAAGCAAGGAATTCGGGAGATGGCTCGTAGAGAAGATGCAGATGATAGCGGTGAAGAGTGTTTCTATAAGTTGGAGGCAAATGTGGCAAGTCTGTCCAAAGATGTGGGCAGTATTTCCTTGTCCATCGGGAAATTGGAGTCCATCATGGGACTACTCATGGAAAAACTTGGTGTTCTAAACGAGACATCGGAAGATCGTGAAGAAGAGGTTTGTCTATCTTTGTCCGACAAAGCCATGGCAAAGAGAGATGAAAAAAAAAGCACAACGGAATCATGCATCACTTCCAAACTTGCAGACATAGGAGACACAGATCTAGGTCTGAAACCTCTTTCCGAATTGATTGATAGATCCAGAGCTGGAAAGACTTCACTCATGCGTGCGGTTAAAAGCAATGGAATCATCCGAGCTACAGCCTTTTCAAACACAGCCCAATTGCCAAAGTTTGTTATGGAGTGCGCTAGATCTTACCATCCTTCATCCAGGTCAGTGCGTGATGCTACGGGAAAGACAATAATTCGCTTTGGACGCAGCGTTCATCAATTGTTGTTTGAAGATTCCAAAGCAAAAGGTGGTGACTTCCATTAACATTCAGGATGCCAACAGCAGGTGGGAGAAGCATAGAGCTAATTGCGTGAGCATAATGAATAGTAGATACATGAAGAAGCCTAGATCTCCTTCTAAGTTCCCAAGAACTCTTCCACAATCCCATTTGGTGCGGAGGTAAATGATGTTGTCAAATTGCTATGCAAGATTAATAGCGAGGCGAATGCTTACACTTTTCGTACATGGATGTATGCTTTCATCAAGACCATTGAAGTCAACAAGGTTGATTCCATAATCAATTGGTCAGAAATTATTAGCGACAATATTGGTGAGCAACTCCGAAACATGAAGCGTACTTTCAACTTCAAAATGACTTCCTACTTGGTGTATGCTGTAGCTTCATAAGGCGTCTTTTCCAAGCTGGATAGATGTGGTGTTCTTTCTAAGGACCCCATTTTTGAGTGTTACCCATAGCTTACTGTACCTGCGTGCGAGAAAGATTTCAAAGTGGTCAATGATGAATTCTTCTACGATTTCATTTGCAGGCTAGACAAAGACTTGAAGGCCAATAGGGTAAGCAAGGAAGCGTGGGAAGTTGTATCCAAGGTTGGCAGTCTATTCATTCAATTTGCAGATTTCACATACCTCAAGGTTATTGGCTTTTCTGGAGAACCAATAAAAATGCCCAGATATCCGAATGATAGATTGATCACCATGGAGCTGAGCAGGCAACTTGTGGAGTTACATGACCTTCAGTCGAAGCGGCACAAGTCTATGGGCTTCTTCCCAATCATTGTGGGACATTACAGCTGCCATAGCATTCATAGAGCTCGAGGGATGGAGACACAGATGTTATCCGAGTATGAGCAAGAGTTCTTCCTGCACGGCTGAACTTCGATCCATTTGGAGTAGCCAGGAAGACGATCTCCCAGGAGTACGCACATGTGCCTTCATTAGAAGATTTCTGGATGAAGTGCAAAAGTGAGTACGAGGTTAGAAAGAGAGATTTCAACAAAGCTACAAAAAGCAAGTGTTCGACTTTGGACTAGCGCGGATACCTGCGGATCTTAAAGATGATGGGAATGTGGTACTTGACACTTACCATCAAATGGGAGGAGATAAAGCCATACTTCAGGATAACGTAGGAGGCTGCCATACAATTGAAGAAAGGTCTGGCGTTGTTTTGGTGAATACTTCGAACTGGTTGCTGACGAAAGGATATTGCCTTGATGAAGCATTGATGAATCAAGTCACGGCAACTTCGGTGCAAGAGATTCCCTCAAGAGAAAGCACGGAGGAGAAAGCAGCAGAAGGCCGAGAAGTTGAAAGTACACAGAAGATCTCAATCAAAGGAGAAGATCCCTTCCACGGCCATGACTTTAGTTCCAGCTTCTCCAGCATCCAGTACTTCACCAACTATTGCACCTCAGCAACAGAAGACACTTCCATGCCTCCACTGAATCCGGCGACATTCATCTTCTCTCCTCAGCCCCTCTGTTCAGCACCCCTTCCAGAAGAGACGTTGAAGCTGCAGATGGCGGAGTTCGAAAGAGCTTTGTCCTTGGATGATTCGAAAGATGGCAGCCATAACACTGTGGCACTTTCTGATGGAGAGGATGCAGAGCGGGAGATGGTAGTGCACTCAGCGATTTCTCATTCTCCGAGAAGTAACTTCTCGGAATGGTTGGCTTCGCAGTTGGTTCTAGAAGCGAGAGTGGAGATGAACTTGGAGGAACACGACTTGCAGCTACTCCAGGGCCTAGGCGGAAAAGACAGAAGGCCTAAAGTTGCTAAAGCAACTTCTAGGTTGATCATCGAGGAATCAGGGCAGAAGTTTGCTGAGATATCAATTCCGGCAGAAGGAAAGGAGGAGCTCACGGCAGAAGATGTTACAGTAACCAAAGTACCCCTCGGTCAAGCCACCACAGAAGGATTGAAGCAGGACACGCAGACATTGATAGATGCTCTATTCCTTAGGCTTGACAGTGAAAAGGCGGAGAAAGAAGAACTTCAGAAGCAGGTATCTCAGTTGTGCAAGATCATAGCCAAGGTTGCTAAGCCTTCCATTCAGCCCATTTCAGAGCAGGTGAGTGATCATCTTATGCAGGAAATGGAGGATGCAAGCAATCAAGTAAAAGCTATTGACGAATAGAAGGATTTGATTATGTATCAAGTCTGATGTACAACTTGGAGAGGTGTCAATCCGCCTAAGAGGTTATGAATGATGCGGCAAATCAGTCCGCAAAGAATCGGTGACGAGCATAGTGGACATGAACACAGTTGCTGAGAGTAACCTGAGTACTTTGGGAGAGATCAACAAGTTGCCAGGAGATGTATTGGTTGCAGAGCAAATTGTACCAGACGGATCAGTCGAGAAGGGGAAGCAGCTGGAGTTTGCAGTATCTTTCCATTTGGAGATCTGCAGAGTTTTGCTGAAGAGGATGCAGGCACTTGAGAGTAGGACATCATCCTTACCAGACAGTATCATTTCTTTCACTGAGGAGGACGTGGTCGGAGGTGTTACTTCATACGTGCGGATCATTCCTAGCAAGGTGCCTAATTCCCTGGAAGGGTCTCTTCTGATGGTACAAAAGAGAATTGATAAAGCTACTAAGCCTTTCACGATGAATTCTATTAGTAGACTGGTGGTGCTGCAGGCAGATATTGCGAGGTTTGGGCCGAGCTTGGAAGATGTGGAGGCGTGCATCAAAGTGTTGAATGAAGGATTGCTACAGTTTAGGACAAAGAAGGAAGCAGTGGCTAAAACAGATGGGAAGATGTTGAATCACATGTTCAACAAGTATATCCAATATTAGAACAAAAATAAGACAAATGTTACAGCTAGCATGACTTCTTCTATTCTTTCTTCTTCTATTTTCTATGTTCCCGATGAAATTGTAAAACTTTAAGTTATTGGTTTTGCAACCATTACTTAAAGTCATGTGGAACCATTCTATTAGTTAAGTGATATATGTGTCACTTAAGGAGAAGTTAGTGGAGGATGATTGTCAAATGTCATCTTTACTTGTTTGTGTTTTAGTTCAGTTAGACTTCCCATTTGTACTTTCCCTCCTACATTCTATAAGTAGGAGAAGAACCTCCGGGTTAATAATCAGAATTTGTAAGCAGCAATCTTGTGTTCTAGACTTTGTGTTGAACCCCTGAGAGCCACTTGGAGCAAAGGAATACAAAGGAGCAGGTTTCCGGAGAACTTTGTGTCACGGTGTACTGTGTTTCTTACTTTTAATCTTAGATCTCTTAATAAACTTTGTGTTATTTTAGATCTGGATCTAGAGTTGCCTTTGTTTTAGAATTCTGTGTTTATATCTATTGGATTCTTCTATGTGCATGCAATCAGCTCTGCCATCTACTGATTGGGATGCACATCTTTTTCGTTTCTTCTATATGTTTATGTAATTACCTTCTTCTATAACTTTTCCTTTCTTTAAAACAGCTGCTTACTTGCTTGCAGAACTGTTTAGTTATGGTTCATGAACTGAGTAGTTAAAGTAAAACCCCATTTAGATATTAGCATACTTAAATTGACAAATCTGACACGGGAGCCTCACCGGTTAAATGAGGGAGATTTATCTCATGACTGCCTAGGTTTTGTGCTATGCAGAAAATCTAGCCAACACCTTCAAGTGGAACCGATGCCAGTGACTATGCTATGGGGGTTGTCCTACTTCAGGAGGTAGGTCGGTATGTTATCACTCTAAATTGTTTCACGGTGCAATTCTGAATTATTGTACTTATGACAAGGAATTGTATGCTCTTGTTCAAGCAGTCAAGAAATGGAAACATTATTTGATGGGTAAGGAAACTATCATCCACACGGATCATCAACCTTTCCAATATCTGCAAGCTCAAAGCAAACTTCAGCAAGCTAGACACTATAAATGGATGGGTTTCTTACAAAGACTCAAATAGGACTTGATCTTGTCCTAACTATTTTAGGTTGTGCCTTTCAACCAAGGTAAGAGGACCTATTTTGTAACCCTCAAATGGTGAAGGAGATGAAGATATCCCTCAATTTGTGCAAATAGTATGAAAAGGGCCTTGAGAAAATATGATCAACACTCCAAATCTAACTTTCACAAGTTGTCACTCCCAGATTATGGAGATATTTTCAATGCAAGGCAAGGGTTATCAAGACATCGTGATGATCCTTTGATTTGCTTTGTGCATTTTTGTAGATGGATTATATTCTGATTGTTGACACACAATGCAATGCAGGGGTAGTATGGGGTAGGATTAGTTATTTTGAATGAATTTTTTGGTGGGAGATTTTTAGACAAGACTAACCAGAATTTGCCGATTCTTTGAGGACCTTTGCAAGAAATTTGTAAGACCTAAATAGCAGAATGCTTCAAAGGGGTTAAGGTACTCCTTCAACTAGGATATGTGCAATAAATGGAAGCCCAGATCTGCACTCTTCCACACAATCTTTGACAACCTACCACAAAAGCTTGAAGCAGATGAACCAACAAAGCATCCAGAAACCTCTATTTTATCATGACCTAAGGTGCACCCAAAGGTTTACAAACAATCTCTAAATTCAAGGAAGGTAAAGTGATTTTAAATCTGTTTATCTCTTTATCGATGAAAGCTCTTCTGAATGTGAGATTGCAAATGCCACTAAACTATCAACAAGAAATGAGACCATATATGATCAAGAGAGATTTTAAACACAAGACTACAACAGAGCAAGAAACACATTGAAAACATTCTCAAACATAAGTGCATGCAAATTTTGCCCAAGAGACAACACAAAATAATCCAAGATGACCAAATTTATCATTTTCATAGGGAATGTTATAAGAACAATCTCAAAGCTTGTTGATGGCTTTACAACCGAAACCAACTCAACATGATACAAATCGATGCAAAAAGGAATTAGAAATGGTTCTCGTGGTTTCTCGTAGAATGGGCTTTTTACTAGATTTCTAGTGAAGGAAATTAATAGAAGAACATCCTGCTAGGTCTGAAATTCTAAGTTTCTCCGACCTTTTGCATGTTAAAAACATGCATTATATAACACTATTACATTTGATCCTTCTTTCCCAAGAAAAGAATATGCCCAAAGATCAAGTTTGTTACAAAATTCCAACCCGATTCGCAGATAGGGACGTTTAACAAATTTGCAACAAAAAAAGTTGCCAGTGTTTCAAAAAAGGCGAATCATTACAAATCCTTCATCATTATCCATCAGGAGGCACATTTTTCATTCTCCAAGCATCAGACTCCTTTCATTTCATTATTTTCATCCTTATCCCTCCAAAATTTGATTCTCGAACTTCTTGATTTGATATTTCACGTTTTGGACAAGTCAGGGCAAAAATAATTTCAAAAACACCTCAAATCTGCAAATTGATCCCTAAAACCACTTGCATTGGTCCTCGCAGCACAAACGACATGAATTTGCCAAAAATTGATGAAAATTGATGCAAAATTTGCATTTCCACACTTCCTGAGCAAAATGGCACCAAAATGAAAAATGCACATACTGAATTGATTTGTCTTTTTCCTTCAATCTGAGCCCTCCATGTGTCAAAATACAATTGGGAATGGATTTGGGATCATTTTTGACTTTTTAACATCTTTGGAAAAATGTAAAATTTTGACTTTTTTCTCCGCCCCTCCGCCCTTGAAATTTGGTGCTAACACGTGGCATATGGTGGGTCCCATTGAAGTCGCGGTTCAATTCTACACATTTCCACCTTTTTTGGAAATTTGGAATTTTTCACTTTTTTCCCACGGGCCCACGCCTCCACCTCTGTCCTTGACACGTGTCACCTTCTCTATCGCTGAGGATCCGCGGCTTATTTCACATTTTAACTCCTTTTTTTTGCCAAGGGAAAATTTCTCACTTTGCCTCCATGGGCCCGCGCCTCCGATTTCTTCCCTGCCACGTGTCCCCTTCGCTTCATCGCAGCCACGCCTCAAATTTTTGCACTAAGTCATTTTGCGAAAAGGGAAAAATTCCCTTTTGCCTCCGCCGACCCGCTCTGCCCACCACGTGTCTCCCTGTGGTTCATTTACGGCCAACGCTTCTAATTTTCACTCTAACTCCTTTTGCAAAAAGGGAACAATTTCAGCCGCCTCGATTAGCCAATTTTGCGCCCTCCTCTGCGTGTACGTGTCTCCCTTTGCAATGATGCGGACCCGCGGCCCTTTCCTCAACCTTTTTCCTTTCGCCAAAAAGGCAAAACTTGCCTAAGTCCTCACCAACCTTCCATTCCCACTTGTGAATAAGAACATCACGTGTCCCTCCTCCTCCTGGGACTGTGTGGAGCTACTAGCTGCATGTAAAATATTGAATTTTTGCCCAAAACCAAAAAACGTTAAGTTTTCAAAGAAACCCGCCAAATCTTGTCCAACCACAAACGGCCACATATGAGGGAGATTTGAGCTTAATTTTGATGGGCAAATGACACCCGTATGTTCTCTCACAAAATTTGCCAAAGATGTCCGAATTGATTTTTCTTCGTGGGTGAAGGATTTTTTGGTCAAAAACAAATGGGAAGTGATTAAGCAATTTTCGACCATGGCAAAGGATTTTTGAGGGGAAATATGCATGAAATGAACAAATTTAAGCTCCAAAGGCCGGGAAAAGTAGAAAAAATGACAGAGGCCCGTGGATTTGGAAAACTAGGGCATAAAACAAAGCATACATGTATTTTTCACTTGAATTGGGGCAAAATAATAAATTGTGAGCACTTCAAAGCATTCAATCTGGAGGGAGAAAGTTTGCAGACCACCAAATTCGAAGAAAAACATTTTAGAGCAAGCAAACCAAAGGGGAAAAATGGCAATATAACAGAGGATTAAAATGGGCACCAACAAAGTCAGCTTCTACAAGAACGAGAAACTTTGTGTGCCTAAGGGGGAAAGAGTGCAATTGATGAGAGAAGCACACACTTCCATGGTAGCTGGTCACTTTGGTGTGACAAAGACTATAGCGCACTTACAAAGGTATGTGTATTGGCCAAACATGCAAGCCGAAGTTGTTAAATTCATCAAGGGTTGTGTTTTTGTAGTACAAGCAAGCCTAATACAGAAGTTGGGGTTATCTATGTCATTACTAGTTCCTTCCCGACCATGGGAAAGTATCTCCATGGATTTTGTGGGTGGTTTGCCTACCTCCAAAAAGGTCATGATTATATATTTGTAATTGTAGATCGATTTAGCAAAATGTGTATTCTTATTCCTTGCAAAAAGACCATTAAGGCCAGTGATGCAGTTGAGTTATTTTTTGTTAATGTGTGGGTTCACTTTGGTTTGCCTAGTTCTATTGTGTTAGACAGGACTCACGGTTTGTAGGGAAGTTTTGGTCTACTTTGTGGGAAAAGATGGATACGAAGCTAAAGAGGTCTACCGCCTTTCATCCACAGATGATGGGCAAACAGAGGTGGTGAATCGTACCTTGGTCCAACTCTTGAGAGGGTACAATCGAAACATCCGAGGACCTGGGATGAGAACTTGGTGTATATCCAACATTCTTATAATAGGGCAATTCATGCTTCGACTAGTAAAACTCCTTTTGAAACATGTTTTGGTTATTTGCCTAAGAGTGCTTTTGATGTTGTTTTAAGATTACCATGCAGAGACAACGGGAAAGTGGAACTGGAGGTCCACAAGGCTGAAAAGTTTATTGAGAAAATTCAGCAAGATACACCTTCAGTACAGAAGAGGTTGACAGAGTCACATGCTAAGTACAAAACATGGCATGATCAGCATAGGACTGAGCATTCCTTCCTTGTTGGAGACAAGGTATGGTTGTATTTGAGCCGGGATAGGCTATAAGGAAAAGCTAAGAAACTCAAGCCTCTTTGATATGGCCCATTTGAAATTCTAGAACAAGTGGGTAAGAATGCATTTCGCTTGGATTTGCCTCCTTATATGAAGATTTATTCAGTTGTGAATGTTGAAAACTTACGTCTTTTTTAGCCCTCCATGTTGGATGATGGAGTATTGCTTCCGTCTATTGAGGATCTTGCTCCAGATAGTCAACTAGAATTGGAGGAAGATGTGGTTTTACAATGGAAAGAAAGGACAACACAGAGAGGAGTGCAGACAGGTGGTTGATTGGGTTGAAAGGACAATTGCCTACCAAAGCCAAATGGTATTCCAGAGAAGATGTGGGAAGAAAGTTTCCTCACCTCATCAATCCTTGAAACTTTTAGGACTTAAAAGCCTCAAATTGGGAGGTATGATCCAAAAATGGATTAGGAAAAGCCCAATTCTATGTATTCTCTATATTTGATACTTCCTCTAAAGGCTCTCAGCTTTTTCTGTCTTTATAAGATGGTCCAATCAAGTTGGGGGTGATCCAGACACCTATGAATGACGTTTTGGGCCCTTGTGTGTCTGCTTTTGGGAATTTCTTAGTTGACGGTCACGTAACCGCCACTCAGACAAAGCGGCGGTTGCAGACAACCGCCGATCCCCGCAACAAGCGGCGGTCCCGCATATGCGATACGCCTTCATCGGGATCTCAACAGTTGCAAATATTTGAGCTTCCCTAATGATTCGCTTTCGTCTCTCCACGCATCCCTAAGCTACGCAACTATAAATACAAGCTTTTAGAAAGAATTCCAGCAAGTCATTTTGGGTGAATTCAATTGTGAACAAAGTTGGAGAAGTTGAAATTCTTTCTTGTTTGTTCATTTGAGAAGAGTTCTTCATTTGTTGAGAGATTGTGAGCAAGTACATACAATTAGAGAGAGTGTGAATCCTTCAATCCTTCTTAAAGGCCAATTATTGTCAATAAGTTGTTTTATTAGAGAATTAAATAGTGAAGGGGAGCAAATTCGCTCACCCACTGGAATTTTTCCCACATTGGGTTTCTCCAGGATAAACCTTGTCTCCTTTTGTCTCTCTTTATATTAAACTTGATGCACATTAACTTGGTTAACAAAGAAATCGATATATTTCATTCATTTTTCACGAGCATAGTGAGTTGTTTATCGTTGAAACTTACCAGTTTACGGATCAAAAGTCATAATCTTGTTCGCAGTGTTTGATGACGTGCACCCTTACATTCGAGATGCCAAAACAGCCAAAGAAGCATGGGATAAGTTAAGCACCGTGTACGAGACCAGAAACAAGAATACTATATTGAACTTGCAAAGTCAGTTGCATACACTCAAATTCAAGCCGAACGAGAAAATAGAAGTTTTTTAGCGAAGAGTTACAAGAATTGAGGGCTTCACTTCTAGCCCTAAGAGAGGAGGTTACTAATACAACTATTGTGCCCATTGTTCTGAGAGCACATCCTTCCTCTGACCGCATTTTTGTGACGACACTAAACTTGTTAGATCAGATAGTTACTTTTGACAAGCTAGTGAATCTACTGCAACAAGAAGTAATGTACAACAAAGATGATGAAGAGGAGCAAGCACTATCTTCTCATCAGAAAGGAAAAGGCAAAGCTCATTCTTCTCAAAAGTCCCAAAAACAACATCAAGGGGACAAGCAAAAGAAGAAATGTCCTATCTGCAAAAGAGGACATGATTTGAAAGATTGTTGGTTCAACACATACAAGAAAGGTTCATCAAGCAATTCCGGACCTCAAAATCAGCAATCTCATCAGGGACAATCATACTACAAGCAAGGGCAAAAGAAGGGGAATTGGCGAAGGAAACCCCATCAACAAGGAAATGTAGCTGAGCAAGAAGACCATTCAGATGATGAAGACTTCTTGTACACTACTCGTTCCAATGAACCATCCACGTCATCTAGTGTTGTTTGGTACATTGATTCGGGAGCCACTCGACACATGACCGACACAGAGACTGGTTTATCACCATGAGGGACACACTTTGAAAAACCATGTTTCGTTAGGTGATGATTCTTCTTACACAGTACAAGGTATTGGGAACATTTCTCTACCTCTTGGTTCACAAAATTGTAGATTATTTGATGTATTATATGTCCCTGCTTAACAAAGAATCTACTATCAGTTAGTCAACTTCTAGATCATAATCTGAAGATTGATTTTGATAGTCATTCCGGTAAGAAAGTGTGTTTGATTCGAGACAAATCAAGAGGCTCAAAAATTGTTGCAAAAGCCTCCAATGTCCGACGTATGTTCCATCTTGACTTTGTCCACATGGATGATCAAACACTAGTGGCTAAGAATTCTTCCTCTGCACAGTTGTGGCATCGGAGACTTGGTCACATCAGTTTTAAATATCTCGAAACACTTCGCTGGTACGATATGGTGAGAGGCTTGCCATCTCTCAAGAAGGATATAGACAAGTGTCCTAACTGCCTAGCAGGTAAACAACACAGAGCTTCATTCCAAAAAGTACTTATCGAGCTCCAGGTAAGCTTGATTTGGTTCATATCGATCTTTTTGCGGTCTAATGCAACCTAGTCATTATGGATTTCAATATTTCATGTTGTGTTGATGATTATTCAAGGAAAATGTGGATTTTTGTCTTCGTAAGAAAAGTGATGCTTTTGAGAACTTCAAAAGTTCAAAGTGGTTGTAGAGAACAAGATTGGTTGTCGTATCAGATATCTCCGCTCAAATCGGGGGAAATTCACCAATAATGAGTTCAAAGCCTACCTTCAAGCTCATGGGATTTGTCGACACATGCCTCCACACACACCGCAGCAAAATGGTGTTGGTGTCCCAAGATTTCACCCTGAAATCTAGGACTACCCTTTAAAAAACAAATCGTTCTTTTTAAAGTAACGGGTCGTTTTGTGTTTGTTTTGCTTGCAATTGTTTGCATTGCTCTAAGATATCCCCAGAGAGTCATAAAAGCCAAATTCGACAAATACCCACATGTCAAAGCTCACTCAATCCCTTCACGACCTTTGTCTGAAAGTGTTTTATTTATTTATTTATTAAATAAATAAAGTTCTTTAAAAATAGATTGAGCTAAAATTGGAGGATTTAGGTTATATAAAGCACTTCACCCCATCATTATTACCACAGAACATTCACCCGGGGGGAAGAATTTTTGCAGATCAGCTAATTGGAGAAATTTTTCGAGCAATTGCCTACAGCTTCTTTTGTTTCTTTTGTTTTTTTTCTATGTTTTGGTTTGTTTTCTCCGCAATTCTCTGTAGCCTATTCATTCTTCCCGCCGATCTTTCCCCGGCATAGGGTTTTGAAAAGCTATCTAGTATTTTTAATTACTAATGGCTCTACAGCATCGAGCTCGAGATTCTTTCTGTAAGATTGCAAGAAGTTGCTTGGTCCAAAAAGGTGCAAAAATGTATTTTATGAAAATAAGAAAAATATTGCCATCAATGAGTAGAGCTCGAGAAAATATGCACTTTTAGAGAAAATGCGCCTAAAACAGAGCCAAGGAATGAAAGTTATGGCACATGCAAGTTTTTGCTGCTACATCTTCCCGGACCCTTTCCAAAAATGGCAAATTTTATTCTATCTTCACCAAAAATCCAAAAAAAGAAAGAAATGTTGTCTTCATGTCAGTTGCAATTTTCAAGGCTGTCTTCCACATCCAATTTTCACGTTGCCTTACGTGACAAATTTTCACGCATTTCTTTGGAAGGAATCACTTAAGTTGCCAATGGGAATTTTGGCAGTAGCAGTCAAGCGGAAATTTCTTGCCTGCGTAGCAATTACTTTTTCCCATCAAGTCAAATCACTTAAGCTGCCAATGGGAATTTTGGAGGTGGCAAGCAGGCGGCAATTTCTTACCTGCCTTGCAGGGTAAAAATTCCCATTATGAAAATCAAGTCACTTAAGTGAAAGGCGGGAATTTCTTGTCTGCCTTGCAGAATAAAAATTCTCATTATAAAAGAAAAAATCACTTAAAGCACTGGCGGGAATTTCTTGTCTGCCTAGCAAGTTGACTTTTCCCATCAAAGAGGTTTATTCACCCATGCAGGTCGCACTTTTTGAAAGGAAGGATTTAAGGCGCAATTTTGGTGGCAGTAAGCGGGAATTTCTTGCCTATCTTGCAGGGTGAAAATTCCCATTAGGAAAGTCAAGGCAAGTGGATGAGCTAAAGAGAAGTCAAGGATGCATGCTAAAAATAAATAAAATAAATTCATAAAAAAGCAAGCAGAAGCATGCAGACTTGGGCGCCCAAATTGAGTGAAGGAGCATGGCTTTTAATTAATTAATTGCCAAAAATAGGGAAAGGCAATTATTAAAAATAGCATGGAGATGGCTATATAAGCATGGGGTGCCATTAAGGAGAAACAGTTAATTCTTTTTAATGAAGTTTGCAGCCTGACATGGTTTTGGCGCCAAGGGAAGGAGGATTTTGCATTAAAGAGTGTTTTCCATTGTCAAGAAGCTTTCAGTCTTGGCGGGTTGGGTTGGAATAGCTTGATTTTTGTTATTCGATTGGCCGCACTGCACAAAGCGTATTGGTATAAGTGCCCAAGTATTCATCACAGTGCTCATATTAGTGAAAGGAAGTTCAAATCAATGTCAGATACATTGAATATATCTTCCGAATCAGAAGAAATTGCTAGATCTGCACAAATTGATCCAATTACAAGGGATTCCGACAAAATTAAAAGAAAAAGATAGAGATATAGACATAGGCCCCGAACCTATCACCGATTTAATCGAGATCCAGATCTCGTAATTGCAAAGGCTTCCAAAGAAAAATTCATCCTCTTGTTTCTAACGCAGCCCGTGTGGAAGTCAATGCATGGAAAATTCCTTCCAAGATCTTGTGCATGTGCTCCCAATCTTCCAGTTGAAGCCTTCATTGAATTTACTTGTATTTGCATTCACCCAGAGTGCTTTCCAAATTTAAATTGTTCATATGCAATTAAAAATAAAAGATGATGAGTTTTGTCTGAATTGTTTACGGCAAACATTGCACTAGTGCACGTACTGGAGAAGAACTACAAAAGCTTCAAGGATAAGAGGGAAGACATGTCAGAGGCAACACCCGTAAGCAAAATCACATTCAGCTGCTTCCAGATCCAGTTTGGTGAGAATCAAAGGCAAAAGAGTCAACCGCATGCAGAATATGGAAAAAGAACAAGACTGGGAGTGTAGCAGCTTTCTTCTAATTTCTTTTCCACTTTCTTCTTCTTTCTCTTATTTTCTCCGACAAAGTAATTGAGCAATCTTAAGTGATTGGTTTAAAATCCGTTACTTGAAGAAGTCAATTACTTGGAAATAGGTGGCAGACATGCAAAATAGAAGGTTCTATTTTCAGTTATAAATCATGCATGTCATGCAAAGAGGAATTCCAGGAGGGAGATTGCTAGTTGTTTCCTTTACAACTTCCACATGTGTCAATTCTATTTGTAAATTGCCCTCTATACACTATAAATAGAGGAAGAATCGAGGGTTAAGGTAGGGGAATTTGTAATCAGCATTCTTGTGTTCCAGACTTTGAGTTGAAACCCTTGATAGCTTTCTGCAAGCAAGAAATAGAGAGGAGGCAGATTTCCGGAGAACTTTGTGTCAACGGTGCATTTGTTTCTTATTTCTTTTTAGATCTCTGCATAAACTTTGTGTTGTCTTAGATCTAGATCGGAAACTTTCCTTTGTTTCAAATTCTGCATTTCAAGATCTATTTTTTTCGTCTATGTGCATGTGATCAACTCAGTCAACTATTGGTTAGGTTGCACATCTCCTTTTTTTTCTTCTCGTATTTAATTATTTCCCTTTCCTGCACATATTTCTTACAGCTACTTACTTGCTACAAAATTGCCTAGTTATGGTCCATGAGCTACACAATTAAAGTAACACCAACAAATAGATACTAGGAAATATAATTGACAAAATATTACACAAGAGCCTCACCGATAAATGAGGGAGATTTATCTCATGATTTGCTAGGTTTTTAGTTGTGCGAAAATCTAGCCAACAGTGTTGTTAAAAGAAGAAACCATACTATCATGCATGATCAATGATTTTGACAAGTGAGGACATTCTCATTGCGATAGTAGTAGACAGAGTATATTTGCTTAACAGAGTGCCCACAGTTGCTCTTGATGGAGTAACACCACATGAAGCATGGTCGAATCGAAAGCCATCCATTGCACACCTTAGAGTATTTGGGTGCAAAGCCAACATGCACATACCCAAGCAGAACAAAAGAAGTTGGATATGAAATCTCAAAAACTCATCTTCATTGGCTACAGATGAAGAGGCTCTTGGGTACAAATTGATGGATCCGAAGACCAAGAAAAGTCTACACCAGCAGAGATGTTGAGTTCTTTGAGAAGAAGGAAGTTGAGACTCCTCCAGACTCACCTGATGTAGATATTTCACCTGTTGTAAAAATAGAAGTTGATGTTCCCACTAATGATGACAGTGATGATGGGGATGATGATGATCAGACAGACCACGACCCACGAGAATAGTACAGCATATGCCCAAGTGGTATACTAATATGATTCGAGATGCAAAATTGGATGCTCCACCAGATACATCCACCATTGGACCACGGACTCGCAATAAAACACAAGAAGAGGTAAACTTTGCTTTGATGAGTAGAGTTGTTGAATCTGTTGAGCCCTCTACTGTCCAGAAGCCCTATAGTCGAAATCTTGGAAAGATTCCATGGATGTGAGTATCAATTAGTGATGAAAAACAACACCTAACAACTTGTCGATCTTCCACTAGGAAGAAACCCATTGGTCAGTAAATGGATATTCAAAATAAAGTACAAAGCAAATGGGACCATAGACAAGTACAAAGTGAGACTGGTAGCAAAGGGTATGCACAAAAGGAAGGCATAGACTATGAGGAGACATTTGCTCCCACAACTAAGATCAAAACGATCAGGATGATATTTTCTCTAGTTGCTCAATTTGGTTGGAAAGTCCATCAGATGGACATGAAAAGTGCCTTTCTAAATGGAGATCTACAGAGGAAGTCTACATGACTCAACCTGAGGGTTTTGTCGTACTTGGTGAAGAAACAAAGGTATGTAGACTCAGGAAATCTCTATATGGCCTTAAACAAGCACCTTGGGCTTGGTACATCAAGATTGATGAGCATCTCGTTCAACATGGATTCGTAAAAATCCATATGATCCCAATCTCTACCTCAAAAGGCAATGAGGAGAGATTGTGATAGTTGTTGTATATGTTGACAATTTAGTCATCAACATGTAACACAATGAAGATGACCGATGCAACGAAGAAAGATCTTAATCAATCGTTTGATATGACAGATCTTGGGCTTATGCACTATTGTCTTAGATTGGAAGTATGGCAGAAGGAGAATCACATCTTTGTTTCTCAGTTGAAGTATACCAAGACAACGCTCGAGAAGTTCAAGATGATGGATTGCACACCTATTGCTACACCCATGGAGACAAGACTGCAGTTATCTCGTTCAAATCCATCTCCTCTGGTAAATGCAACTCTTTATCGACAGTTGATTGGGAGTCTCATTTACCTAACTTATACTAGACCAAATATCAGCTTTGCAGTGAGCTATCTTTCCGGTTCATGCAAGAACCCAGAGTTTGTCATTGGAAAGCAACAAGGCGGATCTTGAGGTATCTCAAGGGTACTATGGATCTTGGTCTAGAATACAAGAAGAATGATCAATTCTTCTTGACTAGATATTCGATTCAGATCATGTAGGTAATATTGATGACAAGAAATCCACTTCTGGATTTGTATTCTTTTTGGGATTTGGACCAATATCATGGGGAAGCAAGAAACAAAACTTTGTTTCTCGCTCTTCTACAGAGGCCAAATATCGTGTTGCAGGTGGAGTTGTCTAGCGATGCAATATGGCTACGTCGCAGACTTGAGGGACTTGGAGTATCACAGGAGAAATCCACCACCTTGTATGTTGACAATGAGGGTGTTCTCAAACTTGTTCGCAATCCAATGTTTCATGAGAGAACCAAGCATATTGAGGTACAGTTCACTTCATACGCGAGCATGTGTTGAAACACAATATACAACTTTAGTTTTGCCCAACAGCTGAATAACAAGCAAATATCTTCACAAAGTCACTTACACGTGACAAGTTCGAGTTGTTCAAAGAGTTCCTCTCCTCATCCCTTGAGGCAATGCAAAATTAAGGGGGGGAATGTTAGGTAAAACATAGTTTACTAGGTTAATTTAGCATTTACTATTTACCATAGGTAGCTAGATTGTTACTAAGTTTGTTTATTGAATTCTCAGTGGTAACTAGGCGGTTTTATATTATTGTTCTATGGTTATGTTTTTATAACCATTTATATTTGTTTTATTGTACATCCGTGAGGTTATTGTTGCATAGTTGCAACATCATATTTGTTTGTATTACATTTCCCGGATGTATTTTGTTTCAGGTGGTTGTAACCATCTATTTGTTTTATAACTTGTTGCTAAATGTGTATAAGCATTACAGCACTCCATATTTTGTAATCTACTTATTTTAATATCAATAAAATAATCACAAGTTGCCTCCCTATTTCCGGTCCTCAGCATTGTCATATGGTATGTTCTAAGCCAAAGCTTCTATCGAGATGTTAGGGGAGATATACGTAAGGATTGGTCGCATCCCACCATTCCGGTCAATGGTAAGATGAAAAAGCTCCTTCCTATCAAGAAAATGAAATACATTGTTCAAAGACCAGATGACCCAAGGGCAGATATCCTATTTCAAGATTCAAGGCATTACAACTTCTTCATAGCTTCAAAGGAAGATGTTGAGTTGCCCATGTTGATGGAGTACCCAGGTATGATGGAGCTAGTCGAAAAACATCGTAGTGATTTGATGAAATCATAATTTGAAAGCATGTACTTCCCACTAGAGGTGTGCATAAATATAGTTTCTCTATTGAGTGGTGATGATGGTCATGTAAGTCTTGACTTACAACAAAGCAATCTCGAGGTGATGAGCAATGCAGATCAAGGAGTGATATCAAGCAACTTCTTATCGTGAGTTCAATGTTTCCAATCATGTTCTCAATGTTCAACATGAAGTTCCATTCAATGAGTATGATTGTGAATACAAAGCTTTCTCTTTCCCATTGGGAGAGGATGACTCCAAAAAGAATGCATGAACGACAAGATGTTTAAGCCTCTTGAAACTGAATCTACTCAAGAAGAGGATGAATTCATCATGGAAATGGACTCCCTAGTTCATGGTGTTCAAGATTGGGAAAATGAAAATCTAGATATTTCAGCCCCAACCTTGTACTCATTCCCCTTTCATGAAGATGGAGACCTTCTCAATGAAGGACGAATAGATGAAATGGTGTTTGACTCCCCTAGGGCTGAATCCATTCAAGATGAAAACCTTCTCAATAAGGAATGTATGAATAAGAACATGCTTGCATCTTTTGGGCTTGACTCCCATCAAGGAAAAGAGGCTTTCATTGTGAAGATAGATTTTAAAGCTCACAATGGCCAAGATGGAGCAGGTGATGTTTTCCACTCTTCATATCCAACCTCTCGCCCATTTTCATTCCAAAAGGATAAAACACCGTGAAGCCACACCACATGGAGCAACAGGTTAAGAATGAATCGGGTGTGCATGAAAGAAGCCAGCTTGGAACAACCGTAAACATGGAACATGAAGAGGCTTGTGATAGTGTTGAAACTCCTAAAACATCTGCCGAGAATCAAATCATGGAAATGGTGGTCATGAAGTAAATAAAAAATGAAGGGCAAATGCTCATTAGAGATCATGAGCCTCAATGTGAAAACAACAAGCCTAGTATGATCAAGACTCATTCTCGTAGCAGTGAAGGAAAATCAGCAATTGGAATGAACTTGGGAATAAATGAGAAGATGGAAAGAAGGTGTCAAAGCAACAAAGTAATGAATTGACTAAGTGAACCCTCAATTTCAAGAACAATCATGCGAACTTTCTCAAGAAATTGAGAAAGGGGTCATATTTTAGTGAGTTTGTCAATGGATTTACGAAAGAAAGGCATTCGGTGATACCCGTGTACGGGTAAGCATTCGGTGATTACAACATTCAATAAGAATTAGTACTTCAATGAAAACGGGCTATCCCTCGCATGTACGTAGGTGATTAAGGATGTTGTGTCATGTTTTCCCTTTCATTGTGTGTCTTTCCCTTCCAGTCCTGTGTGTTTCCCCTTGTTGTGTGTATTCTTCTTTTTCCCTTTGTGTGTGTTTGTCGCTTCTATCATTGCATCAAGAAACGACTTTATTATCCAATTGAGCTAAGCACTGGTCTGCTTGCAAGAGATTTCTAAGGTTCTCTATTTCCCCTTACAGTTCAATGTCCCCAAGCTAGAGCCAGCTATTGTCATGCAAAATGACTAGCCTAAGAATTTGAAACTTTAAAGCATGACAACTAAGCCTACATTGCAAAATTTTGCTTCCCGATCACATTGAACCCTCCTTCTGGCCCACCTATCTCTAATGGCACCATCAACCTGGCCCTAATGAAGGTCCTAATGAAGCTTTCAATCATGTCTCAGTATGCAAAGAAAGATGATTAAGTTGGTGGATGAGTTCAATGAAGTTTAGTGAAAGACAAGTCCTCTTGGAAGCCTAAAAAGGCCAATTTTGGTCATTCTAAAGCCAATATGCATCCTCCGGGAGAGTTCAGGAAAGGCCTAAAGGATCCGAAGGTGGTGTCGGAGAGTATTGAAGGTGTTTGAGGCAATTTAGGAAAGATTATCACATTCAAGAACAATTTGTTCAACATCGGGTTTTCTAAGTGCAGGGAATGAGCATCCTAATGGTGAAACCTAACTTCTCCGATGGTAAAACAAGTAGGCATTGAAAGCTATGGGAATTCTCTACAAGGTGGTAATGTCAATTTTTCTTCAAGGCCTTAAAGGTTTCTTGAAACATTTCAAAATTTTGCAACTACCCTCACAATTTTGTACAACAAAAGAACCAAAATTTGAGTTACGGGCAACATCAAGTCTTGAATACAGTTCCATTGATCTTAGAATGTATTTTGGAGTCAAAATTATATAATATTTGATCCCAAAAGGTTATTCTAATCCTCTCGAGGTGAAAAAATCAATTTTGATGTCTATTTTTGGACTTCGGAGGCAAAGAATGACTTTCCAAATGCTCCCAATTGTAATTTGTTGTCCCTTGTGTCCCCTTTGTCCCCCAAGGAACAAGAGGAACAAGGGGCACACAAAAGTGCGACCTCCTTCTCCTCCCCAGGTCACACTTTGTTGCTCTTGTTGTCCTTGCTGTCCCTATTGTCCCTTGTGTCCCCATGGTGCAAGGGAACAAGGGGACAGCAAAGTGCGACCTCACTCCTTGCTCCAGGTTGCACTTTGTTGTCCCTGTGTCCCCTCGTCCCCGGGGGACAAAGGGGACGATAAAGTGCGACCTAAACAAAGATGAAGCTCTTAGACCCCCATGCGACCTCACTCAACTCCACAGGTGCAATTTCCCAGCCCCTCATCTCATTCACCTCTCTCCACATGCTGCCACTTGTCATGATCTTGCTCCAAGTCACCCTTTGTTGTCCCCATGTCCCCATTGCACCATTTGCAAACTCTCACTCACTCCATTGTAACCGTGGTGAAGTTATCCAGTAAGTGGGTGAATTTAAAAACATAATAAAACTCTTCTAACTCCTCATTCACTCAACACTTAACCATTTTTTATGAGGATTGCTGCTTATAACACTCTCCAAACTCCATTTTTACCCAAAGAGCTGCAGAATTTCTTCCAGGACATCCATCCATGGCCACCAAAAACGAAGATTTGAACATAACTTTTCAACCGGTATTGATTGCCTTGAAAATTTGCCGAGAATCTTACTCTCGAAAACTTCTTTAGGATGATTGTAGAATAAATTCATTAATGCCCTAGATTTTTCACAGCAGCAAATTGAAATATCAAACCCTAAAACTTGTTTTTTCAATTTCTAGAGATCTAACAAATGGAAAACAATGAAATTCGGAGTAGAAGAACCCGAGTGCAAAAACGAAGATTTTAACAATGGTTTCGTTGAACCCCACATCCGAAAGTGTAGTTTCTAAAAATAGCAGGTGTTCTAAATAGTGGGCAGCTAAAAATATTAAGTTTATCAAAATCTTGAATTCCCAACATTTGTAATACCCTAAATAAACAAGAAATATCATAAAAGGATAATTCGGGAAACTTTCTAAAAATGGCAATATTCGCTAAATTGGGCATCTAAAAATAAAAGGTTTCTAAAAATAGTAAGTCTTGGAATTGAGCCCAGAATTTGTGGCAGCTCCCATTCTGCTTATCTTCTTGTTTTTTGCCATCATCATAAAGCCAAGAAATTGTTTCGTGGCCCAAACAAGAAAGAAACCCCCCCACACTCTCAAAGCATTAGTTCTAAGGTGATCTATACAAGGCACAACTTGATTCAAGAAGTTGGAATGATGAGAAAAGATCGCCATGAGTGATAATAGCAATCATCTCAAGCTCACAAACAATGCATACATCCCGAGAGTGTTTCTAAACACTTAATTAGTGCTTGGTGATGAGCTCAGTGCAATTTAGAGGTCAAAAACATGTGATTCATCCTCAAGTTCCATTCAGGATCAATCCTTCTATCTGGAGAAGGAAATCCATTTCCACAAGGAACAAATAAAGCAATAAGGTGTCCAGATGTTATAAGCATGTTTCCACTCAGGTGACATCTTGGTCAAGGAGGAGGAATTGTGAAGTGAAAAAGCTTGTCATCATCTTCAAAGGTGAAATGCGAAGCTCATGGAGTAAGTTGAGGATCATCGTATCCTGAAACAAGTCAAAATGAGCTAATCAAGCTATCGAGGTACTCAAAGCCATCATATGTGAAGGATCAAGAAATCATTTGTTCCCACAAGAGGTATATGATCAAGAAGTGTACGAACATCCTAAAGTCGATCTCATTCAAGGAGAATACTGGAGCCGGGAAGGGTAAGAGGATAATCTTCATATCGGGCACAGTGTATGCAAGAATGAGAAACCACCTCAATTCCACTTGATGTCATTCACTTGGTAGTGTTCTTAAACACTCGTTCCACACCTTGTTATGTGATCGCACCTCAAAGGAAAACCATGAGCAATCACCTCATTTTAATCCAATGGATGGTTATTGGGCAAGAATCCCGCTCAAGGAGCAAATCCTTTTACAAGGTGAAGACACAACTCAATAAGTGACAGATTGTCATGAGATGGTCCGAGCATAGTGGAGTTGATTCTTGATCACATAGGAAAATTGAGAAGGCCTAAGAAGTAACAAAGTGATCCTCACTCCTGCTGATTGATCGAAGGAGATCATCATGTTCCCATCACGGTCAAATATCATAACAAAGTGTTCTTAAACACTTAATGCTTTGAAGTGTCCTCGCATCTCATCGGAGGAAGCATATGCGATCACGGTGTTTCAATCGCAACATGTAGTCAAAGATCGTGGACTCTCATTCATGAAGCATTTCCTCGAAGGTCCATCGAAGGCTTCATATTCATCAAATTAGTCAACCCTTCTCTCTCTCCTCTTTCCATATTCTAATTTTTCGTTAAGAATGTACTTTTTGTTGTTTCATCCTATTCACTTAAGTAACTTCCAACAATAACATTGTAAGAGTCATTTTTCGCAATAATGAAAAGACTCGCATTTGTATCCTAGGAATATGGAAGGTCACAAGTGATAAAGAGAAGTGAAAAGTCATGTGGGAGTGTCGACACTAAAATTTTCCTCCATAATTTCTATTTCATTAATGTATGTATTAGGAATAGGATGTTAAGTGTAATTAGTAATAGCGTCGATAGAAGATAACGGCGCCATCATGATGGTGGTGCCGCGATAATGTAGAGTACGGTAATACCAAAGTACAATAGGAATGTTATAAAAATAAATATTTGTCGTAAGTAGTCCGTAATGTTAAAATGTCAAAGTTGGGATAAGTAGAAGAAGTAGGGTCTACATGATTAGGAATTAGAAATATTATATTGGTAATAAGGACAAGGAGTGAGGTCATAAATATTTTGTGTATTTTATTTGTAAAAAGTCTAAAAATGTGGAACCCATGTGAAATGATAAGGTTTATCTTATCTTAAAAGATAAGCTACATGTACAGATAAGAGTTAAGGTATGGAATATGATTCGTCAGAGGGATTTCTTATCCTATCTTAAGATAAGATGGATAAGCCTCGAGTTCTATAAATAAAGAGGCCACCCCCTCATTTAACATAAAAAGAAGTAGTGAGAAATATTGTATGAAGTGTGTAAAGGAAGCCATCGCTTTAAAGGTGTGTTGAAGAAGCCATTAAGAGGTGTAATTGTAAAGTTTCTCCCATAATATTGGTGGAAGGCAAGTGAAGTCAATAACACTTAAAGTACCTCATGGGTGAGATTGTAATAATTTCATGTTAATATTATAATTTACTTTGATATTTCAGATTTGTCATCATTCCGCCTTATCATAGTCGATAGTATTCTTGTGTTATGTTTGTTGTTTGTTTCCGCATTACATCCACCAAACTAAAGGTCAGGCATTAGTAAATAATCATAAAGACGAGGAGTTCCCGTGGTGAAGAATTATCATAGTGCTTGATTGGTGATGACATTTTGGTTCCGTCATAGGGACCATTCCTCGTTGGTGGATTGTCGGAGAGATATTCCCACTTAGTCAAAAATCAATTGGAGGGTAACCTTGTTTTTACTGCGTATAAGTAGTTACCATGGTAAAGTCATTTTTGCCGTGAATAGTAGCTACCATGGTAAAGTCATTTTTTGTGAATAGTATTTACCACAAAGAAAGTCACTTTTACCGTGAATAGTATTTACCGCAATAACTTCACTTTTTACCGAATAGTGTTTATCACAAAAATTCGGTTTTACCGCAGATAAGTCAAGTTTTACCATAGTTTACCGTGGTCATTTCTATTTTCTATTATAGTGATTTTAATTATTGTGCACATAAGTCTTGTTGATTGTACTTTTGGGTTGGTATTTCACCTGTCAGTTACTTTTGAAAATGGGGAAGATTCTGTTTTTTCAGCCCAATCTAATGAAGATGCTTCCTCCTTCATTCAAGAGTTTAAACGATCTTGTATTTGTAATGGCCTTATAAGAAGGGAACAATGGACCTGAATTTTTCTACCTTTTTGGATGGTTCAAATTTTTAGTGGTTTGAAACACTAGGTGATAATGTGAAAACTCATGGGATTTATTAACCGAAAGTTTTCTTGAAGAATTTGGTGAACAACAGAGATATGCAGATCTCATGATCGATATCACAAAGCTAACCCAAGGAGAGAAGGAGAAAATAAGGGATTATCATGCTCGTGTTCTGTGAGCTAAGGAGGAAGCTCGACGCCCGATCCGAAAGGAAGGATTAGCGGATGGGTTGATGAATGGCGTGGATAATCTCCTATGTAAGCACTTCATTCTTGGGATGAAGCCGAGATCGACAACGAGTGAAGTATGACCGCCTAACTATCAATGTGAAAAGGAGATTGCAAGAAGGCAAAAAAAGCATGGAAGAGGAGCCCAAAGAAATTGTTGCTAAAGTAGAGCCTACACCAAAGACTCTTTGCTCCGTAATCCACAACCACTCTCGGTGAGCACAAATATTTCTCCTAGTACATCTACCGAGTATGAAGATTTGCTCAAAAGATGGGTCGGGCTTAACTATTAATCTTCTTCAAGGAAAATAATTTAGTTCTCGTGAGGAGATAGAGGTCCAAAAAGAAATATTTCTCAAGTTGTATGTTATAGTTGTTATAAAAAGGGTCATTATAAGTATAATTGTCCAATAGAGCTTCTACATCCTGGTAAAGGAGATAATGATAAAGGAAAAGCACCTATGAATTCTTTTGATGTAGTAGATAAGAGTAGAAATAATGAAGTAGATGTGTTTGTAAAAAAAGAAAGAAAGAAAAAGATAATCAAGATGGAAATGATCCTAAGAAGATGAAAGGAAAAACTAGTAAGAAACATAGAAAAGAAAGTTGGGTGTGCAGGATTTTCCGATTTCACAGGGCAAGGACCATACTCCATCTTGGAAGATCTCGTCCAAAAGGCCTCGCAAATATTACATATGGTCAACTTTTGGTTATGTCTTCGAGAAGAGGCGGGAGCTACGAAATGGACTCAATGCTCGACGAAGGAAGGAGGTTGAGGTCCCTGCTTTTGGAGGCAGAGGCGATCCCTATGCTCCACAAGTTGAGGTATTATGTAATGGTATTTCAATTCATGATGTCTTAGTTGATGGAGGTGCTGCAGCTTAATGTAATGACCGAGTCCAGAATGAATATGTTGGGTTTAAAAATTGATCACCCTTCAACACTTATGTTAAGGTCATTAAATAAGGGAAAACTAAACCGAAGGTGTAGTTTCAAATGTGGCAATATCTATTATGGGTGTTGTCAGATGTGTGGTAGACTTTCAGTGATAAAAAATGGTAATTGCGTACTAATGTTCTGGGAAGACTATGGCTAAGGAGAGTTCATGCAAGAAACTACCTGGAATGAAGGCTTCATGACACTTGACGTGGTAGAGAGAGGGTGAAGATAAACGTGATCCTCGACATCATAAGCGTAACTCGTGGATTCAAGTGATGAAACCGATGATCGGACATCCTCTGATTACTTAGCTACCAAAGTGAAGTGGACACTCAAGATGAAGAAAGTGAGGTTGATGTTTATCATGGATATCCTTCCAGGTCACACCGACTCATGACCCCATAAAATTATCTCAAGAAGAGGTTGATGATCGTCTCCAACAAATAAAAATTGGTGATGTTGTGATGGAGAGTGAGAAGGAATCTACCTCCAAATCTTTCGAAGGTACATACACATATTCACTTTTGATTACAAGGAACTCCGTCAAGTAAGTTGGGTAGAACATTCTATTGAAATTTCGTAGATGGTGCTAAGCCTATAAAAAAATGCCATATAAAATGAATCCTAATTTTTCCAAGACCGTAAAAAGAAAAAATAGATAAGTTGCTTGATACAGATTCATATTTGTCATGGAGAATTCGAATGGGTTTCTCCCATTGTGATCTCAATAAAAAAAAGAATGGGAAGCTACGCATTTGTGTTGATTACAGAAGCTCAATAAGGCAACAAAGAAGGATCATTACCCTCTTCCATTCTCGATCGATCTTGGACGAAAGTACCGGCCAGAGTGTTATAGTTTTGCTGATGGATATAGCGGATACAACCAAGTCCGTCAGATAATGAGAAAATCAGTTGAAAGACCACGTTCACCACTCCTTGGGAACGCTTTGCTTATAGAGTTATGCCTTTTGGGTTGTGTAATGCTCCAAAGAACATTCCAAATATTTTTGATGAATAGGTGTTCGAACCCTACATCGGGACCTTCATCGAGTATTTCTGGATGATTTTTGTGATCTATGGGAGCAAGTTGACCACCTGCACTGGATGGAGACAACATTTCAAAGGTTAGATGAAGCACAAGCCTCACTAAACCCTACAAAGTGTGTCTTTGATGTTCTAAAGGCGTTTTGTTAGGGCATGTTCAGATCCAGAGATGGTATTGGTAATCGATCCTACGATAAAGTTTCAAAATCAAAGATTTACCATTTCCTATGAATAGAAGTAAGTTGAGATCATTTTTAGGCCATGTGGTTCTTATAGAAAGTTCATCAAGAATTTCTCAAAGATTGCATGCCCACTTAACCCAGCTTCAAGAAGGATGTTACTTATGAACCAGAAATAAGGCACATGAAGCTTTTGACAATCAAGGAAGCCCTCGTGTCTTCACCTGCTTTAAAGAATCCAGATTTGAGCAAGCCATTCATCAGTGTACACCGATGCCTCGATGCAAAGACTAGGAAGTACTTTGAGCCAAAAGGATGAAAATGGGAATGAACATCCAATTTACTTTGGGAGCGCATAAAATGAGCAGTGGCTGAGGTAAATTATATCAGAATCAAAAAGAGGCTCTAAATATCATTTTTGTTGTAAAGAAGTTTAGAAATTACTTGTTAGGGGTAGAAATTTATAGTCAGAATGCATCATCGTGCTCTAAAATATATCATTAATAAGCCTAACCCATCGTGAGGATAAAGCAAGATGGATAATTTTGCTACAAGAATTTGAATTTGATATTATAGATAGCCGGAAAGAAGCATGTCAACGCAGATGCACTCTCTCGAGCCTATGATGGTTTAGGATCATCTTGTGATGATGATGATTTCCCGATGCACACCTTTATCCTCGACACAATCCCTAGTGAATACATAGATATTTGGAATTATCTCAATAATTCAAGTTTCCCGATGGTGCCAATGCAAAGACTAAGAAAAATTACTCAAGTCGGTCGTCCATATTCTATTCTCGTATGGAGTATTATTTCGAATAGGACTCGATGGACACAATACAAGAGGGCAAATGGACGTGATCAAGGAAGGAACTGCTAGAAGAATTCCACAATGGTACATGTGGAGGGCACTTCTCTGACAACTTACAACAAGAAGGATCTTGATGCAAAGTTATCACCTGCCCACTCTTTTTAAAGATTGTTATAATTATTGTAAGACATGTGATATTTGTCAAACACATGGTAACCGTAAAGACTTCATCACTCCATTATGTCCTATTCTTCCACTTGGTCCCTTTCAAAAGTGGGGAATAAACATCAGAGTCCACTTCCAACTACCTCACGCCAAAATAAGTATATCAGAGTTGCTTACATATTATTTAACCAAGTGGGTCAAGCTAGGCCATTGAAACACTTCCATGGATGAGGTGGCAAGGTTCATATATGAACGCATTGTCACCAGAGATTTGGTTGTCCATTAAAAATTGTAATGCATCAAAGAAGCCACTTCATTAATGAGGTAGTAGAAGCCCTAGTCAATAAATTTTCTATTAAGCACGGGAAGGCAACAACATACAAGCCAAGCACAAATGGACAGTGGAACGAACAAATTTTGTGTTGTGTCAAATTCTAAAGCAAAAGATGCAGCCTTGCAGCAGTACATAAGTGGGATAAAAGGATTCATGCAAAGATTGTGGGCATATAGGGCAACATCAAAGTCAAGAACAGGATACTCCCATTTCACTTGGCCTATGGCATTGATCCAGCTTCTTCCTATTGAGTTTGATATTCCCACCGTGAGAGTTATGAAAAATGAAAGGATGGATGAAAGTGATTCAAGAAAAGAAAGGTTGGTACATCTTCATTTCTAGAGGAAATGAGGGAAATAAAGAAAGGATACAAGCCATAAGAAGAAAATGAAGCAGAAAAGAATACTTTGATCAAAAGATCCGTTGGTCTCCATTTCATGTGAATGACTTAGTTCTAGATATGATTCCGATACAAAAAAAGAAGAAGAAAAATTTCTTCCAAAATGGATGGGGCCCTACAAAATAAGAAATTGTGCATGAAAATGGTACGTGCACTGACTGGAGGAATTGATGGCACTCCCATTACGAAATGGGTCAACCACGACATAGTTGAAGATTTTCCAAGCACTAAAATAGTCTACTCCGAGGACGGAGTAGAAGCTTAGGAAGGGGGAAGATGTCGACACTAAAATTTTCCTCCGTAATTTCTATTTCATTAATGTATGTATTAGGAATAGGATGTTGTTAAGTGTAATTAGTAGTAGTGTCGATAGAAGATAACGGCGCCACGATGCAGTGCCGCCAATAATATAGAGTACGGTAGATAAACAAAGTATAATAGAATGTTTTAAAAAATAAATATATGTCGTAAGTGGTCCTAGAATGTTAAAATGTCAAAGTTGGGATAAGTAGAGAAGTAGGGTCTACATGATTAGGAATTACAAATATTATATTGGTAATAAGGACAAAGAGTGAGGTCATAAATATTGTGTATTTTAATTGTAAAAAGTCTAAAAATGTGGAACCCATGTGAAATGATAAGGTTTATCTTATCTTAAAAGATAAGCTTACGTATACGGATAAGAGTTAAGGTATGAAATATGATTCGTCAGAGTGGATTTCTTATCGTATCTTAGAGATAAGATGGATAAGCTCCGGAAGTTCTATAAATAAAGAGGCCACCCCCTCATTTAGCATAGAAGGAAGTAGTGAGAAATATTGTATGAAGTGTGTAAAGGAAGCCATCGCTTTAAAGGTGTGTTGAAGAAACCATTAAGAGGTGTAATTGTAAAGTTTCTCCCATAGTATTGGTGGAAGGCAAGTGAAGTCAATAACACTTGAAGTACCTCATGGGTGAGATTTTAACAATTTCATGTTAATATTATAATTTACTTTGATATTTCAATTTGTCATCATTCCGTCTTATCATAGTCGATGGTATTCTTATGTAATGTTTGTTGTTTGTTCCATTACATCCACCAAACTAAAGGTCATGCATTAGTAAATAATTATAGCACGAGGAGTTCCTGGGTGAAGAATTATCATAGTGCCGGATTGGTGATGGCAAGAGTAGATGAAGAGACATTGTTGTATGCTATAAATTGGTGGCTTCTCCATTCCAAGGGCTAAAGAATTGTTGATTGATTGTATGTTGTAGCAATAAAAGTTGCATTTCCTCTATTTCTTTGTCTATGTTTCCTCTACTCTCTCTCCCTCTAATTTCCAACTTTGTAAACATGATGATCTTATAAAACCAAGAAAGGTGTCGGTGCCTTTGATAAATGAATCAATAGAATTTTGTGTCTATGATTTGTTAGTCTTATCATTGTTAGCATTGTTGTGTTCTTCTAATTGAATGTGGACCTACTCTGGTTGATGTATGTGAATTATGTAAGCCTACTCACAATATTAACCCTCTCTCCTTATTTCTCCAACTCCCTTTTACCTCCCTTCATAGAAAATTCATCCCTTGTACTCTGTACAAGCACTTTGCCACAGGTTAAATGGAGTATTCATGTGTGATCCCCGACTTAACGTCCACCCCACAGCTTTTAGTTAGTTCGCATTCAATAATGGGAGCCTTCCCATACACAAGGAGGGGCTTAGCCCCATGACCATTGGTGGAAACCAATAATTTGCACTATGACAAATTATTTCACCAACATGGCCACAAAGTCTTGGCATATCCCTTTATCCATTGATGTATGTAATAAGATAGCTTGTAAATTTTCCTTTCAGCCGTATGTAATGGTTCCTTGTTGCTTCACGTTCTTGAAGACTAGGAAGTAGTCTTCTTGAGTAGTTATGATAGAATGCAATCACAACATGGTCCCATGAAGTTATTTCCAGTTCAATGTCCCAATATTCTTCATATACCTCCTTCCATTCATCATTCAATCATTTTCCACCAATCAAATGCTTGTCATTCAAGGTGCATAGTGGCAAACTTAATGTTTTGGTAATCTTCCATGGGGTTTCAAGGTTAACTGGTAAAATCAAGGCAGGTTACCTATCCAAGTCCTTGGCTTAATAGCTTCGCTAAACTCAAGTTTTGGTAAAGGATGCTTCTCCATTAGCCTCTGATTTATATGTTCTCTTCCCTGGTTCACCTGTTCACTTGATCACCTTGATAGAAAAAGGTTGTCACCTTGTCTATCATGGTTCTAGATCATCACATCAGGTCTCACTTCTCCAATTGCAGGATCTTTGCCTACCCTCTTCTTCAGTACTTCAGTTTCCTCTATCCCGTCTATCCAATATCTGCATTTGCAAGGCTTGATCTAAATTGTGATGGATCTCTGAATAATTCTTGAACGGATAAGGCAATTTATGATTTCATGTTCTCGCCTTCACAAAGTCATGGTTGGTATCTGCCCATGTAACCAAGAAGGTGGCTTTGATACCATTGATATGCTTCAAAACTGAAAATCTAAAACTAAATGGATAGAATTTGAAGCTGATAGGCGGAAATTTGAATGAAATTGGAAGAGTTCACTGCCAAATAAAATACAAAAGATAGAACTGCTAAAGAAACAAAAATTTGAACTCTGAAACTGCTATTAAGTGATATATGATCTGGCTATAAAAGCTAGGAGGAACCCTAGATCTGAAAAAACATTTCCGAAAGATCCTTTTTTGGTATGCAATTGAATTCAAGTCACTAAACATAGAAACTGGCTAATTAAAATGGAATAGAACTTTATGAGAAAACAATAACATTGCTAAAAATAGCTCAAAACATTACGTGAAAAATAAGATGATTTTCTTGAGAAAGTAAGGGCACAGACTAAAGCCGAACCCAAGACTGTGTGCAGTGTGTTAACCATATTTTATTATTTTCATTTCCTGTGCCATGGTAGTGGATGTCTTGGAGGAAAGCAAATCTTGTGCACAAATCTTAAGACTGTTGGCTACGAAAACATCCAAACTGTCTTAGATTCGGCCTGAGTCAGAAACCATACCCAGGGAACCTGCAAATGGATATTTTTTCGATCCACTTCATTATTATCTTTGCATCCAATGGCCTATATAATTAGGTTTGATCGAATATAATTTTTGCTTATTTTCCCCAGCTGGAAACAATAATCTCATCCAGGAAGCAATTTTAATTGCATATGGTGTAGATGTCAAGGTCATCATCGTTGCAACACTAAAATTTTGCCTGTTTGTTACAGTCGTACCTGTTGCTTGATTTTCAATATATCTCTACTGCAACTTCCTAGAGCACTTTTGTAGGATAATATATTTCCTTCAAGACCTTGGTGACATTATTATCTAGGTTATGGTTGTATATGCACTAATTTGGATTTGAGTTTCACACGTATGTGGTGGCTTATAGTTGTAGGTGTTGCATGTATAGTGCAGTTTATTATTGATATAATCATATAAATATTAATTAGTGAATATTATTAATATTTCCTAATAGTTTACATGGGTCCAACAGAGATCGTCAAAGCAGTTCCTAAGGTGGTGAAGAAAATAGGTGATTTGTTTCAAAAATATGCAAGCAAAGATCCACCTTATAGGGCAAGTGTTTTGTGCTATTTGTTGATAGACGGATACCTAGCTCTCGTAAAATATTGAGTCTTAGTCAGGTCTTAACAATTTTTAAACTATCTCCACCAGTTTATGCAGTTATTAGCCATTCCATGCACCTTGTTCATCAATTTAGTATGAAAACATAGAATGCTGTCAATGGTGTCCACTAGTCCTGTCATGTTTTTTAAATAACACCACTGACCTCTATCAATTTGTTGAGTTTTCAGCTGCAATGGCGTACCTGGCGGGCCAGGGCTTGTCGGAAGCTATGCAAAAACGATTGGGTCCCCTTGGTTCTGAGTCACATACCAAGTGTTTCTATTCGAGGGCTATTTTTGCTAAGTTTATTGGGAGAAGACTCTCATTTTCGGGCATTAGAAATTGGTGCGAAACTCAGTGGGGCAGCGGCCTGAGTATTCGTTCCCTGGAAAAAGGTTTTTTCCTTGTGCTCTTTCGTAGCGCTGCTCAGAAAAACGACACAATGGAAAGGAAAAATTTTCTCCTCTCCGACTCTGGTCTTGTGATCCGCGATTGGGAACCTCTCTTTGACTGTAACAAAGCGGATGCGGATGGTCACCAAGTGTGGATCAGACTCTACTCCCTGCCCAGTGAATTTTGGTCGGCTCCCATTCTCACAAAAATCTGCTCTTGTCTGGGTCGTGTCATTCGCATTGATCCTGTTACATTGAATGGTACTCTCTCTTCCTTTGCCAGAGTTTGCATTTCTGTCAATCCCGCTCTTAAGCTAAAGGAAGTTATTCTTATCAACTCCCCCTCGGGTATTTGGAAACAGAAAGTTGCTTATGAAGGTCTTTCTAATCTCTGTTTCAAATGCTTGAAGCCTGGTCATTCCCGCAAATTCTGTAAAAGCTCCCCTCTGGTGCCATGCAATGGCGGAAAGTTTCCCCCATTCCCCATGCTCTCGCCCACCTTCCTCCCCAGCGCTCTTCCTTCGTCGCCTTTGCCCATCGTCCCACACTCTCCCCTCCCGTTCTTGAACCTCTTGCTTTGGATCCTGATACTCTCTCCCTCGTTAAAGAAACGGCGGCTGTTGTTAAGGACTCTTCTAGGATCCTATCCTGTTCCACGAGGGCATCTCCATAGGTATGGGAGGTAGCTCAACCTCCCTTGAGAAATGGATTATGGAAAAAGAGGATCTTCTCCAGTCAAAAGATGTTGACCCTTCAGAAGACCATGAGGCAATAGCAGAGCCTCATTCCCCTCTCAATCAGTCTTTGGGGCCGCTTCTTCCCACTCCACCTCTTCTCAACGTGGATTTCGGACCAAAAAGCATTCTTGGTCGCCCCAACAAAAGTAAGCTTTCTCTCAACGAAGTTGCTCACGGGAAGCAACTTCAACTCCGTTCTTTTTTCCCGTCTTCGAGTAGGAGAGGCGAGTCCTCTCTGAAGCAAATATGATCCTCTTCTCCTGGAATGTTAGGGGTCTTAACGCCCCTAACAAACAACGTCTGTTAAGACGCTACGCCTTGGATGAGGCTGTGGATATATGTTTGATTCAGGAAACTAAAATGTCGGAAGATGGTTGCAAAAGCAGTTGGTTCAGAAAATGGAAAGGATGGGAAGGCAGCTTCTCGAACTCCACTGGGGCCTCGGGCGGTTTGGGCATTCTCTGGAAATCTAGCAGTTGCATGATTGAGCCCCTTGTAATCGACCCTAACTTCATTTGGTGTAAAGTTTCGATTAAACACTCTGAGGATTTCTTTTTCCTTTGCAATATTTATGGTCCCTCTTCTCCTATCAGGAAAAGAGCTCTCTGGAGTAGCCTCAGTCAGCTTTTGTCTTCCGACACTGCGCAAAATCATCGTCGCTGGTGACTTCAATGCTACTCTTTCTGATCGCGATAAGCGTGGAGGTCTTCTTTGGCAACCTCACTCGCAGGTGGATTTTTCTTCTTTCGTTTCCTCTGCTCACTTGATTGATTTAGAGCCTTGCAAGGGCTGGTTTACTTGGAACAATAGGAGATCCGGGTTCAGTTCCCTTGCAGTGCGTCTTGATCGCTTCCTGGTTTCCGAGCATTGGCTGCATCATAACTTCCTTCTTAAAAGCTCGGTTCTCCCTCTTTCCGGTTCAGACCACTTTCCCATCTCCGTGGTTCTCAATTTCGACCTCCCTCCGCGTCGCTCCCCTTTCAAATTTGAGAACATGTGGCTTCAGGATCCCTCACTAAAGTCGCTGGTCAAGGGCTGGTGGGACTCATTTGCTGTCATAGGGACCAAGATGTTTCAACTCTCAAAAAAGTTGTCACTGTTAAAAGTTAACTTACAATGCTGGAATCATTCGAAGTTTAAAAACATTTTTCAAGAAAAGATCAGAGTAGAGAAGGATCTTCGCTCCCTTAATGAGACCATTCTGGTGCATGGGATGACACAGGAGGATTACCAGAAAGAAAAATCTCTTCTCAAGGATTTGGGGGATCTTCTTCTTGAAAGAGGAAACTTTTTGGTGTCAAAAATCCAGAGAAGCCTGGTTGTTGGATGGGGATAAGAACACCAAATTTTTTTCGCTTCTGTCAAAGCTAGAAGAAACTTCAACTACATTTCTTCCCTCAAGCTCGAAGACTCCACCATCGCCACTTCACAAGCTCAGATCAAAATTGAAGCGGTGGATTTCTTTTGCAAGCTCCTGAATGATACGGCATCCCCATTGGTGAGTAGCCACAATTCCTCTCTCAGATCCCTTCTACTATAACGGATGCTGATAATGCTATGCTTCTCTCACCCTTCTCTCTGGAGGAGGTTCGGAAAATTGTTTTTTCTATGAAACGGGATAAAGCCCCCGGCCCGGACGGTTTCCCTGCCTCTTTCTTCCAGGATTTTTGGGATATTGTCGGTCCCTCAGTTTGGCACACGGTCGAGGAATCCAGGGTTTCGGGAAGATTCTTGGGAACCTTAATCATACTTTCATATGCTTGTTCCCTAAAAATCCCCTGGAGAGAAGCTGGATGACTTCAGGCCAATTTCTTTGTGTAATACCACGTACAAAATTATCTCTAAAGCCATTGCCAATAGGCTCTGCCCCTTGATGCATAAATTGGTTGCACGGGAACAAAGTGGGTTCATTCCGGCAGGTCTATTACCGAGGGTATTATTATCTCTCACGAACTAATTCACTCACTTCAAAATTCTTCTAGAGCTGGAATGTTGTTAAAACTTGACTTCAACAAGGCCTACGATCGCGTCAATTGGAGGTTCCTCCTCAAATCTTTGCAAGCTATGGGTTTTGGCGCTCACTTCTGCAAATGGATCTTTAATTGCATTGCCTCCCCTCGCTTTTCGGTTCTTGTGAATGGCTCCGCAGAAGGTTTCTTTCAGAGTAGCAGAGGCATTCGTCAGGGAGACCCGCTCTCCTCCTTCCTTTTCACCTTGGTTGCGGAAGCTCTCAGTCGCAGCATTAAGGCAGCTATACTAGAGGGTTCTCTGAAAGGTCTCCACATCACCTCCAACCTCCCACCTCTTTCCCATCAGCCAATTGTGGACGACACCTTTCTCTTCTGGCGGTCGGGACTGTCCCCGGCCGTGCCTCTCCTCTATCTTGGATTCTTACTCTTTAGCTGCGGGCCAAGTTTTAAACTTTCATAAATCTGTTATTTTCTTCTTCAACGTGGCTCCCGGCTTCAGGTAGAATTAAAGAGATTCTCGGCTTCTCTTTGGGTAAACTCCCCACACTTATTTGGGTATCCCACTTTTTCATGGAAAGGGCAAGGCTCACATTTGGAACGGGCTTTTGAATTCCATTTCTTCCAAACTTCTTTCTTGGAAAGGCAAATGGTCTGTCTCTTGCTGGCCGTGTGCTTCTCATCAACTCGGTGCTCCTCTCAATTCCAATTTACATGCTTTCCATTTTACAGATTCCAAAATCTGTACTGCTTAAAATTGAAAAAGTGGCTCGCACCTTTCTTTGGCAAGGACTCAGCACCGAACGCAAATTCCATCTTGCTAATTGGGATCTGGTCAAGCTTCCTAAGAAGTTGGGCGGTATGGGTATCTTGGATCTTGCCATTCAAAATATGGCCCTCGGTGCTAAACTGGTGTGGAACTTCATCTCTGAAGGAAGCAGACTTGCCTTCCAGGTCCTTTCTCATAAATATCTCGCTGGGCACCGGCATGAGCTAATTCTTTCTAGCTCCGAGTTACCGAAGGGCTCTCACATTTGGAATTTCCTGTGTAATTCCAAAAATCTCATCACTGAGAAGGTCTCATGGAAGATAAATAATGGTCGGCTAGTGTCATTTTGGGATGAAAGCTGGAATGGTTTCCCTCCCCTCAATCTGCTACCTACTCTCAATGGTGTCATGAACTCCTCCAAACTGCATTGGGGTTCTCTTGTCTCAAACTACGGTTGCCAACACCCTGACGGCTCACCTTCTTGGCTTTGGAAAGATATAATGTCTATTGGCGCCTCTGCCCATGAAGCCGCCTCCCTTTTGAATTCTATTGAGGATAGACATGTCGCGTTCCTCGACTGTGATGATAGCTTATTATGGGTTGGCGACAAAACTGGTTCATATTCAGTTAAAACCGGCTATAACATTCTCGTCTCTCAAGCAGGAAAGGGTTCTCCGAGTTCTTTTGGTTGCTGGCATCCTAACATCACCCCAAAAGTAGCTTTCTTCTATGGTTAGTTTTAAACAAAAAAGGTACTCACCCATGCGAAAAGGCGTGCGTGGGGTTTCCCTGGCCCCTCTAAATGCCTTCATGCGGCGGCGGAGGAAGACCTGGATCACCTCTTCCTGTTCTGCCCCTTCGCCTCCAATTGCTGGGAATGGCTCCTTAACAAGTTAAATCTCTCCTGGGTCCCCTGTAACAGCATTGTTGATAATCTTTCTTCCTGGCCGTCCTTTTCCCAATTGCTTGTTCAGCTCTATCTGGCATGTCAGTCCTTATTTTTGCTCTGGCATATCTGGTGGGAACGTAACCTTCGTCTTTTCAGGGAGCAAGCGGTTGAGCTTCCTACCTTCCTTTCTAAGCTCGAGGTGGCCATTTCTAGAATGTGTCAGTGCAAAGTGTCCTTCCTTTCCCTCCCTTTCCTCCAAGGATTTCTCTATTCTTCACCATTGGCCACTTATAAAAATCCCCAAACCTGGGTCAATTGTTCGCAAAGGGCTCTCTCAAATTGAAAAGATGTTACTAAGGAAGAATACTAGGTGGCGTCCTCCTCCAAAGGGGCACTGGAAATTAAACTTCGACGGAGCTTCCAGAGGTAATCCGGGTTTATCTGGTGCTGGCTGCATTCTTAGAGATGATCGAGGACTCCTCATCAATGCTGGTTCCTTCCCTCTCAAAGAGGGCACTTGTAATATCGCTGAAGCACAGGCTCTTCTCGAAGGGGTAAAGATGGCCGCTCATCTTGGTTGTTCAAATTTATGTATTGAAGGGGATTCTCAAATCCTTATTTTCGCTGTTTCCAGTGGAGCCTCACCGTCATGGAAGTTGAACCTCCTCATTCCTTCTATACTATATTGGCTAGGTAAATTCCATTCCTGGAACATTTCCCACAATTTTCGGGAGGCCAATCGGGCAGCGGACTTCCTGGCTAACTATGCAATAGACAATCCCTCTGCTATCATCTCCTCCAGCGATGCACATGTGTGGCATGGCTTTTCCCCTTTTCTCTCCCAAGATCGAAGGGGTACCAGCGGGTAACTTGTCAGCGCCTCCTCTGCGTCTGGCAGCTCCCTCGTGCGTGTTGTCTTCTCTCCCTTCTTTCGGCGGCGTTCTTCCTTTCTTCTGCCGCACTCCCACACGAGGATCTGGCCTTTTCAGTCACGTCCGCGCGCCCCTTGTCTTGCTTTCTCCTCCCGGGGGTGCTTCTTCTTTACCTTCATATGCTCCTGTCCCTCATTACCGCTCTCCAGGTTTGTTTCTTTCGGCTCTGTTCGGCTTCTTCGCGCCATGTCCTTCGTCGGCTTCCCTTTATGGCCCTTCGGGGCGTTTCGTGAATCGCCGACGTTTCGCCATTGATCGACAAGCGCCGTTTAGCAATGATCTTCAAATATTCTACGTCAGCTGAGGCCGAAGCCATTGAAGCCATCCTCGGTGATTCCTACCACTTCAATGCTCGTCGCCCCCGGACAGATTCCGACATCGCTTCCGCTTTCATCTCTTTCTGCCTGCTGCTTCACTCCAACACGGCGGACGTGGAATGGGTCGCCTTGGACCAAATCTATGTTGTCCATTGCGTCGGCCTTCAAGAACAACTCGCTGATTTCTCACTTCCGGACCCATTGCTGTGGGTGGAGGAAGTCGACGAGCTGGCCATCGGTTCTGGTCGGGACATCCGTTGGCTCAGCGGGCAGTACAGAGATTTAGTCACTTTCGCGCAGAACTTCCATCCATCATTGGACCAGCGCTTTCTACCGGTGGTCGATATTGAAGCGGCCCTCTTTCCTCTTCACTCCGCAGTGGATCAGCTGAACGCTCTAAAGGATCGTGCTTTTCCAGCCTTCAATTTCTTGTTGCGTGCGGCCTCTTCGCGCGCTGGTCCTTCTTCGGGTTAACTGGTTGTAGCCCTCGCCCCTTCGTAGCGCGTTCGTCACCTTTGTCTCTGCGTTCTCTTCCTCCCTTCGTTTTCAGTTTTCTTCTACCTCCTTCTCTCCTTCCGACTTTCCTCTTCTCCCATCTTCTTCTTGTTGTAGGGTTGGGGTCCCTCTCCCCACCGGTTCATAGCTCCGGTAAAAAGCGTTTACCAATCAAAAATGATTTATTTTGAAATTACACCTCTGACCTCTTTTTCAGTATTTTCATCTTTGAATTTTATTTACTGTTGGCTGTCAGTCTTCAGGGATATGTTTCTGGAAGTGCTCATTTTACAGAAATGGAACTTTAAGTTACAAACTTGCAAGAAACATCTTGCAGCAAAGTTACTGAAGCTAAACCATCTTTTTTTTTTTTTTCAAAAAAACCACCAAATTTATATTAATAAAAGTATAAAGTACAAATTACAATGCCAAGCAATTATGCTCATACTCGAGGAGATATCTTTTGATTTCCAAGAACACATAAAATAAGAGAGAGCATATTTGTGATTTAACCATCATGTGATTTCAAAGAGAGGATCCGCTCAATCTGTTGCCGTTTCTCCGGGACTAGGTCAGGGTAGAGGACCAAAGTTTATCAAATTAGAATGATCTAAAGCCCAATTGGCCAAGGCGTCAGCCATCTTGTTCTGCTCCCTAGGCACATGAGAATATGTGATTGTTTGGAACTGTCTGGCAATGAGTTTAATATGATCTTGGATTCTGGCAATAAGCCAATTATTAGACGGATGTTGCTCAGGGGCTTGTAGAAGGTTAACAATAACCTTGGAGTCCGATTCTACAATGATACTAGGACATCCCAATTTAGTTGCTTCTAAGAGAGCATGCTGGATAGCCATAATTTCAGCCACATTGTTAGTGTAGTGTCCCAATTGATATGCAAAGAAGAAGAGAGGAGTTCCCAAGGAGTCATGAGCTATCCCTCCCATACTGGCTGGACCTGGATTACCTCTAGCTGCCCCATCAGTGTTTAATTTGACAAATCCGAATGGAGGAGGCTTCCATATTCTAAGAGTAGAAGGTACCCTCTGTTTAGTAGATTGCTTTATCTGCAATTGCCTATTGCCCAGATTTATTCATTTTGATTGATATTTTAATGGGCCTTCTTGATTGCAGACAGTATGCACCTACTGATGCATCATTCAAAATAAGAGAAGCAGTTTAAGCATTATTTTTTGTTAAATTACTTGTGTTTTCTGAAGTTTTGATAAATTTGGTGGTTTGAGAATTCAATCTAAGGGCAATGAGCCTATACATGAGCCTACCAAGATGTTGCAGTGGAGGGCCAGTGGCAAATATTATAAGTTTTCATCTTCCTTGTGCATTATCCTTCTAAGCGAGCAGTCTCCAATGGATTTAGGAGGGCAATAAGGGTTCTAAAATCTTCTTTGACTGCTTAAAGAAAGTATCTTCTGAAAAAGTTCTGGACTTTGTAGGGTGGATGGCTCTTTAGAAGAAGATCCAGCAGGAATCCAGAACTTGTTTCACCAGCAATTTTGGAAGATTTTTTCACCTTATACACTCTCACCTGAAGTCATGGCAGCCTGGAATGCATGCCTCAAAGTAATCCCAAATAAGGTGACAGCTTTTGAACGCATGAAACTTAATGCTGAATTTTCCAAGAACTGTTTACTACTCTTTCTTCAATGCATGATGGCGAATCTCATGGATTTCAGTGGAGGGCCAGTGGCAAATATTATAAGTCGTCATCTTCCTTGTGCATTATTCTTCTAAACGAGCAGTCTCCAATAGATTTAGGAGGGCAATGAGGGTTCTAAATTCTTCTTTGACTGCTTAAAGAAGAAAGTATCTTCTGAAAAAGTTCTGGACTTTGTAGGATGGATGGCTCTTTAGAAGAAGATCCAGCAGGAATCCAGAACTTGTTTCACCAGCAATTTCAGAAGATTTTTTCACCTTATTCACTCTCACCTGAAGTCATGGCAGCCTGGAATGCATGCCTCAAAGTGATCCCAAATAAGGTGACAGTTGTGAACACATGAAACTTAATACTGAATTTTCCAAAGAAGAACTGTATACTACTCTTTCTTCAATGCATAATGGCAAATCTTTTGGACTTGATGGATTACCATGTGAATTCTACAAAGAAATGTGGGATACTGTTGGTGATGATTTTACTTGTTTAGCAGCTGAAATATTCACTTTAGGCACTTTGTCAGAATTTTTGAATCAGGGACTAATTTAGTTAGTCCCTAAATTTATAGCCAAAGACACCATAAGTGGATGGCGGCCTATAATTGTGTAGAGTGTAGAGTGTAAGATCCTTGCCAAGGCTTCAGCACTTCAAGTAAGGAGCATTGCTAGCCGGATTGTCCATATTTGTTCAAGGGCACTTCATTCTGGACATGGTTCTGCCTGTTTGGGAGGCTACAGAGTGGGCTAGCAAGACTAGAAAGTTGACACTCTTCCTCAAAATAGACTTTGATAAAGCATATAATCGAATTGATTGGGCATTCATTTGAAAAATGATAATAGCTCTTGGCTTTGGTTCACAATTTGTGATGATGGTGCACATTTTATTATATTGTGTTCCCTCCTTTGTGACTGTCCACAATATACTTTCCCCACATATCATGTGTCATTGTTCCGTAAGACAATTGCCCACTAGCACCATTTATTTATGTACTTATTGTAGATGCCCCAGGTTATCTTCTAGAAGCTGCTTGCACTCAGGGAAGGGATCATGGTATTTATTTGCCTGATGACTCCCAAAAGCTTAACAATCATTTTGGTGCCAACTCTCTTCTTGTTATTCAAGCAACTCTAAACTCTATTAAGGGTGCCAAGGAGTGTTTGGATATTTTTGTGTTGCATCTAGAGCTGTTGTGAGTCATCATAAATCTGAATATTGGCTTGTTGGTTGGGATAATGTACCTTCTTGGATTCCACTTGAGCGGTAATTTTTACACCTAAAACTATTGTCAAATATTTAGGCATTCCTTTTGGATTGCATCTTTCGTTGGTGAGTATGTTGGAGTGGGTTCTTCAGTGAATTCAAACTAAGCAGAATAAGGATCTCTCCTTTGCAGGTAGATTAACTGTGGTGAACAGAAATCTTCATGCATCTCATGTTTATTATCTTTCATGTTATCTAGCCTTCAAAAACTTAATCTCTTTGTCTTGAGGAAATTTTGATATGCAGAACTAAACTACAACCTACTGAATTTTGATATGCAGAACCTCTGTTTGGCCGTCTGCGGATGAGAAGCAAAACTAAACAACTTTGTGTTCAGCTTCTTCCATAACGTGCACCAAAAGTGGCCTACAAATTTAATATCTTTATTGTTATGACCAACACACCCCATTCCATTACATGAAATGGGGACCCCTTTTTCATGTTGAATGGATAAACAAACTCACCGATGTCCAGTCTTGAGTCGTTTAGGCCCCATTACTTATCATCCCACAGATCACCACATTAGAAAGGTCCTGAGTGTCACTGCAAAATAAAATAAAAATCATGCAACCCTCGGCTCCTGATACCTTCTATTGTCTACCACTCATCACAAAAGTCGTTATAACACTCCAAATTCACACCAATGCGGAAAGCTCTTCAAGATCTTTCCAACAATACCAATTTTGTCCAAATCTGAGTCCTATAGAGGAAGTTATGCGTGTTTAAAGCTCACAGGTCAGACCCCTATAAAATTAAAAATTAAAAAAATCATAAAAATTAAATGTAAAAATTAAAAATTATAATAAAACTAAAAAAACTTTCACGTAGACTATAGCGAGTTTTAACAATTTATGAGTTCACCTATTATTTAAACGTGGCCAAGATCAGGGCTACAGGTTGCGTGGTTTTTTTTTAACTTTTGTTTTGTATGTGAACTCCCCAATGCTTGCCAAGTGTCGCAAATCAGTGGAGTTTGGGTTTTTAATTTTGGTTTTGTTTTATGTGCAGCCAAGATAAACCAATGGTCACCAAGTGTCACAAATCGGTGGCGTTGGCACCAACAAAAATGACGGTGATAAATTTGATGTCCAAATGAGTGTTGCCAAGGCAAAATGACAGTTTTTCAAACACTCATAACTTTTGATGCAAAACTCCATATTTGACAAAACTATACTTTCCAGAAAGCTCTCGGCAAGCACTTTTGTAATGTCCCTTTCTAGGACTGAACTAAAAAAACAATGAAATCACATAAACCCAAACTGAAATATAATCTGATTTTTATATCAGCCAACTGAAAAATAGAACAATGCACAACAGTCTGATTTTTAGGACAGCAACTAGGAAAGAGCAATAATTCATCAAAATATCATCATTCACATCATCTAAAACATGTAGAGGCACTTTAGGAATATTTTAGAACAATTATCACCCAAGAAATCAACCTCAAACACAGCTGGAAATTAATTAAATGACAACAGAAGTACAGTCCACATTAAGGGCTGGAAATGATGATTCCAAACCCCAAAAATACCAATGAAGTGAGAAATCAGCCTTATAAATTATGAGGAATCTGAATATCAACACCAAATGCCAAGTTGTGAATATCAACACCAAATGCCAAGTTGTGAATATCAACACCAAATGCCAAGTTGTTCCCTAGAAGGCACTCAAACCCTCCTTCACCCAAGTCGCCACCCTAGGAGAGGGTGCCAAATTGATGTAGAAGAGCTTGATATCTCTTTATTCTTCAAGCCCTAGCTTCCAACCAGCAAGATAGCCTTATTTAAAGCCCTTGGAACCACCAATTGGAGAGTTTTTGTTCTCCAACCTTGAACAAGGAAGGGTTTCGTCTTCCTTGCTTGCCACACCAAAGGATTTTCGCCCTCTAGTGGAATGGAATAGAGCAATCAGCCCCAAAACCAAGTAGAATAAAATTATAATAAGGAAGCATGCCCAAAATGAGCATATGTGACCCCTTATATATCCCTTAGGGGCACCAAACCCCATGAGGGAGTTTCCCCATGACCGACCTCATAAAGAAGCTTGCTTTATCTTTTAATTTGCCTTTTAATTCCTCCAACCCAGCCAACCTGCTTCATAAGGGAAAACACTAAAGGAAAATGTAAATGTTCACAAAAGAAAGACTAAAAACGTCAATCAAAGACTTCCCTTGTTTTCCTGCTTCTTACCCACGGAAAATGGAATGGGCAAGAAGTCTTCTAATGAATTAATTCAAAAAATGGGACATTACAACTTTCCATTGATACCAGTTTGGCATCATTTGGTGGCCATGCGTGAAGAGGAGTCATGCTATGAGTATTTTGGGATTTATGGAAGTTTAAAACAAAGAAACAGACAAAGAAGCACCGATTCAGTCTGGTGGCAACAATCGATGAAATTCAATGGCACAAAGTTCGAGAGCCAGCAAGTTTAAAACTCCAGAGCGAGGAGAACCAATGGGACACATGTGTCCTTAATCAAGACATTGCAAAAACTAAAGCCACAAGTCTAAATCACAATATGGAACAAGACAAAACCAATGCAAGGCATCAAGGCGGTTTGGAATTCAAAATTGAGTCAAATAAATAATGCCTAACATTTTAAAAGACGAGGCAAAGAAGATACGTAAAAGCCAAGCAAAAAAAAAGTCAAAGAGAACCGATTCCACCCATGTGTTGGCCATTAGCACCAAAAAAATGGAATGCAAAATGTTTGAGACTCCATGGATCTAAGAAACATGGAGGAAGGAGCACTAATCTTATACACCTGTCACTATGTAATGTCCCTTTTTCCCACTTAAGGATCAGAATTTGGACTTCTTGCCATTCCTTCTCCATGGCAAAGAAGTAGAAGAGTTGGAGAAGAACATTGAGCTTTCATTTGCTTTTGTTTTTCTAATTTTTATGTTTTCTTTTTAGTGTTTTCCCTCTTAATGCAGGTCGGTTGGGTTAAAGACAAATAAAAGAAGCTTAATGAAGAATTATAACATCTCCTATGGGTCGGCCTAGTCTTTTCTAGCCTTGGTGCCAAAGGAGGGATATAAAGTGATGTTAAGACCTCATTTGCAAGCATCTAGATTGGCGCATTTTCTATTATTGGGCATTGAGAGCTTGTTGCTCCATGTTCTTCCACTTGAGGACGAAAACCCTCTTGTGTGGCTTCCTAGAAGGATGAAAACCCTTCTAGTGGTTTTGTTGGAGGACGAAAACCCTTCAACATTGATTGAGATTGAAGAATATTGCAGATTTGAGAAGAATACTTCATATTCAGATTTTTATTGGCATTGGGCAGCTTTATCTACTCATTTAGAGATTTCGGGATCAATTTTGAGAGGGTTTCCATGGTTGGAAAATTATGATATTGGTCTCATTTGATTGTTGGTATTTTTATGATCATTTTGAGTATTCATATGTGTGGAGATTCCTTGTTTTCTAAGAGTTATTGAATTTACAAGTTTCAGCTATTTTTGTGCCATAATAAATTCCAAAATTCTGAGTTTAATGATTTGATCACATTTTTAGCTTCTAAAATCAAGGGCAATCCAAGGAATAACTTCGTATGATTTTTGAGTGATTCTACGGTGGATCTCTCTCTCTCTCTCTCTCTCTCTAGTGTTTGAGGGTTTTTTTTCTCCTTATTTAATTGGTGTCATAAAAATCAGACTTGCTTATTTTGGGGGTTTGAGCTAATTTCCAACATTTTCAATTGTCCCAAAAAGGGATGTTACGGTGCTATCCGAGCACGGATTCTCAAAAACCTAGGGTTTCAATGGACAGATTGATGAAAGGTGCAAGGAAGACTAGCAAGTACCTTGGACTCTCTTGCCTCCACCATGCAAAGCCTACAAAGAGGAAGTACATTCAAGGAAGAGCCTAGGGTTTCAAAGGTCAACAAGGTGGCAACTTGCTTTGAGGAATATCAAGCTTTTCCAAAAAGATCCGTGATGCCCTAGCCTTTTCAAAATTCATAAATTTGGAAACAGAAAAAGTGGGCATTGAGAGCTTGTTGCTCCATGTTCTTCCACTTGAGGACAAAAACCCTCTTGTGTGACTTCCTAAAAGGACAAAACCCTTCTATTGGTTTTATTAGAGGATGAAAACCCTTTAACATTGATTGAGCTTGAAGAATATTGCAAATTTGAGGAGAATACTTCATATTCAAATTTTTATTGGCATTGGGCAGCTTTATCTACTCATTTAGAGATTTCGGATTAATTTTGAGAGGGTTTCCATGGTTGGAAAATTATGATACTGGTCTCATTTGATTTCTAATTATTTTTATGATCATTTTGAGTATTCATATGTGTGGAGATTCCTTGTTTTCTAAGAGTTATTGAATTTACAAGTTTCAACTATTTTTGTGCCATAATAAATTCCAGAATTATGAGTTTAATGATTTGATCACATTTTTTGGCTTCTAAAATCAAGGGCAATCCAAGGAATAACTTCTCATAATTTTTTAGTGTTTCTACAGTGGATTTCTCTCTCTCCTAGTCGTTAGGGTTTGAGAGTGTTTTTTGGTCCTTATTTAATTGTTGTCATTAAAAATCAGACTTGCTTATTTTGGGGTTTGAGCTAATTTCCAACATTTTCAGTTTTGTCCCCAAAAGGGATATTACAGTGGTATCAAAGCATGGATTCTCAAAGGCCTAGGGTTTCAATGGACAGATTGATGAAGGTGCAAGAAAGACTAGCAAGTACCTTGGACTCTCTTGCCTCCACCATGCAAAGCCTACAAAGAGGAAGGACATTCAAGGAAGAGCCTAGGGTTTCAAAGGTCAACAAGGTGGCAACTTGCTTTGAGGAATATCAAGCTCTTCCGGAGAAGATCCGTGATGCCCTAACCTTTTCAGAATTCATAAATTTGGAAACAGAAAGAGTGGGCAAACTCGGTCCATGCCTCGAGGCATACACAAGGGTCATGGGAGAAACATCCCTACCCTAGTGGAAGAGAGCCCCATCTTGTTAAAGAAACAAGGAGTGGCTATGGAGTTTGTTGGAGAAAGGACCAAAACCCCAAGTTCGCTAGAAGAGGATGGGCATGCCGATCGCCATACGAATAAGAATGTGGAGAGTATATTGAGCACTTTGGTGATTGAGAGGGAACATCCTCGAAACCTCCAACCCTTGCGAAGGTCGGAACTGCCGAAGGGATGGACATTTCGCCTATCTTCAACATAACAAATCTATACCCGTATTTTGAGGGGCGACATAGTGAAGGAGAAGACAAAGACAAAATTAGATTGAGGCACCAACGACTGAGCATACCAAAGACGTAAATTACATAAATTTTGGAGGACCGTGTTGAAAAACAACACACAAAAAGCAACACAAAATATACTTTGTAAAATGGAGAGGTAGAGGAATTGAAGATGCATCTTGGCTTATAAAATCGGCGATCACAAGAATTGGTCATTCCATTTAGACCTTCAGAATATCGCATGAGCAATAGCTCAAGTTTCTTATTACCCAATGTGTATGATGCAGAGCATACAGTTCATAAGCAATCCTACATCACCCAAAAAAATACATACTTTGTTAAAAATAAAGATTTACGCAATGTCGCACAACTCCTAAGTAAGTTTCGAACAAAACCTCATTGCCTTAGCTATTTGAAATATCCATATAGGGATATTGCTCAAAAATCCACAATATATCTATATAAATTGCAGCAAATAAAAATTCTGATTTTTGCATGAAATAAACCAGCTAGGGCAGAGAACTGATTGTTATTCATAACTCACAAAATGCTTATCCAAATCCCACGAAAATTTATATAGAGCTTGCAACAATTTATTACAAAAATTAGGAAAATATTTTTGGAATTTTCTAAATAGTTTATGAATGCCAATAATTTTTAGAAAGCCCTAAACTGCAGGAAATCTTCAAAAATTCATAACTTTGCAAATACAATAGATAAAAATCTGAAACTATGGAAATAACATCTACAAATGATATAGATGAGAACCCAACCTCCAGATCTGGAAACAACAACCGAAACCGTCCTAAAAAGTTGTTGCAAAACCCTAGGGGTGACGTCACCCTAAGGGAGAGGCTGAAAATCCACGAAAATACCTCTGAAATCTGCACAAAACCCTGCTTTGAATGCTGCAAAAATTAGATCTGCAACCCTTCAAATTTCCTCCACAAAAAGCCTCTGCGACCCTCTCTAAAACTCTTCCCTCGAATCTCTCGAATATCAACCTGCGAATCACCTCCAAAATAACAAACTAGGGTGAATCTTTCACCACCGAAGATTGCCCTACTAGCTAGGAGTGGATCTCTCACCACCGAAGCTAGAGTTACTTGTGGAATTTTACACCACAAGCAAGAATATTGCAAACAGCAATTGCTCAAATAAGAAAATATGTGAGTGTGTAAGAATGAGCTCTATTACTCCCCCATACTCCTTTTATAATTTCCCCAAGCAACAAGAGGCCCAAAAAGACCCCAATAGACCCCTTCTAGGGAGAACCACAAACACATAAAGTCACTCAAAGTTATTTTTCACCTCCTAATCGCCAAAAAGGGACTTAAGTGACCACTAACGCAAGAATATAACAATAGAGTACCATATAATCACCCAACGACAAAATATAACATAAAGCAAGGTGGTAATTAGACAATCATACCCAATAGCCTCTAGCGTCGATAACCCCTCGGGTATGACCAAGGCTAAGACGAATAAAAAGCCTGCTAGGCCATCTGCTCGGAATTGGGGACATTACAATCCTCCCCTCCCGAGAAATGCTTAACCCCAAGCATTATCCTACCATGTTGTAGGAACAGAATACCACAAGGTAAGTTTCTCCACCTCACCCTCGAAGTCAAAAATCATAGGTGTGATCCGAAGTAACCATGCAATCATCATGACCTCCATTTCGTATAAAGAACAATGTTGACCCTAAAGTAGAAAGATGGCCGCACAAAGTCTCCACTCATACCCACAACGAGACCGCCAATCTGTCCAATCCCTACTAATGCGAAGCTGCCATCATGTGATCACTCACAATCACTGCTTCTCCAATCAACCCACTGGTACGAAAGTCCACTCTGAATCCTATAGTATCATCTATATCAATCTATGAAACATCCTATATAAACACTAAGTGTGCCAACTCTCTCACATGACCCATACTCGTGTGAGAGTAAGGCTCCTAATAATGTGTCTCAATGTTTCCTGGGGAAAAGTCCCAAGACTCTAGTAAATGGTCAACCTGGCAATATCAACTCTACATAGTCCACCTCTTGTGTTGAATGTGAACCTACTGAATAACCAAGTAACTGAGTCAACTTTGTCCCTCTACTGACTAGCACATGGGTGAAGAGCTCCTCGGGCATATAAGCAGTAAAATACATAGGAGTGATATCCCACGTCGGCTCATAAAATAATGAACTGTAACCTCCATTTCTCATAACGACAAATCATACGTTCCTTTATAAAGTTAAGGATATCCTCCTCAACCCATGCCATGTGAACATCTCCCATATAAACATGTACGTCTCATCAAGCTCAAGTGTCCAATCACAAAAGAACAATGCACATGTTGTAGTATCTCCAACCTCAACCAGGCATCGACACAAGGTACAATCTGCCTGATAGAGGATCATCTCATCCTCCAATCTGTAGCCATCATCCCCATTTGTGTGACCATCCAGAATCTCACAAGTGTGTCGATTGTTGGAGTACTTAACAAGCAAGTGAGATCTCCAATCTACCAAACCTCATATATACACAAGGATGAACTCGGGTGATCGAACGCATAATCCCAATCTCTATAACCGTCTCCTATGCAACACTACTGGTCACACCCATACCCATCAAACTCCACATCGGCCCGCAGTAATAAAACCCTTCATCATGCCGAAAAGTCCTCTCCATCCCCTCATCTACAACCACTCTGGGTGCTCCCGTAGATAATCCCTCAAGATTACATTCTTGCCCTCGGACTTAAACTTCAGCTCCATCGTCTGAAAGTTAGTCCGAAACTCACCAAGAGAGTGAAGCCACTACACTCCTAGCACTATGTTGGTCACTCCCATACCAACAATGTGGAAATCATCGATAATCGTAGTTACCCATGGTGATGCTCAATGTGAGGTACTTTTGTGTGCATCTCATATACTCCCCCGTGGCTTACAACAATGTCAAGCCCTCAAAGTCCTTCATCTGCAAACCTCATCTCTCAACCAATGATGCAAAGTCAGTTGTGGTAGCCCCACTATCAATGAGTACCACTACTCGCCGACCTTCGCATTTTGACCCCGAATGCCTTATACATCGAGAACTAGAATATGTAGCTATAATGTCCCGAGGAAAAGTCTCCCCCGCTCCACATCAAGACCGTCCAACGCAACTCCATCTCCATCATCCATCTCGTGGATCTCTAACTCCTCATCTTTGTCACCCTCACTCTCCTCGAAGATCTCAATGAATTGGGCCTTTCATTTTCCTGTGCAATCATGCCCTGGAGCCCAAGGTGTATGGCAATCGAAACATAGTTTCCTTCGCCTCAACTCATCCCTAAGCTCTTGGAAAATGACTCGGCTTCTTAGACACCTCCCCGCCGATATTCGTCTCGGTCAAGATGGAGGCTCCTTTCTTGAACTCGAGGTGGAAACCTCAACTTTGGAGTGGATAACTCCAAACCTCGTGCTTTCTAATAATAGCATCATGCAATGAAGAAGGATCAAATGCCTTCACAAATCCTGCTAGTGCATCTGTCAACCCTGCTATGAAAAGTGAAGTCAACCTTATCTCTCGAAACATCATGAACTATGACCGATGATCTCTCGAAAATCTGCAAAATGCATAGCCAAAGAACTCATCTGCCTCAAATGAGTCAACTCTCTAAAATGCCCGTCAATCTCTCCTATCAAATTTGCTCATCAAGATCTGTGAACTCTTCATAGGTATCAATATGCACGTGCCCCTATGTAATAAGGCCATGATGTCACCATCATGTGCCTCTCCCTCAAGGTGTAGGATTGCAAAACTTAATTCTATCCTCCTCACACATGGGATTCAAGTCAAAGTATGTCTTTAACTTCGAATCCACGATTACGCGGTACACTTCTTAGAACCATCGAAATGTGGAATGGAGATTTGTCCCAATATCCTCTGTAGCTCAAGCACCTACATCTCGATGATCTCTATTGGACTCTACCAATCTTAATTTTGTAGTACTCCTGAAATGGCATGTTATCACGAAACCCTAGCTCAAAGATTGGTACCTTTCCCAACAAGACTCCTCATCCAAAACATCAAATGGCTACCTTACATGTGAAACTTTTGGATCCTTCAAGAAAGAGGGTTCTTGAAGTCCAAAGACCTAGTAGAAAGTGTGTGGGGAGATCGTTGCCCCGAATTTCCACTTTCACCTCTATGGACCGGCTGTCCCATATTGCTAGTTTCCCCCCTATCTATATGAGTCTCAATTCTACCCATCACTAATATCTCAATGAGCTGGCTCAAATACAGATTAGTAGTTTCCTGCTGCTTCACCATGTTGGTGAATAATTGTTTCATCAACTCCACACCCATATCTTCACTGCACACATCTCCTCAACCCGACAAGCTAGAGGAACAACATCTATACCATCAAATATTCCTAGAGGGATATTGCTCAAAAATCCACAATATATATATAAATTGCAGCCAATAAAAATTTTGATTTTTGCAGGAAATAAACTAGCTAGGGCAGCGAACTGATTTTTATTGATAACTCAACTCATCCCTAAGCTCTCTAGAAATGAGTAGCTTCTTAGCCACCTCCTGCTGAAGTATGTCCATGCACTAAATGGAGGCTCCTTTGTTGAACTCGAGGTGGAAACCTCGACTTTGGAGTGGCTAACTCCAAATCCCGTGCTCTCCTAATAGCATCATGCAATTGAAAAAGGCTCCATTGCCTTCGAAATCCTACTAGTGCATTTGTCAACCATGCTATGAAAAGTGAAGTCAACCTCAACTCTGAAACATCAGAAACCATGACTGACAATCTCTAAAAATCTGCAATATACATGTCCAAAGAACGTCTCTGTCTCAAATGAGTCAACTCTCTAAAATGCCTGTCAGGATCTCTCCTGTCAAATATGCTCATCAACCTCTGTGTGAACTCTGCATAGGTATCAATATACATGTGCCCCTGTGTAATAAGGTCATGATGCCACCAGTCATGTGCATCTCCCTCAAGGTGTAGCATTGCAAACTTAATTGCATCCTCCTCACGCATAGGATTCAAGTCAAAGTATCTCTTCAACTTCTGAATCCATGATTGCATGGTACACTTTTTAGAACCATCGAAGTGTGGAATGGAGATTTGTCCCAATATCCTCTCAGAGCTCGTGCATCTAATGATCTCTTTTGGGCTCATTACGATCTTAATTTTACAATACTCTTGATCGGCATGTTATCACGAAAACCCTCGCTCAAAGATTGGTACCTTTCCCAACAAGACTCGTCATCCAAAACATCTCATGGTTGCCTTACCTTTGAAACTTCTGGATCCTTCAAGGAGGGTTCTTTAAGTCCCTAAGACTTGGTAGCAGTGTGGGGAGACTACTGCCATGAATTTCCACTTTCACCTCTATGGACCGGTTGTCTCATATTGCTAGTTTCCCCCTATCTCGTATGAGTATTAATTCTACCCTACGCTAATATCTTAGTGAGTTGGATCAAATTGCGATTAGTAGTTTCCTACTGCTTCACCATGTTGGTGAATAATTGTTTCATCGACTCAACACCCATATTTTCACCGTCACCCATCTTCTCAACCTAACAAGCTAGCTAATTGCAGCAAATAAAAATTCTGATTTTTGCAGGAAATAAACCAGCTAGGGCAGCGAATTGATTTTTATTGATAACTCACAAAATACTTATCCAAATCCCACGAAAATTTATATAGAGCTTGCAACAATGATAACAAAACTAGGAAAATATTTTTGGAATTTTCTGAATAGTTTATGAATGCCAATAATTTTTAGAAAGCCCTAAACTGCTGGAAATCTTCAAAAATTCATAACTTTGCAAATACAATAGATAAAAATCTGAAATTTTGGAAATAACATCTACAAATGATATAGATGAGAACCCAACCTCCAGATCTGAAAAACAACCTGAAACCCTCCTAAAAATTGTTGCTGCAAAACCCTAGGGGTGACGTCACCCTAAGGGAGAGGCTGAAAATCCACGAAAATGTCTCTAAAATTTGGCGCCAACCCTGCTCTTGAATGCTGCAATAAATCTGATCTGAAACCCTTCAAATTTCAATCCTCTCTCCGTAAAAAATATCCTCTAAAACCCTCTAAAACTCCTTTCTGGAATCTCTGAAAAATATCTCTGAATATCAGCCCTGAATCAACTCCAAAATGACAAACTAGGGTGGATCTTTCACCACCGAAGAGTGCCCTACTAGCTAGGAGTGGATCTCTCACCACCAAAGCTAGGGTTCCTGTGGGATTTTACTCCACAAGCAAGAAGAATGCAAACAACAATTGCTCAATAATAAAATATGTGAGTGTGTAAGAATGAGCTCTATTACTCCCCCATACCTCCTTTTATAACTTCCCCAAGCAACAAGAGGCCCAAAAAGACCCCAATCGACCCCTTCTAGGAGAATCATAAAAACATAAAGTAACTTAAGTTACTTTTATCCCCTAGTCGCCAAAAAGGGACTTAAGTAACCCCCAATGCAAGAATATAACAATAAAGTACCATATAGTCACCCAACGACAAAATATAACAATTATTACCACCAAGTCGCCCAACTTAATGTCAACGACAAAATATAACATAAAGCAAGGTGGTAATCAGACATCCATACCCAATAGCCTCCAACGTCGTTAGCCCCTCGGGTATGACCAAGGCTAAGACGAATGAAAAGCCTCCTAGGCCATCTGCTCGGAATTGGGGACATTACAGTCCTCCCCTCCCGAGAAATGCTTGACCCCAAGCATTATCCTGCCATGTTGTAGAAACTGAATACCACAAAGTAAGTTTCTCCACCTCACCCTACAATCAACTAATGATTGGTGTGATCCGAAGTAACCAAGACACCCCATGTAGTCATCATGACCTCTATGTCGTATAGAGAACAATGTTGTCCTTGAAGTAGAATGATGCCCAAACCGACTCTCCACTGGTACCCACACCGGGAGATTGCCAATCTGTCCAATCCCTACGCCATGCGAAGTTGTCATCATGTGATCACTCACTACCTCTCCAATCAACTCCTGGGTATGAAAGTCCACTCTGAATCTGTAGAATCCCTGGATCAACCTATGAAACAACCTGTATACGCACAAAGTGTGCTAACTCTCCCACATGACCCACACTCGTGTGAGAGTAAGGCTCCTCATAATGTATCTCAATGTGTCCCGTGGGGGAAAAATCCCAAGACTCCAGTAAATGGTCAACCGACAATGTCAACTCTACATAGTTCACCTCCTGTGATGAGTGTGAACCTACTGAATAACCAAGTAACTGAGTCAACTTCGTCCCTCCACTGACTAGCACATGGGTGAAGTGCTCACCGTGCATAGAAGCAATAAAATACATAGGAGTGTTATCCCATGTTGACTCAAAAAATGATGAACTTGTAAGCTCTCGATTTGTCATAACGACAAACCGTACATCCCTGTATAAAGTTGAGGATATCCTCCCTCAACCCATGCCATCTAAACCTCTCCCATATGAACTTGTAGGTCTCATCGAAGCTCAAGTGTCCAATCACAGAAGAACAATGCACATGTCGCAGTATCTCCATCCTCAACCATGAATCTGACACAAGGTACAATCTGCCCTGATAGAAGATCATCTCATCCTCCAATCTATAGTTGTCATCCTGTATGTGACCATCCAAAATCTCACAAGTGTGTCGGTTCTTGGAGTACTCAACAAGCAAATGAGATCTCCAGTCTACCAAAACCTCATATAACCAACACAAGGATGAACTCGGGTGATCTGAACCCGTAATCCCAATCTCTGTAACATCTCCTGTGCAACACTACTGGTCACACCCATACCCATCAAACTCCACATCGGCCCATGAATAATAAAACCCTCATCATGCCGGAAAGTCCTCTCCATCCCCTCAACTACAACCACTCTGGGTGCTCCTGTAGATAATCCCCTCAAGATCACATTCCTTGCCCTCGACTTAAACTTTAGTTCCATCATCTGAAAGTTAGTCCGAAACTCACCAAGAGAGTGAAGCCACTACACTCCCAACACTATGTTGGTCACTCCCATACCAACAATGTGGAAATCATCGGTAACTGTGTAGTTACCCATGGTGATGCTCAATTGTGGAACTCTCCGTGTGCATCTCATATACTCCCCATTGGCTACAACAATGTTGAAGCCCTCAAAGTCCTCTCGTCTGCAAACCTCGTCTCTCAACCAACGATGCATCAATAAAGTTGTGGGTAGCCCCACTATCAATGAGTACCACTACTCGCTAACCCTACATAACTCCTCTAACCTGAATGCCTTGTACATCAGAGTACTAGACAATGTAGCTATAATCTCCCAGAGGAAAAGTCTCCTCCTCCTGCTCCACATCAACATTGTCCAACGCAACTCCATCTCCATCATCCATCTCGTGGGTCTAACTCCTCACCTTCTGTCACCCTCACTCTCCTCAAAGACCTCAATGAATTGGGCCTTCCCTTTCCTCTGTGCAATCATGCCTGGAGCCCAAGGTGTACGGCAATCGAAACATAGTTTCTTTCGCCTCAACTCATCCCTAAGCTCTCGAAATGATTGGCTTCTTAGCCACCTCCTGCCTCGGTGGAGGCTCCTTTTGCTGAAGTTTGTCTGGTCTAGATGGAGGCTCCTTTGTTGAACTCGAGGTGGAAACCTCGACTTTGGAGTGGCTAACTCCAAATCTGTGCTCTCCTAATAACATCATGCAATGAAGAAGGCTCAAATGCCTTCACAAATCCTGCTAGTGCATCATCAACCTTGCTATGAAAAGTGAGGTCAACCTCATCTCTGAAACATCAGGAACCATAACCGATAACCTCTGAAAATCTGCATGTACATGTCTAAAGAACTTGTCTGTCTCAAATGAGTCAACTCTCTAAAATGCTGTCAAGGTCCCTCCTATCAAATCTGCTCATCAACCTCTGTGTGAACTCCGCATAGGTATCAATATGCATGTGCCCCTGTGTAATAAGGCCATGATGCCACCAGTCATGTGCATCTCCCTCAAGGTGTAGGATTGCAAACTTAATTGCATCCTCCTCGCACATGGGATTCAAGTCAAAGTATGTCTTCAACTTCTGAATCCAGATTACGCGGTACACTTCTTAGAACCATCAAGTGTGGAATGGAGATTTGTCCCAATCTCCTCTGTAACTCAGGCACCTGTGCATGATGATCTCTCTTGGGTTTGCTACCAATCTTCATTTTGCAATACTCTTGGAATGGCATGTTATCTCGAAACCCTCGCTCAAAGATTGGTACCTTTCCCAACAAGACTCTCATCCAAAACATTTGTTGGCTGCCTTACCTGTGAAACTTCTAGATCCTTCAAGAAGAGGGTTCTTGAAGTCCCAAAGACCTAGTAGAAGTGTGGGAGACCGCTGCCCTGAATTTCCACTTTCACCTCTATGGACCGGTGTCCCATATTGCTAGTTTCCCCTATCTGCTGAGTCTCAATTCTGCCCTGTGCTAATCTCTCAGTGAGTTGGCTCAAATAGAGATTAGTAGTTTCTGTTGCTTTCACCATGTTGGTGAATAATTGTTTCATCAAATCAACACCCATATCTTCATTGTCACCCATCTTCTCAACCCAACAAGCTAGAGGAACAACAACTCTGATACCACTGAAATATCCCTTGTGGGATATTGCTCAAAATCCACAATATATATAAAAATTGCAGCAAATAAAAATTCTGATTTTTGCAGAAATAAACCAACTAGGGCAGCGAACTGATTTTATTGATAACTCACAAAATACTTATCCAAATCCCACAAAAATTTATATAGAGCTTGCTAACAATGATAACAAAAACTAGGAAAATATTTTTGGAATTTTCTGAATAGTTTATGAATGCCAATAATTTTTAGAAAGCCCTAAACTGCTGGAAATCTTCAAAAATTCATAACTTTGCAAATACAATAGATAAAAATCTGAAATTCTGGAAATAACATCTACAAATGATATAGATGAGAACCCAACCTCCAGATCTGGAAACAACACTTGAAAACCTCCTAAAAAGTTGCTGCAAAACCCTAGGGCTGACGTCACCCTAAGGAGAGGCTGAAAATCCACAAAAATGTCTCTAAAACCTGTGCCAAACTCTGCTTTGAATGCTGCAATTAAATCTGATCTGAAACCCTTCAAATTTCTCTCCACAAAAAGCCTCTGAAACCCTCTAAAACTCCTCCTGGAATCTCTAAAAATATCTCTAAATATCAGCCCTGAATCAGCTCCAAAATGACAAACTAGGGTGGATCTTTCACCACCGAAGAGTGCCCTACTAGCTAGGAGTGGATCTCTCACCACCGAAGCTAGGGTTCCTGTGGGATTTTACTCCACAAGCAAGAAGAATGCAAACAACAGTTGCTCAATAATAAAATATGTGAGTGTGTAAGAATGAGCTCTATTACTCCCCATACCTCCTTTTATAACTTCCCCAAGCAACAAGAGGCCCAAAAAGACCCCAATCGACCCCTTCTAGGGAGAATCATAAAAACATAAGTAACTTAAGTTACTTTTATCCCCTAAAAAGTCCTAGGCCATCCGCCGAAAAGGACATTAACCAAGGTCAAACAAACTTACGCATGCGATATAAGCCTAAACAAAGTAACAATAATATAACAATAAAGTACCATATGAACCCTTGATTCCTATGGATTCTTGTTCCAAGACCGTAATTCGAGTGGATTCGAGTGTTGAGCTATTTTTCCTAGTTTTGTAATCTTTCCTTACATAAATAGAGAAACATTGTGTTTTCTCTGTTGAATTGTTGTGCCTAAGATTTTACTTTGGTGAGGTCTACTTTGACATGTGATTGCATAGTGTAAAGCCTCCTTTCACTTAGGAACCTTGACCGTGTCCGCATCAATAATCGTGTTTACAAATCACTACACCCCAAACTTCAAAACAAATGTTTGATGAAAAACAATCATCTACTTAATTGCATGTGCATTCATAAAGAACTTTATTTGAAATGTTCTATGCTTAGAAATGCAAAGAAGATGCCAAATCTCTCAAGAGGCAGCTTAAATTTTTACACGTGATAATAATATTTGCTTCTTTTTTCACTTCATATAGATAGGTTACATATATATAGGCTTTGTATTCCGTATAACATAGGAAGCCTATTTTATCTCACACTAATCTAGGTAGGTTGTTCGAACAACCTTTTCTCCTATCTACGTAAGTTTGTTTAAACATCCTAAACAAACTTACCTATAAAAATAATATAATATATCTATATAAATGCATTAATATAATTCCTAACATTCTCCCCTTGGTGTGAACATGGGGCAAGGAGCATTGAAAACAAAATCGTATGCCACCGCATAATTTTAGGTTTGCATATTGTTGTATGGATCTTATTATCTCGAATCTTCCCGCACGTGATCACCCGCTTGAACTTAGTGAACGTATCACCGGCGGATCATCTGCCAAGAAGTATGACAATCGAGGATCTCCGCGCTCAAAGGATCACCGTAGTCAACTACCCTCCTATACAATTGTTTTTACAAGTTATGCACCTTCCGTGCCATATCACAACACATCAAGAGAAATACTTGAATATCATACTCACACATTCCAAGTGAATAGGCACATACTTTTGTTCTTATTCTGCACACCATAACATAAAGCAAACAACTAAAAAGATGTCACCATTGTAGAGCTGCGGCCTCTGACGTTGGTGACTCGACAAAAGGTGTTGATTGACCTTGAACTTGTGGCTCCATCCTCTAGTGAATGATGTTGCTAACTCAGCAAAAAATGTGATCATGACACTCAATGATTTCCAACTTGTTTATTATTCCTCCCACAATGTGAAATCATTTATTTTTAGGACGTCGCCTCCATCAAAAAATATGCCCGTGGGGCAAAAAAAAATTTTACAATTTTGACTATGACACAAAATGCCTCTATTTGATGACACTATTGACTTTTAATACGATACATGGTTTATTAGCACATGACTTAAATTTCTAATATAACTAAAGTTTTAATTAGAAATTTCTTTTGACTCTCTTTTTTTTTTACGACGAGGCAATTTCTTTTCTCTACTCTTATGATACAATTTGGACCGAACTTCATAAAACTAATGACTACAAAGTTACCCACTTTAGACTTATAAATATAATTCAAACTCTGAACTTATGTACTAGAAGTATGACAAAGCATACCAAAATTTGAAGTCGATGATATCAAATCTCATTCATAGCATAAGAGATCTGGAAGACACATGGATGTAACAAAGCATAACTGCCACTCATAAGCACCCACTAGCTCTGACATTTGGAGGAAAACACGTGCACGTGGACTGCCAAATATGGTTTCACGGGTTGGGTGTAAGTTCAAACGCATGAAATGATTGTGCCCGAAAAACCATGGTTTGAAACTATGCATCGGTTTTGAAACGGCGGGCATCAGAACTCAGCTCGCCAAGGGAGATCTCTACGGAAGATCAAAGGCGTCACCAAAAGTCAAGATAATCGCCAGTTCAAGGTTTGCTGAGAATAAAGATCTGCAGATTTTTTTGAGCTATGGCACAATCCGAAAGAAGACATTGGTTAGACCTCGACACCAATCGAACAAGCTCAACACACAGTGATAAACACAAAAAATCAGAGATAAAACATTGCTTGGAAGGTCCTCCTCTCATCCAGAATAATGTGCAGATCAGGACGTTGTAACATATATATAATTAATTGAATTTGATATCTGCTTTGATGCCAACAAGACTTCATTCACGGGAAAAGCAAATTATGCGAGTTCACAAGATACTAACGGAATTCTTGTGAATAAAAACTACAGTAGTGTAGAGACATCAATTTCCAGACCTGTCGTAATGACAATATGACACTGCTGAATACGTGAAAGCTGGTGTCTTAACTGTACATGCAAGTAAGACCTGGATTATGTAATGAAGTCACCATTTTTCTGGACTGCACTATAGATAATAGATGTCTCCTCTTCACTGGATGCTCCTGGCACAGCTGCACACTTTTTGTACTCACAATAACAAACAAACAAACCTACACTCAAAAGGAATATATCAGGCTCTCATGAATTGGGGCAGTAATAAAATCAGGCATTGCCCCTATTGCATTCTATTTCTCCATCATTGTATCTCACTTGATACCAAATGGAGAGGTAGCTCAAATTTTTACACAAGATGATAATATTTGTTTTTTTAATTCATACGGATATATTACATATATATAGGCTTTGTATTTTCTATAACATAGGAAGCCTATTTTATCTCACACTAATCTAGATAGGTTGTTCGAACAACTTTTTGTTATCCAAATAACTCTCCTAGTCATTTGGATAACTTGTATACACATTATGGCTCTCACCTCATTGAAGGTTACGCGCTCGGAGTTCGGTTGGCACATTCCCTTGGTCGCAGTTTCCCTGCACGCCCCTTTCCTTCCTCAAGCGCCCTTGCGCGCTTTCTGTTCTCTCCTTCCATTTTCCTTTTCCTCTTTGTTTCCTCCTCCCTTGCGCCCACCTTCTGCGCTTTCGCCTTCTTCCTAAGCAACTTCTTCACCCTCGCGCGCATCTCACACTTGCTTCAATCAGCTAAGTCCCTAGCCCTCTCGTGTGCCACGCCCATTACTTTGTAATAGTTGCGCCTTGACCATGCGTTCTCTGCTCACCGCTTTCCCCATTTACCCGTGTGCGTCGCGTGCACATCCCTTTGCCTTCCTCGGTTCTCTTTTCGCGCGCCTCCTTTGCGCCCTTTTATGCTAGGTCATCTTCTGACATGCTTGAGTGTGCCGCGTGCAACCAGTCAAAGCGCGCCAATAGGGCACAAAATCCTTGCAACAAATTAATGACTGACACATGGCAGAAATGACAAATATTTGCACAATTGGCCATCATTTCAGCCAATCCGCGTGCGCCACGTGTTTTGCATGCGCCGACGACTTTGACATCTTCTAACAATTGTATCTTTTGCTACAAAGCTCAGATCGGCATGCGCCTGGACTTGTCAAAAGCCGTTGACATCAACTACAATGCTAAACATTCAAATTCAAATTCTTGGCGGATCTGGTAGGTGAGAAATGGGAAAATATCTCTTTGAGCATTGATGAGTAGATCTGATTGCTCCAACCACCCGATTTGATATGATCCGCCCTCCTTCCTTCTTCAACACGCCAAACAGGCTTGGGGAAGTATTTCACAGATCTCAAGCAAATTTTTAAGCATTGAATGTTTCTTGTTGGTGGTTGTATTTCAAATTCGGGTTTTCCTCCCTCCTCCCTTCTTCTTCCATGGATTTATCTATAAATGTAAGAGCTAAGATAAGATAAGAAAAGATAAGATAATTATATTAAATGTCCAACAAGTGACCACAAAGATAGGTCAATGGGACTGCACCATACAAAGCAAAGCAAAGACAACAGGGAAAACCCAAGAGGGTCTCCGAAAACAACAAAAGAAGAAGAAGAAAGAGAGCACAAGGAAAGAGAGGGAGGTGGAGGGAAAGGCCTCGACACCAACCCTCACAACTATCGCCCAAGGTCAGCTGAAAAGAAACTGGTGATGTGTTGTTGTCTGGTGTCAAGGATTGGAAAATGTTTGAGACGCCTGTTCTCGTGGAATGTCTAGCTCTCTCGGTGGACCTAGTGGTGCATGCCATCTAAAAGAGGGGGCCCTTGGTTGTGCATGAATCGGATATCTCTCGGTCAAGGAAGAAGCTCCTCTAATCTCGACAGATCTAGCGAAAAAAGATCTCCACTAGGATCGTGTCCCCACTTAGTGCCCCTCACACCCGGGAGCCAATCAAAGAAAGATGTGATCCGTCGAGTAGTAGCCTCCCTGGAAGGAGGATGGAGGGCCCTATCACGGAGCTTAATAGCTTCCTGTAAATAGAGAGCAAGACACCTCTGATCATAATACCTGAAGAAGGTCGTGAACGTAGGATGTTCACGGAAAAGACAATGAAACCTCCCTTTGATCTCATAATAGATGGGGCATCGGAAGATGAAGTGTTCCTCCATCTCAACCTCATTTGTTATGTTGGACACTCTAGATCCTTACGCATTTTGCTAAGGACTCCATATTTTATGTATTTTGAGTTGCAGACCTCTAGATCTGGCTCTTGCATGTGGATATCGGCCTCATCATCAGAATAAAGCACGCTTGTGCATATCCGGAAGTAATAGAAATGTCGTTTTGTGACTATTCTCTGTCCTAATGCGTTTGCATTCCTTCTTCTTGCCTTTTCTTTTGCATTGGATGCTGGTTGTGCCATTTCAGGTCCCTTACAGTTCCTTATTTAGTTGTGTTCCATGAGAACGATCTGGTAAATACGTGTTTAGTTGTGCTACTCGTGCCTAGCCTCCTTTCACGCATTTCCTTTCATTCCCGCTCAGAACAGATAGTGTTCATCCCTCTTTTCTGTGCAATCGCCTTTTAGTGGAGGAGCAGATACTAAAGTATTGATATAGTAAAGCTTGACTCAGAGCAATGACGCTAGGTTGCTCAATGAGTTATAGATTTGACCAATATATCCAAAGCAATGGCTAAGGAATCATATAACATTAATGGAGTGACTGAGTTTTGAAAATGATCTTGATGATTTCATAATTCCTTGCTGGCAAACCATTGAGGTATTGTTTGATGTACTGAATGGAGAGTTGCTCCTATATTCTAGTATAATATAACATGTAAGAGCAAGGACAGAGACTTTGAATTTCATTCTGAGTTAATAGAAATTCAAAATTAATGTGGTTTGAATTTTAAAAATTTGTAGTATCTCTACAGCCATTCCTCAAAATTGATGGACATTTATGCTATCTTTCAAAAATTATATCGAGGACACCAACAAGCCTATGCATGCATGACTCAGTTCAATCATCAATCAGATGATCACACACTAAGAATGATAAAAGACCATTAAGTGCAACGTCCAATGGTGTATTATGAAAGCTTTTCTCCGTTGCTTTTTACACTAGCACTAGACAATGAAATACAATTGCAAAGAGACAATTTGGTTACAAATCCCCACATATGTAATATCGATACCAATTGGAATAGTGATTTTAATCAGATAATTTTGGACACTCAAGTCCGCCATTCAAATATTAAGAATTCACAAGCAAAGATCTCATCTGATATGAAAGTCTGTTAGAAAATGTTGCATTTATTCCAGTGTTACCTAAGACTCCAAGACGGCGGGACGCGGGGACGGAGTTTCTGGGACAGTAAAAAGTTTCCAAAATTTCAGGATGGCAGGGGACGGCACAGGGACAGCTATTAAAATAATATATAAAATTATAAATATTAAAAATATACAGCTAATAGCAGTTCATATTTATATATCAGTCCACCATGTGCATACAGTCCACGTCCAAACATCCATATTAAAAACTCAGCAGTATACATATAGCTATACTAATGTTATATGTCCATATAACTTTTAGTATTAATATGTATGCTGCTGATTTTCATAGCATGTTGTGACAGTCCACCATGTGCACTTGTGCTCGAAATTTTTTGTATTCACATATCACTCTTGATTCTTAATGTCTTTGTAATAAAATACAGTCGGGTTATGGTTAACGGGTAAACGTTTTTAAAGAGAAAACAACAAAGAAATTAATTAAAAAATATTATTTAAAAAATAATAATAAATTTTATTTTAAAAAACGAAAGTCCCCAAAATGTCCCGGGATGTCCAAACATCCCTGACGTCCCAAAAAGGGAGACGTCCCTGAAACATCCCCTGATATTCAAGGACGTCCCCTTTTTCCTGCCCTTTCAGAAATGTGCGGGGACGTTTCCCCCATCCCGCCATCCCCAGGTCGTCCCGGACTCTTGGTTTTGGGGTGGTGGGGGGGACGCATCCCCACGTAACACTGATTTATTCCTTCCCTATCAGACACAAACACCCTAGAAATGAACTGAAAAATATGTACCAAACACTCCCCAACTTTCCCATAAGCTTATTAATAAGCCTCAGCTATAGACATAAAGCCCTTTGACGGCTATCCCATTTTTAGGGAGAGCATTTAAGAAAACAGCAAGTTACTGCAGTAGTTATCAACATGATGAAATCAACATCTCTGCAAACTTTTTGGAGTTGCTAGGATTTCGATTAAGCAGACAATAGAGTTATTTTGCATACTTTATAACACTCAAAGCTATCACACAGCCAACATAACAAAGATATCTAAATCAGATAATTTTGGACAGTCAAGACCGCCACTCGAACATCCCATTTGACAGCTATCCCATTTTTAGGGAGAGCATTTAAGAAAACAGCAAGTTACTGCAGTAGTTATCAACATGATGAAATCAACGTCTCTGCAAACATATTGGAGTTGCTAGGATTTCAATTAAGCAGACAATAGAGTTATTTTGCATACTTTATAACACTCAAATCTATCACACAGCCAACATAACAAAGATATCTTAATCAGATAATTTTGGACAGTCAAGACCGCCACTCAAACATTCAGACTTCACAGACAAGGATCTCATCTGATATAAGAGTCTCTAAGAGAATGTTGCATTTATTCCTTCTCTATCAAACACGTACACCCTAGAAATAAACCAAAAAAATATGTACCGAACACTCCCCAACTTTCCCTCTGTCCAGTTAAGATTATTGATAAGCCTCAGCTATTGACATAAGGCCCTTTGACGGCTATTCCATTTTCAGGGACAGCATTTAAGTAAACAGCTGGTTACAGCAGTTGTTATCACGGTGATGAAAGCGACATCTCTGTGCACACATTGGAGTTGTTAGCATTTTGACTAAGCAGACAATAAAATTATTGTACATACCATGTAAAGGTCAATTTTATCATACCAAAGATATCCTAGAATAGAATTATGTTACAAATGTAGGAGGAAACACCCTTGCATTGTTGTTCTTTGTGTGCACAAATTCTATGCTCTTTACATGCAATCACCTTAGCCAAGGAACTCATACAATATGGTCCAATGGATGGGGCTACAGCTCTTATTCCTCCTTTGAGTGTAAACTGTGCAGAGTTTCAAATTATGATACAGGAGCAAAAATAATCTTTTCCTTAAAATGCAGAGCATTGCAGGAAACTTCTAGCAGCCGCTCAAGTGGGGCCTAAAAGTTTGCAGCACCCGTACCGAGTTTTATTGCCAAATTGCAGCTAATATATGGTGAGACTTTTCTCAAATACTATTTTTTAAATACCTAAAAAATGGATGCTATATGGTAAAATCTTTTACTCCATAGGACCATTTTGCTCTAAATAGCTCCATATTTTTCTCAGCAGCGTCTGCTGAGAAATTTCAGGTGAGATTTTTCTCAAATATTAACTATTAAAACGAAATCCTAGAAAAGTGGATGCTACAAGGTAAAATTTTCTATTCTATGGGACAATTTCACTGTAAATAGCTCCACATTTTGCTTACCAGCACCTGCTGAGAAGTTTCAGGAAACAAGAACCCCCCTCCATGGGACCATTTCCTTAGTTAATTCAAAAATATAATTACAGAAATCATAATATGATGGTCGAAATATTCTACTCTGGTATGAGAGATATTATTGACAAATTTTAAGAGTTGCAAAATAGAATAAAAACAGATAATACATGATGAAGAATAGCTACTATAACCAGTTACATGATGTCAAGTAATAGAAAATGCATATTGGATTTTTACTTACCTCTGGAATCGGCCAAGACCACGACTGCCAACCACCAGAATATCTGGACGCAATCTTTTGACTTCATGGCAAATTACTTCCTTTGGATCTCCATTTTTTATCCATGCTTCACATGCAACCTAATAGAGTGAACATGGTTTATGAGGCATAGCATGTAGAGAAAACATTTTAAAATGGAAAGAGCAGAACTCATAAGAGCAGAAAGGTTGGCAAACATGTGAGAGTATATGCCCAAGATTAATAAATAGAATATGCCTGAGAGTAAGGCAGATTTTGCATAACATATAGAAAGGTGGCCGAGTGCATGAGAGTATATCTTATCTAAACTTTTTAAGATGAAAGTTAATAAGAGACTAAAGCTGATTTTTTCCTACCCCAATTTCATTGCAGTGCCTCACAAAATACTCTAACAAATGAATACCCCTTATCTTTTCCCTGCTCTTCATGTCCTTGAAATCATTTGGAGAAGCAAAGATGCTATCCATATCATTGAATCCTGCATTGCAAAATTTACAGTTCATCAATTTCGCAAATATACCATTTTGTGGGAAAGCCACAAAAGAAAAAATAAGTGATGCCCACAAGAACCCACCGCCAAAAAAGGTAAAACAAACAGTAAACCCTCTGCAAAATAGACTGAAACCAGTCTCCTGGGACTAATTTGAGAAATTGCAATCACTTTGTCTCAAGCTTGGCCTAGGTCCAAGTCCCAAGCAAGAGATCAATCTGACACATGAAAAAGATATTGCACACTATATAGTATAGATAGAGGACATGTGACATGCATGACTTCTGCAATTCACACCGCATAAAGCAAATTATTTATCATATATGGTTCTACCTGATATGTGTTTTTGTACTCGAGTCTCAGTACTTTGACCTTTCATAGAAACTAGATACCATAACAGCTACGGGTAATGATATATACTTGTTTCCATTATCCCTCAAAAATGGTTGAATAGTATGGGAGACTAAAGAACACCCATTTGGACCCAAAGAGAGTATGGTGACAGAATTGTTCATCCATTTATTTTTCACCAAAAGATAAATTTATGTTCAGAGCATGGGGAAAATGACTGATCAATAGTGTCTACTGTGTACAATGACTCCACATCCAAGGAGGGTCCAGAAGGGCCAGAGGGAGGAGCTTAAAGGGCCCAACAAATGCCACCATTGTAGAAACAATAGCCTTGAGGGCCCAGCAAGATGACCAAAGAGCGCAAGGAAAGTAGACAAATATAACCATGCAATAAAATCATTTAAGGCATCCAAAGTGCCAAATAAAAGGGGCCCAAAGAACCCAAGAAAGGCCATCAAAAAGACATTGGAAGTGCTGTCTACTAAGAAAGATTGTCAAACCTAAGTTCATGAGTCTCTACTACTTAAGTCTAGGGCTTATATCTTACTCTCAAAATTGGTTATGGATATGTAGGGATTAGAACACCCATGCAGATTAGACAGATGAGATGAACATATTTGACTTGAACCTACAAAAAATTAACAATTAGCATGGTCTCCACAACTAGATAAAACATATGGTTGGCACAACCTCCTTTCATCCTCACAAACTCTTAACTTAATGAGAGAACAGTTAAGAAGACATCATGTAACACTCTCACGAGTCTCACTCATATGGCAGCAACAGCCGTTAGTGGTCATATGGATCTTCTAAAGCAAACTTCTTTTTGCCAGCTCAAAAAATGATAAGAATGCTGAGCTTCTTCCCGTGAGGAGGACAGCATGCATCCCAGTCAAGAAGCGAGTGAGTGTTAATGCTTTTGGAGGGTGATGTGGACTACTAATGCAAATTTGTGTTTCATGAGTAAAAGGAATGATAAAAGAACTGTATTCCTTCAAGCTGTTGCCAATCAGCTTCCCCTTGTAGTGTAGAATGTTGCAACTGCTAATGATGTTACTGGTCATACAGAGACTCTAGTGAAAACCTAATTTCTCAGCTCACGGTGTGTAATAAATACCAAATTTCATCATGCCAAGAGCAATAGATCTTGCATTTACAATCAAGATCTTTAGGACCATTAATGCCATGAATGAATGATGTGATTTGTCATTTTCTTAGAAATTTTATAGTAGTAACTTTAAAGTGGATTTTGCTTACAAAGGGGAAAAAGGTATATTTAGAAAAGATATTTTATATATAGCAGAAAAAACAGCTTTGTCCTTGGTGAAAGCTTACAAAGCAAGTAAACTCTTCTATTTAAGAAGCTGAGACGTAATTGTGTTAAGGTATAGAAGAATGGAGTTTAATCGATAAATGAGTGTTTATAGGAATTCTAAATTATTCCATCTGTGGGAAGATTGTGTGTGGATGTGAATTCATTATGGTTTTTTTCTAACATTTTCTTGTATGCCTGCATCAATGAGAAATATAGGAGTAAGAGTGTAAAACCATGTCATCTCATGGTATGGCAATAAAACCAAGCTTATCTAAGTCATGGGTTAATGAACTTTCCTTTTCAGTCAAAAAGGTTAAGACTACTAGTGCTCCTAACTTGCATGATAGTGGGACTATTAATGCAGATCCTCTTTGGTACCTCGGGGTATGACAGAAAAATTGAGCTTCTTCAATCTATGAGCAATAAAGGGTTGTGCCTCCTAATCCCAATAATGGTCTTATGGGAATAAAAGATAACTTCTTCAAGCCATGGGCTGGTAAGCTTGACTTTGCAGTCAAGAAATTTGAGGCTGCTTATGCTTATTACCCATATGGGACTATTAATGTAAAGTTCAAAACATCTTTATTATTAATAATGCAAGCATTGTGTCAGCTCAAGGCATGGCAATAAAACAAAAACTATCAGCTAATGAGCTTTCTTTTGCAGTCAAAAAGGTTGAGGCCCCAAACCCATATGATAGTGTGACTATTGATGCAAATCTTCTTTATTACCTGGAATTGTGACAAGAAAATTGAGCTTCTTCAAATTATGAGCAATAGAGGGTTGTGTTTCCTAATGAACTTGCTTTTGTAGTCAAGAAGTTTGAGGCTACTGTGGCTGTAAAACAAAGCTTCTTCAAACAATGGGCTAATGACCTTGCCTTAACAATCAAGAAGTTTGAGGTTATTTGCGCTCATAACTCATATGGGCCTATTAATGCAAAGCTATACACTCTTTAATTACTAGTAGTGCAAAGACCAAGTTAACTCAATGTGTGGCAATAAAACCAAGCTTCTACGAGCTATGGGCTGATGACCCTACCTTTGTAGTCAAAAAGGTTGAGGATACCGATGCTCATAACTCATATGATAGTGGGGCTATTAATGCAAATCATTTTTAGTACCTAGAGGTATGACTAGAAACCCAAGCTTTTTCAATCTATAAGTAATAATTGCTTGTATATCCTGCTAATATTGGGCATATGGGAATAACAGGCAGCTTCTTCAAGCAGGCTAATAAGCTTTACTTCGCAGTCAAGAATTTTGAAGTTAATTACACTCATAACTCATATGGAACTATTAATGTAAAGCCCAAACCCTCTTTATTAATAGTAATGCAAACACTATGTCAGCTCAAGGGATGGCAATAAAAGCAAAGCTTCTTTAAGCTTATGGGCTAATGAGCTTGGCTTTGCAGTCAAAAAGGTTGATAGATGGTTGTTTTCTTTATGCTAGTAATAGTCATCAGGCAATGCAACCAAGTTTCATGGGTCTTTGCAGTGAATAAAATTAACGTTACTGATGCTACAAACTCATATAGGACACTGAAGAGGGTTGAAACTATTAATGCTGGTGACTTATATGAGACTATAACTGCAAATATTCTTTATCACCCTTAGGGACAAGAGGAAATCAGAGCTTCTTCAAACTATGGGCAATAGAAAGTTGTACCCTTTAAGCTATTGCAAACGCATTAACACTAAGACCACACCTGCAATGCCCCCTTCAAGAAGACTTCAAGAGAGACTTGTGAGGGCTTCTTCCAACTACAATCAATAGAGGGTTCTGCTTGCTAATACAGGGCTTTGCTTGCTAATGCTAACAACAATCAGTCATATGGCAATGAAACAAAGCTCAACTGCCTAATGAGGTTTAAAGGTTGAGTCTACTAATGAGCGTAACTCATATGGGATATTAATGCAAACCTTGTTTATTACCTAGGGATATGACGGGAAAATTGAGCTTCTCCAGATAAAGGGTAGTACCCTCCTTATGCTAGTAGTGGTCAGATAAGACTCTTGATACCAACCATTATGAGGACACCTCCTCCTAGTTCTTTTTTTTTGTGGCAAGAAACCATGAAATAGGAAATGGGTCAGGTAACTATAGTCTAATAAACAATAAATCATGAAACATGAAATTGATCCGGTGACTGGTCTAACAAACAAGAGGCCGTGAAACATGAAATGGGTCTGCTGACTCTGGTCTAACAAACAAGAAACCATGAAACATGAAATGGGTCTGATCTAACAAAGAAGAAACAAGGCCCATTCAAGGGAAGAAGCAAGATATGAGATGAGTACGAGGCCCTGTTCCCAATGGGTGGAGACTGAGGCCTTTATCATGGCCAAACAAATCGAACAACTATGAATTATTCTGCCCAGCTTATACTTGGGTGAAGATAATAGGAAACACACCAAACAGGCATACCCAAAATTCTTAAAACCCCAAAAAAGCAGATAATTACATACCATCTTCATCTGGGACCACATCTGGGAATTGCATGTCATTTTTAGCTATTGCAAATCCATTAAACACCGATACCATATCTGCAATGCTCCGTTCTATAAGACTTCAAGAGTGTCCTTCATGGGCTAATGAGCTTCATGGTACAAGGGGCTGTGAGGGCTTCTTCCAGCTATGATGAATACAGGGTTATGCCTGTTAATGATAGTAGCGGTCAGTCATATGACAATGAAACGGAGCTTCATGGGCTAATGAGCTTGCCTTTGCAATCAAGAACGTTGAGACTACTGATGCTCCTAACTCATATGGGAGTATCAATTCAAATATTTTTATCCCTCAGGGCTACGACAAGAGTACTGAGCTTCTTGGCGAGAATGAGCAGTACCCTCTTAGTAGTGATCAGATTGGACTCTTGGTACAAAGAATTATGAGAAGAGCTCCAAGTAGTTCTTCTATTTTGTGGCAAGCGACCATTAAACATGAAATGGGTCTGGTCACTCTGGACTAACAACCAAGAAACCATGAAAATTAAACGTGTCTGGTCTAACAACCAAGAAACCATGAAAATTAAACGGGTCTGGTCTAACAACCAAGAAACCGTGAAAATGAAACGGGTCTGATCTAACAAAGAAGAAGCAAAGTCAGTTCAAGGGAAGAAGCAAGATGAGATGAGTACGAGGCCCTGTACCCCAATGGGCGGAGATTGAGGGCTTTATCATGGCTAAAAAACAACTAACGAATTATTCAAGAACGGCTTATAATTGGGTCAAAATTACAGGAAACACACTAAATCAGGCATATCCAAAATTCTTAAAACACCAGAAAAAACACAGAAATGCATACCATCTTCGTCTGGGACTTGGACGTGCAATAGAAAGAGCTTGAAATCTTCATGGCGTGTGCTTCTGATGAGCTTTTCGAGAGCCCAGTGAAATGCATTGCTGCTGCTGATAGAAGGATGAGGATAACCCTTCACAGAAGACTGGTTCACAGCTATTAGAATGCGAGTGGGATTCTCCTGTCCTCCCTCCATTTCAATTCCTTGGGAAATCTGTATAATATGTCCAAAAACAGGTCTATAGGAAAGCTTTGGTTGAATTGTACCGTTAAATGGAGTGTGTTCAACGGAGTCGAAAGGGGGTGTGTTCAATAAAAATTTTGAATGGTCTGCCAAATTTAGTCGAGTAGAGGAATCGACGCGCCATATATGCCATTCGCTGATGTCACCACGTATTGCAAGCACGTTTACACGTGTTACAATTTTAACACCACTTTGGGACATATCTGTCCCATAGGCTGTCTTTGGTAGTCTTGTGGACGTTAAAATATGTTCTTTTTCTTTTTCTAATAATGTATTTTCAGCGGGTTTTTTGAGTTAAACTTTTCCACAATTTTCCAATATTTAACTTTGTATTTTCTTTTTAATTTAATTTAATTTAGAAATTAACCAATGCATCTCAATGGTGTAATGGAAATATCGATAGGGAGGTTTTGAAGAAGTTGAAGTTGAAGGATTGAAGATGAAACATTGCGCGAAGAAGTGATGAAGTAGGGGAATGAGGGAAGAGAATCCCAAGTAGGGAATCTATTCGAGGGAACATATTCAATCTCTTCTTCCATCTAATAAGTAACATATGGATCACATGTCATTTTTCTGAACCGCTCAAAGGAGAAAGGGGTGTGATCTCGAATATACTTGAGGCAATACACTTTGGAGATAGGTTTGAAAGTAATCCCTTGTTATTCAATACTCTCAATGTCAATAAATTTTTTTACAAATTCAACCCTTTGTGTTTTGTGGATAGTTAGAGGCCACACCATGTTGAGGAAAATTTGGTTGTCCTCACTGCTAGCATATGTAGAAATAGGGACAGCTTTGGGGCACTTGGCATCCCATGTCACTTCAATGCAATTGTTAAATTTAATATTACAAAATATGGCAAGCTTGGTGGTTTTGCGGCAACTTTATAGATAATTGATTAACTTAATAAGGTTAAAAAGACTTAATTGTTGTCATCGTTGCATCATTTATTTAATGCAATGTCTGTTGTGTATTGAATATGTCTTAATAATCTTACACCGAAAAGCCCTACTTTTTTATAGATTTGTAACTTTTTAGGATAAATAAAGACATTATTATGTGTTTTAATAACATATGTGTTGAACTAATAAAAATGGTAAACACAACGAGAAAAATATCATGGTATACCGAGAATAAATCCTAGCACATATTATAAGGGTCACATCAAATTTAATAACTTTAAATATTATTAATAGAATATATGTCAAATCCATCGGAACAAAGGGGACATTAACTCTCAACAAACAATCAATCAAAAAATAGTGTTAATTAACATTTGAGTGGCACTCTTATGAGGTGGAACAATATGAAGTGGAGATGTCACATGTTGACCATGGTGGTGGTGCCCGTAGGAACACAAACGCTCCTTCTTATGGTGGTCCACCAATCCGTTTATTATAGGCACATGCGGGGAGTAGTGAAAATGCATGATTTCGACTTCCAAAGGAAAAGAATTTGTTTGAGATATGTGAGTCTTCTAGTAACTAAAATTGAGCTCTATGTTTCATATATTAAGTAAAAGTTACATGAAAGAGACATGTGTTGGGTGGCTTCTTTGTTGACGAAATATAATAAATAAGGTGTGCAAACAAGAAAGATTCTCCACAAGGTCAAGGCATGCATGTACGGTAGATGTGGAGATGTTGAAACCAACAATGCCTATTGGAGCAAGCAAAAGCAACAGGAGCCACCAGTTCTTGTGAAGAAGCTATTGTAAAGTGTAAGAAGTTGTCATAAACAAATGTCACAAAGAAATCAATCTTAATATGATTATTATAATAATATGAATTGAATACATTATTCAATATGGTGTTTAACTAATGGCGAACATGGGAATGGATGCCCACAAGTTTTCTATATCTTGAAAGCTTTTTCATGGCTACCACGCTTTCACCAATATTATCACCGATAGAGTTATTGTCGTGTAGATTTAAACAAGTGATCAGGATCGTTTTTATTATTTTTTCATTTCTTAATCTAATTCACACCTTTGTTTACATGCCTCTTGGCGAGTATTTTTTGTGAACTAAAACTATAGTTGAAGGATGGTTTGTCATGTAAGATAGAAGAATAAGAGGATTTAAAAGAGATTTATAGGATTCTTTGATTTCGATTGCTTTCCTTTCTTGCATTTATGTTGCGCTACAAAGAAGATTTTCTTACATGGGAAAATAACAAATGGAAAAGGCATAGATCGCATCTATAATGAAGGGCATATTGTAAAAACTACCGACCTTGATATCAATGGTCCATATCATATACATCGTCATTCTTCCTTCCAACAAAATATGACATCAAGAGATAACAAATTTGTTGAAAAAAGGCTTGAGAATTTTAGCCTTTAATTATATTTTGAACAATTCTATCATGTGTGGCACGAGGCATGCACAACATGAGTGGATTTGAATGATTCCAAAACTCAAGCCAAGGGAGATGGCCAACTTAGTTAAAAACCCCATAAGCTCAAATTCATCCTCTACCATCTCTCTAATACCACATTAACGCATAATTTGTGTTAATAGCCACCACCCTAAAAATCCTAACTTTTAATGGCTTTTTAAAAAATTGGGATTACTTTGTAAAACACTATTAGGCGTTTTAATAACATAAGCAATTAACTAATATGACCAAAAAACTATAAACACGATGAAAATAGAAAATGCCTCACGATAGATAAACATAGTATTAAGCATTACTTTCACACATATTGTAAATGTCGCAAAAAATGATAGCTTTAAATGTTATCAAGAAAATATACGTGGGGACATGTATACAAATATTTTAAAGGAAAAACATGTGTACGCATATTTATTGCCCCAAGGACCGACATAAATATTGTTGTAGACAAGTGTTATGTGTGTGTGTGTGTCCTTCTGGTATCGTAAAAATGCAATCCAAGGGATAATGTTGAGTGAAACTCTTATGAGGGGAACAACATGAAACGAAGATTACATCTCATAAGATAGTTGGAGCCCCTCGAAAAATTCACAAGATGTCGTGAATGGGGAAGCTAGTGGAAATAATGTAGTAGTTTAGCCACTCAAAATTAAACAACGGAGAGGTTAAGAGCCCAAAGGGAGCAAGCCTTAATTTGTTGCCTCGATATCCACATTCTCCTTGCGCACTTAGAGACTTGGAAAAGCTCCTTTACCACCAATTATATGTCATGCTCACATTTTAGGCCCAAAACACACGCCTAAAACTAGGTTTTTACACAATGTACGCTTACTAAGTGAGAAGCATTAATAAGTTTCCTTTCGCAACAACACGCAAGTATGATTCACAATGATAAAATACCATGTTGATTACAATTTCTTAATTTCATACATCCCGCAAGATTAATTTATTTAATTCCTTGATTAGAGTGTAGATCACATGAAGATTTGTTCTTACTTAACCATAATTATACATGACCACGGTTTATTTATTTTGTTTCCGCCACATTACACAATTAACATTCATATCAAAACTAGTTGTTCAATAAGCTAATTATTTTGGATACCCAAGGAACGTTATATTACTTATTCACTTGTTTAATCGAGGAACATCTAAAGAGCGCCAAGGTAGATACCTCTCATCATTGTGTTAGGATTCCATCATCTAGGTCAACATGCTTCCCTCTAGGAGGGACCACACCTTACTTTCATTCAGCCATCACAAGGTTAACAATAGATTCAAGGGGTGAGAGAATCTCAAGCTCTTGAGTAATCACCTACCATATTTTACTAAGTATTGATAGTTTGATATAAGTTACAAGATTTTACACACACATTCTCCTAAGGAGGCTTAGAACTAGGTTCATTATATGGAAATCAAGTCCCATATTACACATATAATACGATGTATAACATGTAGAACAATAATAATCATTTCTCTCATGGTTTAGGGTTTCAATAATATGATATGATTCAATTATAAGAATTTCATGGTGATATAAATTAGGATTTTGTTCTAGTTCCAACAATATCATTACCCCATTCATTACACCACATGTGCTTTCCACATTAAAGTTACATCATAACAACGACTACCAAGCCTTTAGGTTTTCCATTCACATTAAATCAAAGTGAGCTTGATAAAGAGTTCTTAGACAAAAATTGCCCAACTAAGGGGCTCCTTGTATCAACATTATTAGAGGATTGACATATAACCCACTTCGTGGCCCGAGCTTACACATAATTTGAGACATGGTCTACACATTAGTTATAAAGATCAAGTATAGGATTACACTCGTCAAGAGATGTTAGGAATATTAATATAGTGTAAACATTGTATTATGAGTTGTTGAGAAACAACTCATAATTACTTGGTATTATATGTGAAGTTGTTAAAACAACTTCACGTATATAGTTTATTGTTTGTAACTACTCCTAAATTATAGGAGGTTGTTTTGGCTATTTGTATGGCTATATAATAGCCATGTATTGTGTATGACAATGCGAGGAGGATCAATATATTATTTTATTATGTTATTTTGATCTAAACTTTTCATGTGGTACCAGAGCGACATTGATCTATGAGAGAGGCGACGTCCATTCGGAAAAAGAAGAGACCATACGTTTTACAGATCAAATAAACACAGCAGATCAAAGAAACGTGTTATCATATCTTCTACACGTTTTTCACGCATTAGCAGTGCAAGCCATTTAGAGCCATCTGAAACATAGTTTGGGGAGTGTCGTGACCACGCATCGTTGGAGCAGTCCATGCAGTTGGAGAAAAGAACTATTATGTCGCAGTCGCCACTTGGAGCAATCACAGTTGGTAACAACCAACAACAATGATGAAATGATAGCCGATTGCAGCCACAATGAACAGGCATGAAGTGGCATAGTTAATTAAATCATATTTAAATGTTGGAGTTTATGATTTATAATCCATTATAGTTTATGGGTTGCAGTTTTAAAACATTTAGAGTATTTAAAAAGTAATTTCCCTTTATTACTTTTTAAATAGTGATTTATCGGTATTATTACCGTCAATTGTAACGCTTTTGTTTACAAATACAATAGTTGTGAAAATGGAGAAATTGAGTCTCGTTGAGAAGTTCGAAGGACGTGATTTTCATACATGGAGAATCCAGATGCAGCTGAACTTGATTGAGAAAGATTTGTGGGATGTGGTTAAACCAAATATGACAACACCAACAAATCCAATAGATCTCACAAAATGGAATATCAAGGATCAAAAGGCCTTGGGAACTATTGGTCTCGGTTTGTCAAAATCCTACCTACACCATGTAGACTTCACAAAGTCTGCAAAGGAAATTTGGGAGACATTAAATAAACTATTCGGATCTGAAGCAGATAGTGCTAAGACAACTCTTAAGTAGAGACTTTATGGATTAAAGATGGATGAAAGTGCAAAAATGGCAGATCACATCAGCAAGTTCTGCTCTCTTCTCAATCAGCTTGCGGTATTAATGAGAAGGTAAATTAATGTAGCCAAATTATGAACAAACATGATATACTACAAATAATATGAACTCTAAAAGAAAATAGATCTCCTTCTTTGTTCCTAAATAATGAATTACAATGTTTCCTAAATAGGAAAATAACTCCCAACTTGAGTTGCCAAGCAAACTCTAACTAACTCTGACTAAATCTACTATAGGTGGCGGAAATTACTATTTTTAGCAGTTTACTAGAACTTGCTATTCTTAGTAAGTTTGCATGCTTATTCGTACGGGCACAAAAATTACCACACATCTTCTACATCCCTAAATTAGAGGAATTGCCAACTTTCTAACCCATAATGCAAATAATAGACTAAAATTAACTAATGCCCAAAAATAGGAAAAAACCGAACTATAACTTAAATCCTAATTTTCGGCCTCAAGATGGTGGATTTAGGGCCCGAAAATGTGTTGAAAAACTTGCCCCAAATAGTAGGGCTGGTTGTCATTGTGTTCGTCTCATCGAAACATGTGGTTTAAAAAAAAAAAAAGGGACTCAAACGGACACCCGGAGCTCAAGTTATGACCTTGTCAAGTTCCTGCTAATTTTGGCACATCATAAATGATGATGATGCCAAAGCAATTCTTTTGAATAGTTTGCCTTAAAAATGTCTCATATGGTTTTTACTTTGAGCAAGATTAAAATTGGTTTAGGGGAGTAGTTTCTACTCTTCTTGATCAGAATGAACCTTTAGAACCAGAGGAAGAAGTCTTATATGTACACACTAAAGCTAGTACGTCATCAAAAAAGGGAAGGTATAATTCAAAGCACGTTCCTACAAAAGGAAAAATCAAATGTTATTATTGTAAAGAAGTAGGACATGTCATACTAAATTGTAAGAAATGGGCACAAGATCTCCTAGATGATAAGCTTGATCAAAAGGCTTATATTGTTGAAGAAGAAACTGACTGGGAAGATTATGCAACTGATGAAGAACTTTCTTGCCCTAGTGATGAAGATTATCTCTACTAAAATAACCAAACACTAGAGGCAGGAGGAAATAGAGGATGGAGGGCGATCAACACCTCTCGTCAGTCGCCAATGACGAGGTCACATTTTGTGGTGGTGACATATTTATTTCCAGTTGTGTGTTTATTTTATCTGGTGTGTAGAATAAAGAGCAACAGTTTGTGTATGTTTGCTTGGTACATGCGAGAATTCCTATATGTTCTCTTGAAGTGTTGTGATGTGGCGTGGAAGGTGTCAGTCAGTGAAACAATTGTATAGGAGGGCAACTGGTGTCCAGAGGAGAGGAACAATATGCAGACCTAAAAATATGCGTAGGCATATGATTCTGGTTTCAACTACACTTCGCCCCATGTTCACACTAAGGGGGTGAATGTTAGGAATATTAATATAGTGTAAACATTGTATTATGAGTTGTTGAGAAACAACTCATAATTACTTGGTATTATATGTGAAGTTGTTAAAACAACTTCACGTATATAGTTTATTGTTTGTAACTACTCCTAAATTATAGGAGGTTTTTGGCTATTTGTTTGGCTATATAATAGCCATGTATTGTGTATGACAGTGTGAGGAGGATCAATATATTATTTTATTATGTTATCCTGATCTAAACTTTTCAAGAGATAGGTTAGCCACAAGTTACATCTCAAGACTTGGGTTTTCAAGAGAGGAGTTTTACATTAGGTCGGTATCAATGGTGTTTAGATCATTGGAAATTCTAGGTTTAAGAGTCGGTGGGGTATTATTTTGACTAGAGTTGTAACATCGTGCACTTTCCTTATTTGTATTTTACCTAAGTTGTGGTCTCTACAAGTGTTTTTAAATGGGTGAAAATAGAGTTCAAGCACACATCCAAACACAAGCCAAATAAACATACTCTACATATGATTCATGTGATCTACTTAGCTCAATCAAGATACAATTTCCATGACATTCGCTATTTTTTATCAAATGTGTTATCAATTAACCAACTATTTCAAAATATAAGACCATCCAATTGCATTTTGATTACATTCCTAAATCAAGCTTTACAATTTCTCTATCAAAATGATTTTGTACAATTTTAAGAAAAGTAATAGTAAATACAATCTTTGAATAACACAAAGTAATGTGTCAACATGAATTTTGGCATGGATCTTACTTTCATATTTGGCAATGATATAACAAAATTTAATTTATCATTTTGAGATGGAGTAAGAGAGAGAGAGAGGGAGAGAGGTAGAGAGAATTTATTATTTTCCCACCCCATTTTTCACTGCCTTTATATTTATGAGTTATAAATAGAGATAGAATTCATTATCTTCACATGATTCAAATTTGTAATAAAGTTCAAAGGAATGACTCAATATTGACAACACAGCTTTTCCATCATGAACAGATCGTCATACTAGGCAATATTTATCAAGTAGAGTTAAACATCGGGTCAAAGGACTTAACAATGTTACAATTCAACATAGCTAAAAGGGCCACAAAATGACCTCCAAATAGGAACAAAAAGTATGGGAAATAGGAAATGGTCACTTCTAACCTCTTGTCTTATTCGATGAAAACACTGAGGACTTGATGAAAGTAAAATCCAATAAGCAGTGCTCATTTTAGAGGCGTCATTCCAAAGCGAATCAACAAATTTTGTTAGTTTACATTTTGACACTTGCAATGAAAGTGGCTATGAAAGTGGCATGAAAAATTGCATCTAAAGAAGATAACATGAAACTAGATCTATTGCTCATAATTCTCAATGTAGGATTGAAGAGGTAAGATGTGATAGGAAACATTTTCTTGATCTATGAGTTGATATCATAGGTCGATTCCAAAATGATTTTGTAACATCTAAAATTGGTTCAATGGGGATTAGTCACACTATAGCTCAAATTAAATCAAATGACCATAAAATGGCTTAGGAAAAGACTTATTAAGTATCTAGACAAAGATTATGTCACTTCCAACCCATTCTCGTATATGGTGAGAATGCAAGGAAAATGATGGGGTTAAAATCTTTCAAGTGGTACTCATTTTGGAGGTATCATTCAAGAGGAAAAATTGAATCATTTTGCTGACATATTTGACAAATCAAACATTTTATAGTTAGGAAACTAAGAATTTTGGAAATCAAAATTTCCATTAGTTCGAGGTTGAAAAATCACAAGCTTTCTCTTACACCCCGTAAACAAAAATTGCCTCTAAACCCGCATAAAAACCCACCTTTGAAACAATTATAATGAAACCAATTGTTGCAATCCAATACCAATATAGAAATAAACAAGATAGAGTTCGTAGATGGAAGTTTCTTTTCTTGTAAGGAATTAAGATAAAATAATTCCAACCTAGATTTATATCTTAACAAGGTTGTTTTCAAGTGGTTAAGGTTTCATCTTACGAGACTCATGTGAACTAATTTCTACAGTGGATGCCTATTTCATGGTGTATTAATTAAGTGTGCTTCCAAAGTGGTTTATGTGTTTTAAGGGACATGTTTCCCAAAGGTTTTACCTAATCAACAAAAACTTACTACACTACTTTTATAAATATGACAATATATCAATATTATTAAATCAATTCACATATGTTAATAATGGAAACGATTACAAACGTGGTCAAAATGAAAACACAATAACATCATTAGAGAGAGAGATGCATGCCCATGTACATGAAGAACCGGTGAATTAGAGGTGCTCTAGGGGATGGGTTGAAATTTGCATTCCACAAGCCCACAATAAGAGACGTTTTGTCAAAAAGTTTGCTTGTATTCTATACACTTTCATAATTACATACATGTTTATTTAGGTGCTTTCGAATGTTAACACATGACATCAAAATCCACCTTCCAAGGTGCTTTCAAATTTGTTTATACACTTATCTCAAGCTTCCATTAAGGAACATGTTGAAGGATGTTAGCAAAGGTCAGGCATTTGACTTTAAACCTACTAATGGAATTTGATTAAATGCATCTACGTCTTTTTTAAAAACCTATTTTGTGTATATCTTGTAACTATGGAATTCCATGAGACATATATAAATGATTCATTTCTTTGGAATCCTTACAAAATTTATCAAGAACATCATTTATCCCGCAATCACCATGTTCCATGTGACCACATTTCTTTGAGACATCTTGTGAAACAATTCATATGCCTTAAGCATGCTTCCACATTGTGCACATATATCTAATAGGGCATTTGCAACTAAAACTTTTGACAAAGGTCCCTTCTCCAAATACTTTTGGTGAGTGGCTATACCTATTTTAATGCTCCCATTTATGCTCAAGTTAGAGGATACTGGAAAATATTATAGAGTTTGGCTTTATACCCACCAAAAGAATTTGGTTTAAGTTTTCAAGGCCTATTCAACAAACCCAATCTGCTCATACCCTACAATCATTACACAACCCAAATAACATATCTCTCAAGGTGTTTAGTTTAACAAATCACACACCCTACATATGAATCCACATTTCACATACATGTCAACTAGTGCACACGTGTTTCATCAAGAAAAATATGTTTTCCATCATGTTTTGGAGGATGTGATTACCATGATCTATACTCCAACTAGTGCCACACAATTGGGAGAGAGAGGTGATGTAGGGAAGGCAACAAATTAAAGGAAATTACATTCTATCTTTTTCAAGCACTTGGCATCCATTTACTAAAGCTCCCATTTATGACACAAGTTTTTATATTTTACAAACATGTCTATGAGGGCACTAGTAATTACCAAATCAGATGAAAAGCTATTTTTATTATGATTTTTGTTATGTCCTCATCCTAGTCAAATCTCACTTTATTGTGGTTGGGAGGAGTGCAGCCTAGGTATGCATACTAGGCATACAAACATTTAGTTTATGATTTAATGGGTGTTTATTCCTTGTTTTCAAGCTCTTATTTTGGTGCAACCAATGAATTTAACATAGATTGTTTATTTCACACACAAACAAGTTAAGGAGGCGCTAGAAGAGGAAACATAATATCAAATGTATTGGCTTTAAAATGGGTCGATTCCTTCATGGCTATTATGGTAGCCACCATCATACAAGCTTTCCCCTCCAAGATACCCAAAAATAATCAAAACCTCATTAATGACTTGCCCTAAAAGTAAATTCATTTTTTATTTTATAATTATTATAGATATCTAATTTATTTTCTTTAATTTTGATCACAATTATTATTTTTAAACCCAATGACAACCCCGCAGTGATGTATAATACCAAAATACCGAACCGATTACTTAACAAGGCACTTACAACTTGCTCATGCAATGGCCTCCCTCATATGGAAGTTAGTTTACTTGATGTAGACATGTCATTTCCCTATTGGAATTTGATTTCGAGTTGCTTAACTTGTTAATGCATGTCTTTACAAAAATTAGACATTGACTCAACCAACCGAACATGAATGACATATAGCTTACAACAACCCTATCAAGTGATAAGGACCCAAACAAGACACAAGAATTGTTTGCGGTAGGGAGGGCACTACACTATATATAAGAAGCTTACATATGTCTAAATACCTCACTCTTGCAACCTTACCCCGTTGATTGGCTTCATCATGCTACACTCGGTCCACCGCCACCGCCACATTTCCCTTACTTTATATGTCACAGGTGGATCAACACCAAGTTGTTTCCCACTCCACCACCTCTTGTGCATTCACTACCACCACCCTCACATCGTTTGTTGTCACCTCTCTAATGCTTTTCATTAACAAGGAACATCCCTACTTGAAATTACCGAAGAAAATCCCAAATTTGTACATCATGCATAATAAACCATATGTCAACTATGGTGGTGGTGGCCATAAGAACACAAAACATTCCACACCCAAATGGTGCAATGGAGACGTCAATAAGGAGGCATTCAAGAAGTTAAAGTTGAATGAGTGAAGGTGAGATATTGCCATAGGAAGAGAGGTGATGAAGAAGGAGATCGAAGGAGGATAATTTCAAGAGTGGGGAAACTATTGAGTAAACGTAGGCGATCCTCTTCCCACTTGAAGGAGGAAGGGGGGCAATATTGCTTTGGAAAAGTATAAAAATAAATCATCATGTCTAGACTCTAATGGTCATTGAAATACTCATGTCTTTATTTCCCTTTTCACCATTTCCATTCCAATTGGTTATTCTTGCTTCATACACACACTAATATTTAGATTAAAATTAAATCGTAATTACATAGTTACAAACTCATATGTTAATAATTGATACAAATGATTGCCTTATTTACCGCAATGTTTGTTGTGTATTAAATCTTTTATAATAGTCACAAACCTGAAAATCCTTACTTTTCAATGGCTTTGTAACTTTTTAGGATTTCTGCAATTACATTATTATATGTTTTAATAACATAAACATAAGTTTAGTGTGGTAAAAAATCTTTAGAAACAATAAAAACAAAATACTTGAGGACCATAAAACATGGTATATTAAGAATAAATTTTGACATATATTGTAAGGGTGGTATAAAATTTGATAAGTTTAAATGTTATTAATAAAATATAGGTCAATACATATGAATACATGGGTCATTAACTCCCAACACAATCAATGGTTGTTGTAGAAGAGAAAATGCATTGTAAAATTGAATCTTCAACATTGCTCAAATATTCGTAAGGAAAACACATGTACATGTAATTGTGGACCAAAAACTTACGAAACATTGCTCTATACAAGCATTACAAAGATATGTATACATTTTTCCCCAACACTAAGAAAAATATAAAAATAAAGGATAACATTATTTAATTTTTTGAATAACACCCTTATGAAATGAACAACATGAAGTGAATATTCCATCTCACAAGTGATATTGATGACCTCATACAAAACATCACATAAGGGGGTAAGCCTCAATTTGTTTCCCCTTACTTCCACAATATCCCCACCCTTGACGGAAAAGGAAACTCTCTTCTCGAATCTTGAAAAGGAAAATCCCAAATTTATGTCTTGCGTAATTGACCACATGCAACTTTGGTGGCCATAGTCAAATATGTGGAGACAAGGAAGTTTTGTGAGGTTTCTAAGCTCCAACAATATGCCAACATCATTATCATTTAAGTTATTGACATAGAAATGTTGGAGTCTATTAAGTCACCCGAGCTTCGTGGAATAAGAGATGATAAAGGTTCACAAGTTTCTCCACCTACAACATTTAAGTCATAATGGTTCACCAAATATTAATTAGAAAATACGTGATTTTTTCCCACATAATGACTATACAATAATTAATTGGGAGTTTTCACTAAATATACCAATACGGGAAATAATTCCCAAAACATCCTAAAATTCTATTAGTTAGAAACTTGAACCTCTTCGATCGCGTTTGGTAAAATTGTGCTCTTGCTAAGACTTGGAACTGGGAACTTGGTGCGCTTGGATTTGAGGGAATCTAGACTCCTTGTCCTTGTTGAGTGCTTCAAAACTATGGTAGTAGCTACCCTAGTAGATGTGGATTAACTTTGGGAACATTTAGGGAGCCTTTAGTTCCTATTGCATGTGTTTGTAATGGGGGTGCCAATAGTGTGTTATATTCATAAATGCTCGGTGATGTTAATTTGCTTATATATGGTTCTGAAGGTAAATTATCATGATAAGCTCAACCCAAAGAATATGGAAAGACCCAATAAATGATATTACATCAAAGGCGAGTTGGAAAATGTGTCGGTGCAAGACCATACAAGTTGATTAGGACAAGATTATACAACCTGACTAAATTGTATGGTTTTAGAAAAAGAGGAGCTAAGTAAAATCTAAAGGTTGTTATTGAAAAGAAGAGTTTGAGCATTGGTATTATGTATTAATATTCATATTTTGTTGACACATAGGTGTATAAAAATGAGAAATTTAGGAAAGAGATGGAAACATGCACTGAGTGGGAATAAGATGTGGGTGTTTGTCTTAGCTAAGAAGCACAATTGCAATAAATAGTGTCAAAAGGGTAAATTATCAAATTTGAGTGTCTACATTTCCCCCTTTAAAGTATGAAATGAAAATTGTATTCTTAAAGGAAAAGATACATGAGTGTGTAGACACAATTTGTCTTTTCTTGGAGTTTTTGTTGTCCAGATTTGTTGGTGTTGGCACGCTTCGTGATGAAACCTACAACATAGAGTGTAGTTAATGTCCTTAGAAGAAATTGAATTGTAACTCAATAATAACTATCAAATTTGAACTTGCATACAATAAAATGGAGTGATATAAAACATGGAAAGAGTACACATGTTTATTTTATGAAGGGAAGAGCTTCTCATTTATTTCTTGTAGTTAGAGATTTGGAGATTTAGATTGTTGTTATTGAATCTTGTTGAATGATTGAGGATACTAAGTCCCCAATCATGCCAAAGGATAAACTAGAGTATTGGGTGTATACAATCCAATACTGAATGGAAGGTAGAGAGAGAGAGGTAAAAATACACCTTGTGAAGGATGAAGACCATGTATCAAAGTATTTTGTAACTCTTACATCTTTCCCTTTAATAATAAGGAGAAGAAAGATTACCTACGAATAACTTAGCCACTTCGATATTTTTCATAACTCTATGGACCACAATGTTACAGATAGATATAGGCCCAATGTCTGAGTATATAGCCACAAGGTAAAGAGAATGAGTTCCCCTATGCTCTTTCTGTGTGTCGTACTATTGAGTAAGAGTATGTAATATGCTTTGAGATATAATTGGAGAAGGAAACACATGCCCTTAATACACTTGTATTTTCAGCAACCGGAATTGAGTATTGAAGAGGAGAATGAGTGAAATACTTCGTGCCCTCTATAAATTGATTTGAACTATGCTAATTGAGTTTGAGATTGTGCCAAAAAAATTATTCTTTCTAAGAAATCTAAAACTGTAGAAAAATGTGTGTTTTTTTCCCATAGGGAAATAACGTATGATATGGTAGGGAATGTCTCGTATGGTCTTGACCCTTCTGTATGGTTTTGACCCTATGTGTTTTCTCCAAAATTTGATGTCTAGAGTTGTTTCTAAGTACTTTTCCCTATGAAAACATGTGTATGAACCCGTGATCCTACCTATAAATATATAATATACCTTGATGAATGCCCCTCTTTTAAGGTGCATGTGAAAAACCATTTGAGTATGTGGCTCAAAATAAAATATGTGCCCATACATTGTATGTCAAAGAATTTGTAGGAGAGTGTAGAATGTTGAAGAGGTGGCCACCTTAGGAGAGTCTCAGTACTAAAAATAGGGTTGCACATGGTAGAAACCATGGTACACAAAAAGACATACAACTATATTAATAATAGCAATTGTATTAGTGATAACAACAAGAATAATGTTAATAGCAAGAATACAAGTGTAATAGAACTAAAATAGAGACAAAACAATGATCAAGTGAGCAAACACAAGAAAGAGCATGTAAGTAGGGTCACATCTAGTCATAGAGTTGCGAACATAGGCCACCCACAGTGTCACAAGATAATCTAAGAACTTAGGCCATATAAAATAGAAGAAATGTCACACAAGAAGGAATAGAGCCACAAACATGGTACACCCATGATGTCACAAGGAAAGCAAGGCACTCTGGCCGCATATAATGAATTAGACAAGTAACCACATAAGAAACTAGCAATCTTGTATTATAAAGAGTAATATCAAATGGTGACAAAAGAAATATAAGTAATAAAAGATCCCACTAAGCAAGATATGTAAATGTTACACAAGACACATGTGTTAGTCATGTTAGTTTGAAAAATAACATATACATGATATATGTAATCAAGTGTAATGAGGAAGTAGAAAGGAACTATAATGAAATAATAACACATGTATAGTGTGAAAGGATTCCCCAAGAGAAGAATGTAAGGAACCATGGTAGCTCCTATTAGCATGTAATGATTTGTGTGTCCTACATCAAGCTCAATATACCTCGTGAAAGGCATGTACATAAAGAGTAGAAAATGTATCTTATCATTCAAACTATAGTGACTAACAACACATGTAATTTAAAATGTCAAAAATGCAAGCTTAGTATTGGTCCTAGTTTTCTATTTTTGCAAATATGTGAATGCTTTTATTATTGAGATATATCTATGTAAAGAGAAAGGGATAGTCTTAAAAGTATTATAAATATATTTGAAGCATCACCCTTACCAAATAATGCAGGGTATATATATAGAGAAATTAAACTTACTCTTTAAAAGAAGGAAGGGAGATCCACATATACCCCTGGGCATTCAAGAAGGGATGTAGTATAATTATGTGATGCGATGGATAAGCTAACCAACAAAGGACCCATGACCACTATAGATTCAAAAATGCCCCCTTATGAATAAATTTGGTAGTGAAAAGTTGTTGAATGATATTCCTAGTGCTTAAATTGATTGGAAAATAATTTATTTATAAACTAAATTAAACAAACATAACCGCATGAAAATAAAATTTAAACTATGATTCAAGATATGATTCTTTGAAAACCCCCAATATGATGGAAGTACCAATAGGGAAGGGAAAATTATCTTTCTTCCCAAATTATTATCAGCCAAATAATGAAATGCAAATACTATACATATTTGGAATAGAGTAAAACAATGGTGTCATACTCTAGTGTCTTGTTGTGATCAATTTGCTCTACACATTACTTTTATAAAAACTACACAACCAAATATTCTCCTACTCATTGATAATGTTTCTATCTCATCCTTCCTACTTAAAATTTCATTTAAATTTCCTACCATGTACTAGATAATCATAAGATTCGAGAAAGGGAAGAGACATGGTCTCTTTTTTACATTCTTGGATATCTTTCCTACCTAGTGGTGGAACCACCGCACGGTTGTGACACTATCATGGTGTATTTTAAAACCATGGTCCATTGTGGCACCTTACACAACTAATAATGTGACTTGCAAAATCATCACCATGACTTCCAAACCAATGCCTCATGCATTTGACAATCTTGCAACCATTTTTTATTTTCTCTATTTCATTTCACTTTTCTTCTTCCGTGTGTTCACTTGATGAAGTAGTGTTTTTACAAAATCCCTATGGATTACACCACCATTTATTAGGAGGATTTTAATCACACAAAATCTTAGTGGGGTGTAGATGAGGAAATGTCTCCCTCACTTTATCCTTCGAGTACCACTTGACTTGTTTTAGTGTCTTCCCCTTGAGCCCATCCTGTCAAGAATCATATGGTCCTCTTCTTGCTTCTTTGATATTTTTCTACAACAATACATCCTCCTCTAATTGACTTGAAGAGTCTAAGAAAATATCTCCTATGGAAGGGATTTGACACTCTTATTCTTCCTTAAGAATGGATGGGTCATATAGGTGCAAGTTCTTATAATTTATTATTTAGTACATCCACAAGAAGTGTGGTAAGTCGTGCTTGAAAGAATTTTCTATAACTTTCAATAGTATGTATAATCATCCATATTGTAGAGGCTTGATTTTCCTTGCTTTTCCTTGAAGTATATCCTTAATCAAGTACAACCGTGAACCATGTCTTTAACTTTGATCCAATGCTCCCTTTGATGTTGGCCATGTTGTTCTTTGTACTTGTCTTAAGATTTCTAAAGTTGATCTCTCACCTTGAGATGGAGCTATCTTATCCCATAAATGAATTTTGTTGTCTTGATCACCTTCAAGTCTCTCGCATCCTCTTCTTCTTATTTTCTAACTAAAACATCAAGAAGATTGGCCTAAAATTACCCCAAGCATGTTTCGGATAGTAAAATGTGATAGTAAGCCGACATGGATATACTTTATGATTTTGCATTTATTTTGTATGTATATAGTAATATACGACAAAAGATAAAATGTATATCTTCTTTACGCATAGGTAGATAATATGAAAATCCTATGAATATATGAGAAGGAGATGAAAGGATTGGTAATTCAACAATCATCACATTTTGTATAAAGCTATGTAATCCTATTTGAAAGAGGGTTGATCTTGATCATAATAAAAGTACTTATGTATAGTTCCTTTTTCCATTTGTGTTCTATTATAACTCTATTTAATTCTACCGCACTATGGGATTTCTATGATATGGTTCTCTTTTTGTGAATCCTTTACATATATATCCTATTATGCAATTGAAACATGTAATTATATCCCATGCTTCAATCTAGACAACAACATGTTGCACGTTCGATGTTGTAATCTAAGAACCTATAAAACTCAAGGAGTATGTCATGATATTTAATCAAGTTGAAGCTCAAGCGAAGCATCTAACATTTGAACTCTTGGATTGGAATACATAGTTATAGGTTGCCATGAGAGATAATAAGAATGATATTGAGGTGGGGACAAAACTACACCAACAAATGCTAACAAAGGTAGAAGATCAAAAACTTGAAATGGATATGCTCTCATCGCTATAACCAGGGGATAATGTTAGTGAATGATTACAAGAATGGGAACAAAATATGATAAGGAACACTTTCACAAGGGTTCAAGCACAATGAATGAGAGACCAACTAGAGACACTCATTCAAGATATCCATATCACTATTTCGATTCATGACCAAGATACCCAACAAGAAAAACATGACCAACTATATGAAGTTATGAAGTTACTCACACAATTGTAGATGTACTATGGAATAATAAATAAAGCCTTTGTAGATTGGAACACATACATGGAAAACCTAGAGGTCATTCTTCTAACTACACAGACAATGAAGAACAGATCAAGGCTCATTTTGTCACATATAATTCTTCAAAGAGCAAAGGCCACACTCATAATGACACCACCACAATTCACCCTTGTAGTCAAACTCAGCAGATGGAGCATCCAAAGTAGATCGAGCAATACCAATAAACAAAGAGCATCATAATTTTTGGAAGGTAATTAGGTAATAAATATACTAATTGTCTAAATTTTGTATATCTGTAAGCAAGCTTGCATATTCTAAAAAACCTATAAGGGCATATTACAAGGAGTTCCCATAGATTAAAAACCTAAAAGGGACAGATCTATTGGGAAATATACTTAATTAAAAATCTGAAAGGGTGGTTAAGTAGTGCGTAGAGGATGAAAAGCGGTAAATGATGTCCTTTATGTCAATACGAACAAAGTAAGTTACATCGCAATGCAACCACCACTCAACACTAGATAGAAGTCAATGCATAGACAAGTCCCCAATAGTTTAAATCAATTTTTGTCTCGAGACAAGATAACTATTAAGTCCAAGAAAATGTTGGATAATAAAATGTGATATTAAGCCGACATGGATATAGTTCATGATTCCACAATCCTTTTGTATGTATATAATAATATAAGATAAAGATAGAATGTATATATTCTTTGCGCATAGGTAAAGAATATGAAAAGCCTCTAAATATACGAGAAGGAGATGAAAGGACTGGTAATTCAACAATCATCACATTTTGTATAAAGCTATGTAATCCTATTTGAAAGAGGGTTGATCTTGGATCCTAATAGAAAGTACTTCAGTATAGTTCCTTTTTCCATTTATGTTATGTTATAACTCTATTTAATTATACTTCATTATGGTATTTATGTGATATGGCTCTCTTTTCATGAATTCTTTGTATATATTACACAAATGAAACATGTAATTATATCTCGTGCTTTAATCTAGACTACAACATGTTGTAATTTCTAATGTCATAATCCAGGAACTTCTGCTAACAATATGCTTCAAATTTTGACTTGTTGGTTGATGTGTATACTACCATATTGTAAGAATGTTGAGTGTAGTCCAAGGACTCATCCCAAGTCCGTATATACTTGATGTTATATCCTATAATCAATTGTACCAAATTTTTATTCACAACCTTTGTTTTCCCATCTGTTTATAGATGGAAAGCTATGCTTCATTGTAATTTGGTATCCATCTCATCCCAAAATGTAGTCCAAAAATTCCCAAAGAAATTTGAATGTCTCATAGACATGATAGAATTTGGAAAACCAAAATTAATACATACATTACTAAAGACAATTTATGTCACCATATGACCTTTTATAGTCTTTTTACACACCATAATAATATGATTTTTTAAAATCTATCAACAACAACATACAAGTGGTCATGGCCGTGTTTGGTCACAAGTAGTCCTCCGATAAATTCCATTGATATATCCTCCCAAGGTCTAGTGGGGATTGGTATAGGCATATACAATCATTCTTTACTTACTTTAGGCTTACTAGTACATTGAAGGTTACATCTTTTTATGAATTTTGATACGTCATCTTGTATATTAGGTATTTCCAAATCCAAAATGGCTAGATACTTTACAGGTATGTGTCTCCCTCATTAATAGAATTATTTCTCCCCTTTATAGATAAAGCTTTCCCCATCATTAAAATATCCCATCCTTGATATAACACCTATACATACCTTTGTTGTCGACCTCCTTGGACTACAATGGCTAGAATGTCACCCCAAAATATGCATTTTGAGCATAGGATTCTCCATAAGCATCCTTCGTGAAGGGATCTGGTAGGAGAAAGTGGCCAAAATAGATATTTTTATGTCATGGGCAGCCTAAACACTATGTATACCACCACAAAAGTGCTACCTTTCTTGTACTTGATCACTAGATGGAATTTTGGAGAAATATTAATATCCACTTGTATTGTCTTGTTACAAAGAACTTAGATTTTGCTTGCAAACATTTGAGGGTTTTGTGGTCAATAAGCACTATGGTCTCTTTTCCAAACAAATTATGTTTCCATTTCTTTATTTACCAAACTATTGCAGTATATTTCCTTATCATAAATTGGATATCCTCTAACTATTATGGTAATTTTTTCATAACTATAACACACTAGCTTACCTTCCGATATCAACACTAGCCCCATAACATATTCACTAGATTTGGTATCGAATTCAAATGGCTACTGTAAGTTAGCAAGAGAAAATATTAGAGCATGGCTAATCTTGTACTACAAAGACTCAAACTATTTAAAATTTCCCTCACCCTAATTAAAAATCTTATCATTGGCTACAACTATATGTAGTGGTGTTGCACAAGATAGAAATGCTTGGTATAAATTTCCTCAAGAACCATATTTCCCCTACAAAACTCCTAGTCTTCATGGTACTCCATGGTGTTGGACAATTAATGATGGCTTTCATTGTGGCGGGATTAACTCGTTGTTCACCTACTCCAACCACATGCCCAATATAGACTAGTGATTGTTTAGAAAATTAACATTTCTTCATCTTATACAACAATTGTTTTTCCTTTATCATTTGCAAGAATTATTGTAAATGACTTATATGTTCTTCGCACATGGTACTAAAATAAAAATCATCCAAATAAACAATAACACATGTATTTATTAATGACTGCAATACATCATTCATCAATCTCATAAATGTAGTAGGTACATTACATATCAAATATAAGTACCAACCATTCATACAAACCTTGTTTTGTATTAACGACAATCTTCTACATATCCTCCTCATCCATTTAGACTTAGTAATACCTAGTTTTTAGATCCAACTTCCTAAAATAGTTGGCATGTTGAAGTCGGTCCAAAAGATCATATATCCATGGAAGTGGATATTGGTTCTTGATGGTGATCTTGTTCAAGGCATGATAGTCTAACATGTTCTCCAAGATTCATCCTTCTTTTGTACCAACACAACGGGTGACCCACATGAAGAGGTAGTTGGGTGAATTAATACTTGTTATAATAGCTCTTGGAGTTATTTATTCACTTCATCTCTCTCTCAACAATTATCTACACATCTCAATGTTAGGTGGAGGAGATTATGGAAATAATCAAATCTTATGCTCTACCTCTTATTTTAGCAGTGGCCCTTTGGATTTTGGAACACTTCTTGAAATGACTAAATTATGTTATCCAAACCTTTCAATTACTCGTTAGAAACCCCAACATTTTCCCGACCATTCATTTTTTACCCTTTAATAAAAGTAAATAAAATTGATTGCGATTTGTTTGAATTAGTCTATTTGTTTGGTTGACACTTACCAAGGCCAACTTAGCCTTTCTTTGGTGCGCCTTAATGTTGTAATGTGTTCCATCCTTGAATCTTGTATATTAATTACCCTCATGAATATAACATCCCTTACATACAAGTAAGGAATTTTAAAAACCACATCAAAATCATCAAGTAGAATCACATTAGCTATTATTTCATCAATAAATTGCTAATTATTTCTAAACTTGAAGTTACATATTTTAGTAACCTAAAGTTATAAATCCTTTCTCACCCATCACAAGGGATAGGGATGTAGATGCTCATAATTTTCAAGACCAAGATTTCTCGCACCACGTCAAAAATCAAAATAATTTGAGAACTAGGATCAACTAACGCATTTACCTTAGTTTTCTTGATTTGAATATTTATTTGGAATAACTTACTCATATCTTCTTCGGTTGATAGTTTTATATATTCATGGTCATGCATCCCAACCTATCATCTACATTGATTTTTTCCTTTATTTCAACCTCAACCTCAATCTTCAAATATATCATGGACATCTTGGAGTCCTTGGAATGATTCTTTGGGTGCAACTCCGGATGTAATTTCCAACATGTAACATCAATATGTCCATTGATATCACAATGTTTTAAAAAATGTATCCTTAAGCATTTAATGTGGTGGAAACATTATTACCCTTCCACATACCCTTATTATTTGGTTGGCTTTTCTCTTTCTTGGACTAGTTTGTGGTCTATTTGGGTTTAGAATCTCCTTCTCCTTACGTTTTATCATCTTCTATATAGTATTCTTGCACACAAGATTCATTAAGGTCCTTTGGATTCGTGGAGATGACCCTTTTACCTTGATGAGTATGTAGTCCCCCCAAGTATTTGGTGAGAATGTTTTCATCCTCCAAGTCCATATTTAACAACATGGTTTGTATTTTTAATTATAGAGTATAATCATATAAACTTGATGATTATATTGTTTAAAATATTACCATTCAATTATTTGATCTTACTTTATGCCCAATTATATAAACATTACCTCTTAACAGTTCCTTAAATCCACCCCAACTATCTACAAAAATCCCTTCTTCTTTTCATAAGTGGTTAGGTAGGTTTTCCACCATGCAAGAGCATGAATCTCCATCTTGATTATGGAAAGGTCATCTTTTGTACCTATGTGACATTATGTAAACTAAAATTTACCTCAATTTGTGTCATTCATTTATCTAGTAATTTTGCATTTACTTGTCCATCAACATTCTTAAAACCTCGGTTTGACTTTGAAAGGAGCATGTTCATACATTACCTTATTTTTTCATGTGTCTCTTGGAGGTGTTTACTCTTATTCCTCATGTTCTTCCAAGAATTATTCATCATGTCTATCTTCCTCTCGATGCCAAGCTTCTTAACTAGAGATCAAACCACTTCATCCATGGATTCTTACCTATTAGCTACCAAGTTCTATTGGTATGAGATTTCCTTTTTGATGCCTTAGTATCATTTCCATGGTGGTATCTGTTATCCAAATAACTCTCCTAGTTATTTGGACAACTTACATACATATTTTGGCTTAGAGATCTTCATTACAAGTGGCGCGCACCTCAGTTGTCTCCTTGGCACATTCACTTGGTCACTGTTTCCTCGCGCACCCTTGCGTGCTTCCCCTTCTTCCCTTTCCATTTTCCTTTTCCTCTTTGTTCCACTCTTACCTTGTGCACATCTTCTACACTTTGCCTTCTTCCTCGCAGCTATTCATCCTACACACACACCTTACACTTGCTTCAAATCAGGTAAGTCTGTGGCCCTCTCACGCACCCCACATTACCTTGTAATAGTTGCACCTTGACCATACGTTTTCCACTCACCCGGTTTGCCCCACATTTCCTTTGCTCGTGTTGTGATTACACACACATCCCTTCTACCTTATTCCCATGCCTCATTCTTCTACGTGCATACCTTTGTGCCCTCCCTTGCACCTTTCCGTGCCATGTCATTTTGACATGCTTGAGTATGCCACACACAACCAAAAGCGCGCTAATAGGGCACTTTGATAAAAATCAATGAGTGACACGTGGCAAAAATGATAAGAAGATTTGCATAGTTGGTTGTCCTTTCAGTTAATCCATGCGTGCCATGTGTCTTACATGCACATACGACTACGACAAACTTCTGACAAACCATATTTTTTACTACGAGATATCTGATCGACATTCACCTAGTCTCAATCAATAGCTGACGTAGGCTAGAGTGCTAGATATTCAAATTCAATTTTTTGGTGGATCTGGTAGGTGAGAATAGGGAAAACATATTTCTGTGCATTAATGAGCAGATCTGATTACTCCAACCACCCAATTTGATCTAACCCACCCTCTTTCCTTCTCCAACATGCCAAACAGACTTGGGGAAGTACATCCAAAAATTATAGGTAGATTTGCGAGGCATTGAATGTTTCTTGTTGGTGGTTGTATTTTAAATTTCAGTTTTCCTCCTTCTTCTCTTCTTCTTCCATGGATTCATCTATAAATGTAGAGTTGGGCTCATTGTTAATGTTGGACATTTTTGGATCCTTAAGCATTTTGCTAAGGACTTCATATTTTTGTATTCTGAGTCCCTAACCTCTTTATTTGGCTCATGCATATGGATATCGACCTCTTTCGCCATTGTAATAGTTCTGCATTTTTAGAAGTAATGGAAGCATTGTTTTGTGATTATTCTTTGTCCTAAGCATGTTTGTATTCTTTCTTCTTGCCTTTCTTTTACATTACGTGCTTGTTGTGTCATTCTACATCCCTTGCAGTTCCCTTTTTAGTTGTGTTCCATGAAACTGATATGGTAAATGCGTCTTAGTTGTGCTACATGTGCCTAGCCTTCTTTCACACCTTTCCCTTCATTTTCTCTCAAACAAATAATGTTCATCCCTATTTTCTGGTGTTATCACCTTCCTTAGATTAGTTTTCCTTTCTGTTATCCTTCTATCCTTGGTCCCTTGGCATTGTTAGCTTAGTTTTACCTTTCAACATTAGGAGTAGCAGTAGCAGTAGAAATAGACAGAGGAATAGGCCTTCTCCGGAGATCCATCTCAAGCGCCTAAGGTCCCAAAACTTGGAGACGGTTCCATTATTGTCTCATACGACTTGGTCCTTCTAGATCCGAGACATGGGTGCAAGTTTGAACGACCAACAGTTTACAGCCCAGGTGGGACTAGTAGTGAAAGCTCAAATTTCATCTTCTTTAAGTTCTGGTGTGTGAACTTAATATTTTCAACCTTTGGAGGCTTATTTCAACACATCTTATGACTCCTAACATTTCTAGAGCTCATGTTTTGCAGTCCTAAGCACCTTCTATGAGAAGAGTGCATACCAGACATAGAGCTACAACTGAAGGATCCTTTGAATACCTCCAGCTTTCACCAAGAAACACACACAACAGATCTTCTACGTGTGCATCCCCATCCCCAACCCATTGTGTGCACTCTACTCCTCATAATGAGACAAGCGTGCCCTACCATGATGCTTGAACCTCCTCCTCCAAAGAACTTCGCAAGTTTCATTGGTGAAGCCCACTCAATCCCAATGCCCAACATGATATGCTAGTGGTCATGCTCAAGAGTATTCCATACTTCACAGGAGAAAATCAAGTCACCCCTGTTGAACACATTCAAGATGTGGCCAATGTATGCTTTGTCTATCTGATTGCACATGATGATGTTGCTTTCAGGTTACTTGTAGCCTCTTTCAAGGGTAAATCACTCCAATGGTACCGTGGCATGAGACCTACATCTATTACTACTTAGAATGAGCTCGGAACAACTATTTACAATTACTTTGAAGATAAATCAAATCATCTATCACTGATAGAGCAGCTGACTACAACAAAATGCTCACCCAATGAGCAGATGACTGATTTTAACATCAGAGAAGACTTGGAACAAAATTCCTCAGTGGTAAGGCCTACAACCTAACATGATTTCTTGTACTATCTAAGGGATTTGAATAGTGACATTTCAGTCATGATTCAATCCATGGGAGGTAGAACCTTACCTGTTGCATACAACATTGCAATAAGGGCATAAAATAGTCTCATTCAGGCTGGTAAGTTGGCGCCTAGGCCTCTTGTGCCCTTATTCCTAGAGATGTCTTCAGCACCCTAGCCTTTTATTGCTCCAGTTCTAGTGTAGAGCACGTAACCAATTGCATCTACATCCTACTCTCCTGCACATCAAAAAGAAGATGATGATTTGAAGACCCTATCAAAAACTTTTCTAACAAGGTCATATCATTGGAGAAACAATAGACACAAGCCTAAATAGTTAGTTCCGATCATGTGCAAGGCTAAAGCAATCAACCTTGGTGAAATTAGTATGGGAATCAAAGATATGGACAAAACCAATAGAATGATAGATGACATGCTAATGAACATCTGCCCTTGTACGTTATTCCTCTTGCACAACCTCTTCCAACGCCCAATACAAGTCAAGCACTTGTCCCAATCCAGAAAAACATGGTGCATGCGTCTAAATGGTGATTTCCTTACAATATGCCTCATATTCAATATCATTGCACCAATGTTACACACGTGCAAGCCTACATGATTCAGAATGCTCCTAGTTGTGAGCCTTCAACAAGTGCACTAGAAGCAGATAACCAAGAAAGGCTAGAAGCTCCTCCAGAGGAAAATTTGATGTTCTTCGGTCTTAAGGACTTCTATGTAATCAACTAAGTCAGAGAGGATACAAAGACCGCACGCCCAAGTTACGGACAATACAAGATACAAGAAGAGAATGCTTGAGTCCAGGCGCGGTCATAACTCCAAAGAACACAAGAAAACCCTCAAAAGAAAAAGGAAGCAACTAAGACATCTAGTGATAAGAGTGCCCAAGTGCCAAGGCACATGAGGCTCTATGCAAAGCACCTCTAGAAGTGGCATTGTAATGAAATTACTAGTATAATTCAGATTATGAGCAGCAATATAACACCAAATAACACAATATTTCATAATAATGATCTCAATATGCAATTGTAATAGCTTCGCCACTTCGAGGGGGCAACCTCCAAACCATATAATAAGACTTAAATGCTCAAATGATAATGAACTACTACCTACAATCCTCTATATATACTATTCATATGTTATGGCCATCACCCAGGCCGACCTATTAAGCATGAGAAAGTATAAATGATATAATAAAATGATATGGTAAGCCACAAGTCGGCTACTCATATCCTAATAAAAGCAATAGGTTAAGGGTGTAGCATGCCCTTCCCCTTCAAACCAATGTTGTCCTCAATGTTGAATAATCCTGGATGTTGTTACAGAAAACCTTCATCCTCCCAGGTGGCATCTTCTATGCTCAGATTCTTCCACTTGATCAGATATTCCTTAATGTCTCTGGTTCTCAGCCTCTTAGTACATGTTTACAGAATCTTCTCTGGCTCCAAAATGATTCTTCCTTCCTCGTCAAGTTTTGGTAACTCTGTCTGGGCTTCAAATTTTTGTCCAATAACCTTCTTCAGGCATGAAACATGGAATACTAGGTGTATGTGTGAAGATGGAGGCAACTCTAGTTTATAAGCAACACTGCCAATTTTCTATAGAACTTGATAAGGGCCATAATATTTAGGAGCAAGTTTGTTGTCCTTTTTCTATTGCTTTAGAGACATTTGTTTGTAAGGCTGGAGACGTACAAAAACCCAATCACCAATTTCAAAATGTCTTTCACTATGATGTTGATTTGCTTGTTGTTTCATCTTGTTTTGTGCTAATGCTAAATTCTCCTTCAAACTAGCCAAAACACTGTTGTTGATGTTGAATGTGTTCCTCAACATCTCTCGACCTTAGTTGCACCCTCAAGGAGGAAGTGATAGAAGGTGGATGGTAACCATATAATGCTAAAAATGGGGTCATTTGAGAAGAGGTATGAAAAGATGTGTTATACCACCATTCTGCAAGTGGTAGCCATTTAATCCATCTTTCTTGCTTATCTGATACAAAACAACGTAGATACCCCTCTAAGCATTTGTTGACCACTTCCGTTTGCCCATCAGTTTGAGGATGATAAGATGAACTATGTGAGCTAGCTGAGTACCCAAACATGAAAATAATTCCGTCCAAAAATTACTTGTGAAAATAGGATCACGATCACTTACAATTATCTTTGGGGTTCCATGTAGCCTTTGAACTATCTCCAAAAAAATAGTTGCGATTGTACTAGTTGTAAATGGATGTGATAGGGCACAAAAATGGGCATATTTTGTGAGCCTATCCACAATCACGAAAATAACATTCTTACCCTCTGAACAAGGCAATCCGGTGATGAAATCCATGGAGACCTCCTCCCATCTTTGGCTAGGAATTGGTAAGGGTTGTAACAAACTTGGTGTCTTAATTGTTTCCCCTTTGTTTTGTTGGCACACTAAACACTCTGATACAAAATTTTGTACATCCCCTTGAGTCCTTCCCAAAAGAATTCTCTTTTATTCTATGATATATTCTTCAAAAACCCAGTGTCCTCCAACAAAGTGAGGCATGTAGCTCTGCAAGAATCTTATGCTTCAACTCAAATCTTTACTCAAGTATAACCTGTCCTTGTACCATAGGGCATTACCTTTCCACTCAAATTTGTTAGATGTTATAGATCCTTGCTTGATATTTTGTATTAGAGATTGTGTATCCTTGTCTTGATCTCATTCCAATCTTGCTTCATCCACCCAATCGGCCGTCAACATGGACATTCCACATAGTAAGGCATCTGCGGATGTATCCCTTCTGGACAATGCATCAGCTACTACATTTTCTTTACCATTTTTGTATATGATTTCAAAATCATAACCCAACATTTTTGTTACCCACTTTTGTTGTTCCTCAGATGATAACCTTTGCTCCAAAAAGTATTTGAGACTATCATGATCAGTTTTTACCTTGAAGTGTCTACCCATGAGATAGGGCCTCCATTGCTTGACCACATGAAGAATAGCCATCATTTATTTCTCATAGACCGGTTTGAGCAGATCTTTTCCTTTGAATTGGTGACTCTCAAATGCAATTGGTCTTCCTTCTTGCATTAGAACTACTCCCAATCCTGATCCTGAAGTCACATTCAACAATGAAGGTTTTTGAGAAGTTGGGAGTAGCCAAAACTAGGGTGCTTGCACAAGGCTTCCTTCAACTACTCAAAGGATTTAGTGGCTAAGTCTGTCCAATGGAAGGCATCCTTCTTTAGCAATGCAGTGAGTGGGGTTGTTATTCTACCATATCCCCTCACAAATCTTCTGTAGTACCCTGTTAGTCCTAGGAACCCACGAAGATTTTTGAGAGTTTTGGCCTTGGCCATTCCACCATAGCTTTGATCTTCTGAGGATCAACTTTGACACCTTCATGGGATACAATGTGACCCAAGTACTCTACCTCTTGTACACCAAAAGAACATTTAGATGGCTTTGCATAGAGAGTATGTTTCTCCAAAACTTCCAACACTTTATTTACATGTTGTAAGTGTTCTTCCCATGTCTTATTGTAAATCAATATGTCATCAAAGAAAACTAATACAAATTTCCTTTAAAATGGCCTAAAAACAATGTTCATCAAGCTTTGAAAGGTTGAAGGCACATTTGTAAGACCAAAAGGCATTACCAAAAACTCATAATGGCCCTCATGAGTCCTGAAAGCCATTTTATGAACATCTTCCTCTTTTATTCTAATTTGATGGTACCCCAAATGAAGATCTAATTTTGTGAAATAAATAGCACCATGCAATTCATCAAGTAAATCATCAATTACTGGAATAGGAAACTTATCTTTGATGGTATACTTGTTGAGTTCTCGGTAATCTGGACACATCCTCCATGTTTCATCCTTCTTACATATCCAATTTTAGTGTTAAATGTTCCTGAAAATTCCCAAACCATGCTAGTGCAATGTAGAGCCTTTAAATAAGCTTTCCAACCACTATAAGAACGTGAAAAATGGAAACTATCTGGCTCAAGATATGTTAGGTGAAAGTTTAGTCAACAAGGAAGTCAACATTGGAACCCTTTTGGTGGTATGTCAATAATGGACCAATAAAGATTTGCGACACGTGTGCAAAAAAGAAATTTGAAGTGCAAAATGAAGGTTGTTTGTGTTGTTTTCAAATCCATCTTTTTCGATCGTAAACCACCACGTGTTCGATTTGCCTATCGAGGATCGATACGTGGTCTTATTTGTCATAGTTCATTTTGAATATCACATTATATTACCGGGGTTGAATTCCATTTTATTACCTTTGTAATTTGTTGATATTAACGTCCATGATAATTACCAAGCCACATTATTTGTTATGTTAGTGGGTGAGCTTGGTATTATAACTTGGAAATTTCAATGCCTTATTATTTGGGCTTAGGTTTATATGGTTTGGGATCCATCTTATCCCATTAACCTCGGAGGGGAGTATTTCACATATCTCGGTTTATGAATGGCGAGGAGCTTGGAATTAATGCCAATCAACTAAAATGTTGGGAGAAAATTCCATATGTACCTAAGTTTCATGAGATAAATGGTCAGGCTGTTCTAATTTAAATGGCCAACACATTAGACCACGTAGAATGTGGGATTTCCCACTACAATGCACAAAACGGTCCACACAAACCGCCTCCGCCAAAAATGATGCCACTGGGTTTTGAACCCAAGACCTCCACTTCCCAATCACATCCCGCCAACCAACTTGCCGCCAATCTCAGATGGGATAGAAATGAGTTTGCGGGTATATAAAGAGCTCTTATCTCTGTGTTGTAGGGGTCAAGGAGGATAAGGACCGTCTCTTCAAAACGCCATTTTGAAGGCCTTGCACTCAATTAATGGAACTTGGAGTAAAAAGATGAAATGAAGTAAATTCAAGACGATTCCAAAATGTAATATTTTGATATTTTTGTTGAGTTTTAGCCTATTTTGCAAGATTTTCATGCAGTTTTTAATAGGGATCTACAAGACAACTTGTTGGAAAATGAATTTCAATGCATTTAAATCCGAAATGTGACTTGGTGTAAACATGAAAAGTGTTCAAAATTCAGAGATGATCTCAGATATATGATTTTTTTCATAGAATGTTTTTAAATCTCCATTTGTAGGTGTTTTTTAACATAGTTACGGGAGATCACATCGTGAAAACATTTAGGAGCCAAATCGTTCTTGGGACAATTTCTACTATGTTTTAGTTCTTGGGACATTGATCAGCTCATTTTCAGGTTTGTGATTCATTATTGGTTGTTTTTAAGAGTTATTGTACTTACATTTCAATATTATTAATGGATCGGTTCAATCCAAACCGGGACGTAGGAATTTCAACCCCAAACAATCTTGCTTGTTTTATCCGAGTGTTTTCGCTTTACGATTATTTATTTGTTACCCAAGTTTTCCGCACTTCTAATGCATAATAATCAGAATTTAATAATTTGTTCATCAAGTTAATAATACTTAAAAATTGGTTAAGAAAATCATCAATCTTTGGAAAGTTTTAAAAGTGAAAAAAATACAACACACATTTTCGAGATCATTACATACCATGAACACTAGGGAAGAATAGGCACTCACTAGGCCTCATGATACCTACGCCTTCAACATTTCTTGAACCATTTTCTCGATCTCACTTTTCTGGGAATATGGGTATCTGTATGGTCTGATGTTAGGTGTTTGGCTCCCTGAATCAACTAAATGGCATGATCATGATCCCTAACAGGTGGTAGTCCCTTTGGAATTGCATCAAAAATAGATGAGTGAGCATCAACAATCTTTTGAAGATTGGGTGGCATTGAAGACTCTGTATTTTGTACTTATATGGAAAATAAATTTTCTATAAATCCATCTACTCCTTTTCTAAGAACCTTCTGCATCTGATGAGAGCTAATAATCTATGGAGACTTAGCTACCATCCCATTCAATTGTATTGTCCTTCCATCTGAATGAAATCGCATGAAAAATTCTTGGAAATTCATCTCTATAGTACCTAAGGTTGTGAGCCATTGGACACCCAAAACAATATCTGCCCCTCCCATAGAAATAGAAAACATAGGTGAGTCTAACATGTAGTCTCCCATGGAAAGCTTGATACTATGGCATTTTCCTGTGCACTTGACTATCCCACCATCCACAATCATAAATTGGCATTTTCTGGAGCTTTGGGTAAATAAAACAATTGAGGCAAGTAGCTAACTTACTTATTTTATGAAGTTATGAGTACTCCCCGAGTCAATCAACATTGTCACCTTCTATTTTTTGAGATAGCCAATAACCTTGAGTGTTTGAGGAGTACTAATACTTGATAATGCATGGCAAGAAATTGTAGGTTGGTGATCCTCTACTTCCTCTTCTACTGGTTCCTCAACCTCTCCTATAATTTTAGCATCCTCATCATCCTCATTACCTCCGTCAATATAGAACAACTTCTTCTCAAGCACATTTGTGTCCCGGTCCATATTTGCTATCACAGTTAAAACATAATCCTTTTGCTCTCTTTTCTTCCATTTGTTGAGGAGTCAGTCTAATTGGCCTAGAAAATGAAGGGGAAGAGATACTATAGTCTTTGTGTTAATGAAAGGCGGCCTCCTACTACAAAGAACTTTTTCCTCTGCTCGACGTGCCATGATAATAGAATCAGAAAGCTTGAGTGGATTAAACATACGTACCTCATGCTCGATGTGGTCCTTAAGACCCCCAAGAAATAGGTCATTCAGATTCTCTTCTGTAAATTCTCCACCCTTAAGGATAGGTTCTGGAATTGATGCACATAATCTTTGACTGATCCTGTTTGTCGTAACTTTGCTAATTGACTAAAGTAGTTCTCTGAAACACTGGAACTATAGTGCAATTGCAACTCCTCGGTAAAAACTGTCCAAGTGACATCGAGACCATTCTTCTGCCTCTGAGCACATAACCATCGATACCAAACGAATTGGTCTGGTTCAAGATACAGGGATGCCAATGTCACCTTTTGTCTTGATGGTGTTTGATGTAGCTCAAAGAAGTTCTCCATTTGATTTATCCAATTCAGGGGATCTTTACCATCAAATTTGCGCATATCCACTTTCGGCATCATGTTCTGTGGTTGCGAATAAGTTGGATTCTGATTGGCTGAAAAGTGATCCAACATGGTTATTTTGTCCATGATTTTGAACTTAAAGATCCTCCTTGGTTGATATGGGATGGATTTGGGCCATATTGTTTACCCTTTACATGTTGCATGATATCATCCAACCGATGATTGATTTGGGCTATGTCTCCTTTAGAGGCCATCTCAGATTGTACATTTCGTAGCTCATACTCAAGTTGGCTCACCTTATGATCAACTAAGTAAACCCTAGTGCTGAGGAATCTATATTTACCCCTTCTGACTCCATCTCTTCAATCACTATCCCATCTTTATCTGGGGTTTTACCCAGAGTAACCAGATTCTTTTTGCTCTTGTGGAAGGCCCCACCATGATATCAAACCTTAGGGTTTAGGGTTTCGATACAAATTCGAGCGAACAAGAAAAAAACACAGAGAAATACTAATACTATGTTTTTCGAGAGCTTTCGAAAATGTAAAGAACTTGAAAAATTCCACAATTTGCACCCTAGGGAGTGATTTTATGAAAAACCCTAAATTTGTAATAACTTGTGAAAATAAATAAAAAAGTCTAAAATTTTTAGGGAACCTTACTTAAAATGTTTTCAACTCTGGTAAAAATATCTCTAGCCAATTCGATCTGGTTCAAAATATATTATGGAAACAAAAATTTGGGTTTTTGCCCTAATTTTGGCCCCAGATCGTAGCTCTGATACCACTTGTAATGAAATTACTAGTATAATTTAGATTATGAGCAAGTAATATAACACCAAATAACACAATATTTTAGAATAATGATCTCAATATACAATTGTAATAGCTTCGCCACTTCGAGGGGGCAACCTCCAAACCATATAATAAGACTCAAATGCTCAAATGATAATGAACTACTACCTATAATCCTCTATATACTATTCCTATGTTATGGCCATCACCCAGAGGCTGACCTATTAATCATGAGAAAGTATAAATGATATAATAAAATGATATGGTAAGCCACAAGTCGGCTACTCATATCCTAATACAAGCAATAGGTTAAGAGTGTAGTAGGCATGCACCCCTCCTTTGGTAGGTCAAGCCTCTGCGCCAACGAAGGTTTCGGCCTCTATACCCGAACAACCAATAAAGGATGATGTTGTTCCTCAAATGCACAATTCAATGGGTCTTCCATTCAACATTATGGACCAAATGAAGAAGACAAACATAAATGTTACAATGTGGGATGCCCTGACCATTCTATCCCAAAGTGTGACTTTTGCATGAAACTCTAGCTCAATTTCCGTGCGCCATCCATCTACTCACAAACCACTCACTTTTGTCAACATTTTCTAAGTAGAGGAGAAAATAGTAATTAACATTGTTAAAACCCCACCTTTTACATGTCTTTGATCATAGGAAAACATCTTGTCATAACTCCATGATTGACTCAAAGTCTAGTACTTTTGTCATGCCTAAGAAAATTGTCGATGTTTTAGCTCTTAAGTATAACCCTTGACAAAAGGAGTCTTGTAACTCGATGGTTCAACTATCACTACCCTAGGAATCATCAAGGATCTTGAGTTAACCCTACATGCATGTCCAAGTCTAACAATAACTCAAGATGTGTCAATCATTGATCTGCCCCCTCTATTTGCCTTGTCAAGATATTTTACCGCTAAAGTGGGTGGTTACTTGTCTTCTAATTGGTCCCATATGTTGCTCAAGACAAGGTATGGTACCCAGTTTACTATACAAGTTGAGCCAATATTTTCCTAGCATGTAGAGTCGTATGTCCCTTCCCCTCTCCAAGCAAACTATTTAATCCACTAAGAATAAGTTTCAATTTTTAAAGAGAAGCCTCTTCCATCTTCTATTCCTGATCTAGTACTCGATGAGTAGATAAAGAAGCACCATGAATTTGACCATATGCTAGAGAGTTGGAAGCTTATGAAACCGGGCTTCGTATTTACCGCATTCTTGAAGAAGTTGTGTTGCCATGAGTGCTCAAAGAAAAGTTAAGAGAACCCCAGGTCTATGGAATTTATACTTTGATGGATCTAGAAGCAAAACTACATGGGAGTAGGAGTCGTTCTCATTTTGCGCTAAGGATGATAAATTCTTCTTCATGCACATGTTGCAATTTACATTTTCTAACAATGTGGCTGAATATGAGGCATTGATGCATGATCTACTTATTGTTGAAAAGAAGAAGATTAAAGTGCTGTAGATCTTTGAGGACACATAATTGGTTATTCACCAAGTCACCAACAAGTGCATGAAAAGAATAAGCTTCTTGAAGCTTATAAACATAGAGTTTGGGACCTCCTTGAGAGCTTTGATGCTCTAAATATGTAGGTGGTGTTGTGAAAAATGAATAAGGAGGCTAATCAAATGATCACGCTTGGTTCACAGTTCTCTCCTGCCGAGGAATTTGTCAAAGGAAATACTCAACACATTAAGATGGTGATCAGACCATTCATTCCAAATAATAATACCAACTGGCAATTATTTGATAGTGATGCGCGAGATCTTCTTGTTTATCCATAATGAAGTTGAGTTCTCATCAAGTACGTAAGCTGACTTGCATGAAAACTATGGTGACCAAGTGATTCAACTAAAGACAAATAAGTTACCTAAAGGGATTGTAACATTAGAGAAAATGTTTAGCCTTGATGATGAGTTCAAGGGTGAAGAAAGGTATATGCGCGCAGTGCAAGAAGACTACTCCCCAGTCACTATTGCGTGTGGAAAGGAATTTTTCTTAGTAAAGCTTGCATGCATGATGAAAAACAAGCCTTCATCTCTCTTTGTCAAAAATATAGAGATATCTTCTCATGGAAGTATGAAGACCTCAAAGTTTTGATCCAAGTGTTGCTCAACACTCCATTGACCTTGACCCTAGTATCAAGCTCGTCAAACAAAAGAAATGACTAGTTGATCCAAAGATAAAGCCCCTCATGAGAAAGGAATTATCCAAACTCATTGAGGCAAGATTATTTTTCCCATCAAGTACTCTACCTGGGTCGTGAATATAGTTCTAGTGTGCAAGAAAAATAGTGAAATTAGACTCTATGTTGATTTCAAAGATTTGAGCAAGGCATCTCTAAAGGATCATTATCCTCTACCTTCAATGGATCAGATTTTGCAGACTGTGGCCGGCATGCACAAAGATTCTCAATGTTGGATGGGTATTCAAGTTTCAATAAGATCCCGGTCAAGGAAGAGGATCAATTCAAAACAACATTTACAACCAAGTGGGGAACATATGTGTATCAGAAGATGCCCTTTGGTATGTCAAACGTGGGCGCAACATTTCAACGTGCCATAAAAATTGGCTTTCAAAGGTTTTTTCTTTTTTTGATTGATAAACGCTTTTGACCGGAGCTATGAACCGGTGGGGAGGGGCCCCAACCCAACAATGAGAAGAAAAAAGAGAGAAGATGAAAGAAGGTCAAAGAGATTGGAGTAGAGAGGATATGGCAAGTGGAGGAAAGAAAGCGCCGAAACAGGGACACCATCCAAGCCCGGAGGATAGTAAAGTACCAGCCGATTAACCCGAAGAGGAGCCAGCCCGCGAAGAAGCCGCATGCAACAAAAAATGGAAGGCAGACAAAGCACGATCTTTGAGTTCATTCAGTTGATCCACCGCAGAATGAACAGGGAAGAGGGCCGCATCGATGTCGACCACCGGGAGGAAGCGCTGATCCAAGGTTGGGTGAAAGTTTTGGGCAAATGTCACCGATCCTCGTATTGACCGCGGAGCCACCTAATATCTCGGCCGAGCCAATAGGAAGTTCATCGACTTCCTCCACCCACAGGAGAGGATCCGGAGGAGAGAAGTCGACAAGTTGAGCGTGTAAACCGACACGGTGAACAACATAGATTTGATCGATGGCAACCCGTTCCACGTCCGCAGTATTCGAATGGAGCAGAAGGCAAAAGGAGACAAAGCGGATGCAATATCTGAATCAGTTCTTGGGCGGCGAGCATGGAAACGAAATGAATCTCCAAGGATTACTTCAATAGCTTCGGCTTCATCAGGTGAGGAGAATTTGAAGACCATCGCGAGCCGACGCCTATCAATAGCAGAGACATCAGCCAATTCGTGAAACTGACCCCGAAGCACCATGAAAGGGAATCCGACGAATGACATTTTGACAAAGAAGAAAACACTGAACAGGGGCCAAAAGAAGATAATGCCGAAAAGAAGAAAGTGGCTTAAAAAGAGCAGAAATCATGCGAGAAAGAAGATGAAATGACCCCCAAGAGAGTTAGAGGTGACATGGAGCCCGCGAACCAGACAGAGAAGACCTGGACCGCGTGTGAGGGAACAGCGGCAGGAGAGAAATAGAGAAACGCCGGCGAGAATGAGAGGAATGGACAATTCACACAAAAGAACTGCCATACGCAAAGAAACCCCGCCAGGCTACCCTGATGAGCCATCTCGATCGTGGGAAAGAAGGATAGGAAATCCATGCCAATCATGAGTAGCTCGAGAGGAAATGCTGGCAGAAGGATTGTCAATGGCGTAGTTAGCTAAGAAGTCCGCGGCTCGATTAGCTTCTCGATAATTGTGAGAAATACTCCAAAAGTGAATTTTGCCAAGCCAATGAAGGATTTGTGGGATGAAGAGATTCAACTTCCACGAAGGGGAGACACCTTTGGAGACTGCGAAAATTAAGATTTGGGAATCCCCTTCAATAGAGAGATTTGAACAACCAAGAAGTGCAACCATCTTGACCCCTTCAAGAAGAGCATGGGCTTCCGCAGAGTTACATGTGCCCTCTTTGAGAGGGAAGGAGCCTGCTCTGATGAGGCGACCGCGATCATCTCTGAGAATGCAGCCAGCTCCGGATAAACCTAGGATTACCTCTAGAAGCCCCATCGAAATTCAATTTCCAATGACCCTGAGGAGGAGGACGCCACCTGGTTTTCTTCCTTTGAATCAATTTTTCAATTTGAGAGAGCCCTTTTTTAACAATTGACCCAGGTCTAGGGAGCTTGATAAGGGGCCAAAGATGAAGAAGTGAGAGGTCCTTAGAAGAAAAGGTGGAAAAAGAGAGACAGTTGGCACTAACACGCTCCGAAATGGCCACTTCGAGCTTATTGAGAAAGGTAGGAAGATCAGTGGCTTGCTCCCTAAAGAGACGGAGGTTTCGTTCCCACCAAATATGCCAGAGCAAAAAGTATGGGCTGACATGCCAAATAGAGCTGAACAAGCTTTTGACGTTAAAGGACGGCCAAGAAGAAAGATTTGCAACAATACTTTTGCAAGGGACCCAGGTGAGATTTAATTTGTTGAGAAGCCAGTCCCAGCAATGAGAAACAAATGGGCAAAACAAAAAGAGGTGATCTAAGTCTTCCTCTGCAGCACCGCACAAAAGACATTTGGAGGGACCAGAGTAACCCCACGAACGCCTTTTAGCTTGAGTAAGAACCTTCTTGTTCAAAACTAACCAGCCAAAATAAGCGACTTTCGAGTGATGTCAGGGTGCCAGCAACCAAGAGAGCACGGAGTCCCTTTTCCTGAATGAGAGGTAAGAATATTATAGCCAACTTTAACCGAATAGGAACCGGTGGAGTCTCCTAGCCAAAGTAAACTATCATCTCTGTTGAGATACAAGGCATTTCTATCCCGAATTGAATCCAAGAGGAAGGTGGATTCTTGAACGGAGGCTCCAATAGAAGAGAGGTCTTTCCAGAGCCAAGAAGGTGAACCATCAGGGTGCTGACAACCATAATTTGAGACCAAAGTACCCCAAGACTGTTTGGAAGAATTCATAACACCGTTGAGGGCGGAAGAAAGATTAAGTGGAGGAAAACCATTCCAGCTTTCATCCCAAAAAGACACAAACCGACCGTTGTTTAACTTCCAGGTGACCATCTCAGCGATGAGAGTTTTGGAGTTACATAGGAAATTCCAAATATGTGAGCCTCTCGGTAACTCGAACAAGAAAGAAAAAGATCGTGTCGACTACCATCAAGATATTTATGGGATAGGATCTGGAAGGCGAGTCTACTAGCATTAGAAATGAAGTTCCACACCATTTTAGCTCCAAGGGCCTTGTTTTGAAGAGCAAGATCTAAAATACCCATACCGCCCAAACGCTTTGGAAGCTTGACCAGATCCCAATTAGCAAGGTGAAATTTGCGCTCGATATTGTGACCTTGCCATAAAAAGGTGCACACCACTTTTTCAATTTTGAGCAGGACTAATTTCGGATTTGTAAAATTGATAACATATAAATTGGGATTGACAGGAGTACCGAGTTGATAAGAAGAGCGCGGCCAGCCAGAGAAAGCCATTTTCCTTTCCAAGAAAGAAGTTTGGAAGAAAGAGAATTCATAAGCCCGTTCCAAAGGTGCACCTTACCATTGCCATGGAAGAGTGGAATTCCCAAATAAATATGGGGAAATTACCCAGAGAGAAGCCGAGAATTGCTTTAATCCTGCACTGAAGTCTAGGAGCCACGTTGAAGAAGAAAATAACAGATTTGTGAAAGTTTAAAACCTGACCTGCAGCAAGAGAATAGGAGTCCAGAATGGTAGAAATTCGTTTGGCTTCTGGAATAGTCCCTTGACCAAAAAGAAAAGTGTCATCCGCGAATTGTTGATGAGAGAGTGGAGGAAGGTTGGAAGTGATATGAAGACCTTTAAGAGAACCCTCCTGAATAGCGGACTTTATGCTGCGACTGAGAGCTTCCACCACCAAAGTGAAGAGGAAGGAAGAGAGTGGGTCTCCCTGTCTTATACCTCTGCTACTCTGAAAGAAGCCTTCCATGGAGCCATTAACAAGAACAGAAAAACGAGGGGAGGCTATGCAATTAAAAATCCATTTACAGAAATGATCACCAAAACCCATAGCTTGCAAAGATTTGAGGAGAAATCTCCAATTGACACGATCGTAGGCCTTACTGTAGTCAAGTTTCAACAACATACCCACTCTGGAGGAGTTATGAAGGGAGTGGATCAATTCGTGAGAGATAATAATACCCTCGGTGATAGACCTGCCAGGAATGAAACCACTTTGTTCATGTGCTACCAATTTGGACAACAAGGGGGCTAAGTCTATTAGCAATAGCTTTGGAGATGATTTTGTAAGAAATGTTGCACAGAGAGATGGGTCTGAAATCATCCAAAGTCTCTGCCGGGGATTTTTTGGGAACATGCAGATGAATGTATGATTGAGGGTACCTAAAATCTTCCCCGAAATCCTGGATTCCTCGACAACATGCCAAACGGAAAGACCAACAACGTCCCAAAAATCCTGAAAGAAGGATGCTGGGAAGCCATCAGGACCGGGTCGCTTTATCCCTTTTCATAGAAAAAACTATTTTCCGGACCTCCTCCAAGGAAAAAGGTGAAATAAGCATATCATTGTCAGCGTCCGTGATAGCAGCAGGTATCTGAAGAAGGAATTGGGACTGCACTCCAAGGGAGGCCGAATCATTCAGGAGCTTCCAAAAAAATCCACTGCTTCTAATTTGATCTGAGCTTGGGAAGAAGCAAAGGAAGAATATTCAAGCTTGAGAGAGGAGATATAGTTGAAATTTCTTCTTGCTTTGTGAGGCAAAGAAGAACTTGGTATTCTTGTCTCCATCAATCAGCCAAGTTTCTCTGGATTTTTGATGCCAATAGGTTTCCTCTTTCAGAAGGAGATCACCCAGATCCTTAAGGAGAGATTTTTCTTTTTGGAAATCCTCCTGAGTCATCCCATGGGCCAGAATGGACTCATTAAGAGTACGAAGATCCTTCTCAACTCTAAGTTTTTCTTGAAGATGTTTTTAAAATTCGAATAGTTCCAGCATTGTAATTTGGCTTTCAAAGAGACAACTTTTTGGAGAGTTGGAACATCCAAGTCCCTTTGACAATAAAGGAATCCCACCAGACCTTGACCAAAGGCTTAAGAGAGGAATCATGAAGCCACATGTTCTCAAATTTGAAAGGGGATCGACGCGGAGGAAGGTCAAAATTTAAATCCAAAGAGATTGGAAAATGGTCTGAGCCGGAGAGAGGAAGAACCAAAATTTTAAGAAGGAAGTTGTTTTGCACCACTGTCGTAAACCAGAATCTGCTAGGTGCACAATTAAGGAACTGAACCCAGACCTCCTATTATTCCATGTGAACCATCCCTTACAAGGCTCCATATCAACTAAATGAGAGGAAGAAACGAAGGAAGTAAAATCTACCTGAGAGCAAGGCTGCCATTGTAAACCTCCACACTTATCACGATCAGAAAGAGTAGCATTAAAGTCACCGCAACAATTATTTTGGAGGTTCATGAATGGAATCCAGGAGCAGACTTAGGCTATTCCAGAGAGCTCTTTTCGAAGTGGAGTAGGAGGGCCATAAACATTACATATGAAGAAGAAATCCTCGAATGTTTAATCAGAACTTTGCACCAAATAAAATTAGATTCCACAAGAAGGGGCTCAATAACACAACTGCTAGATTTCCACAAAATGCCAAGACCACCCGAGGCACCTACAGAGTTTGAGAAGCAACCATCCCAACCTTTCCATTTTCTGAACCATCCGTTTATGCAACCATCTTCTGACATTTTTGTTTCCTGAATCAAGCAAATATCTACTACAACATCCGTGGCATAGCATCTTAACAGACGCTGCTTGTTAGGGGCATTAAGGCCCCTAACATTCCATGAAAAAAGGATCATTTGTGATTCAGAGAGGACTCGCCTCTCCTACTTGAAGACGGGAAGAAAGAGCGCAGTTGAAGTTGCTTCCCGTTTGCAACTTCGTTAAGAGAGAGCTTACATTTATTAGGTCGACCAAGAATGCTTTTCGACCAAAATCCACATTGAGTAAAGGAGGAGTGGGGAGAAGTAGACCAAGCGACAGAGTGTTGGAAGAATGATTCACGTTAGTGTCCTCTTGGTGATCCGTTTGGTCTCCTTCTTTAGACTGAAGAAGATCATCTTTGTCAATAATCCATTTCTCTAAGGAGGATGAGCTACCTCCCATACCAATGGATATGCCTTCGTGGAAAAGGGACAGAATCCTGGTAGAGTCCTTAACAATGGCAGCCGTTTCTTTAACAAGGGAGAAAGTATCGGGATCCAGGCAAGGGGTGCAGGAACAGATGGGGGGAGTGAGGGACCATGGGCATGGCAGGTGAGGGGGAGAATGTGGAGGGGAAGGCGGGCAATGGGTGGAGATAGGGGGATACTTTCCGCCATTGCAAGGCGCTACTTGGAAGGGATTTTTACAGAATTTGCGAATGTGTCCGAGCCTTTTACACTTGAAGCATAGGTTGGACAATCCTTCGTACTCCACTTTCTGTTCCCAATGGCCAAGGAGAGGTGATGTGAATGACTTCCTGAAGCTTAAGAGAGGGATTGATAGAAATGCAAATTTTGGCAAAGGAAGAAAGAGTACCATTCGAGAAACAGGGTCTATGCGAATAACATGACCCAGCTTGTGCATATTTTAGTGAGGATTGGAGCTGACCAAAACTCACTGGGCAAGGAGTAGAGTCTTATCCAAACTTGGTGTCCTTCTGGTATCCACTCTGTTGCAGTCAAAGTGAGGCTCCCATTCGCAGATCACTAAACCTGAGTCGGAAAGGAGAAAATCTTTCCTGTCCATAGTGTCGTCCTTCTGAGCAGCGCTCCTAAAAAGCACAAAGAAAAAACCCTTTTCAAGGAAGCGAATACTCAGGCCGCTACCCCACTGAGTTTCACACCAGTTTTGAATGCCTGAAATCGATAGCCTTCTACCAATAAACTTAGCAAAAATAGCTCTCGAATAAAAACACTTAATTTGGGCAGCAAAGGCCACGTCTTCAACTAGGGACATGATGGAAATACTATCTCCGAATGACAAGCTTTCCACTACCCACCGGAACCAAAGCCGATAAAGAACCTTGGGGACCCAGCCTCTTTAGCAGAGCTTCCGACAAACCTTGGCCCGCCTGGGGCGCCATCGCCGCATCACGGGGGGGCGAAACCAGGGGACCGTTGGAGGGATGAGAATTCAAATTTTGTGACCATTCGTAAACATGGGGAACCTCCACTTTTTTCCATTTCCCACATCATTTCATTCAGATTCAATGTCTTCCTAATATCAAATTGCCTTCAAAGGTTACATCAATGAGTTCATCTTGGTTTACCTTAATGACATTATAGTCTTATCAAAGTAGAGTGCATAATCACATGGCCCATGGAGAAATTATTTGAGAGATACGAGAAGTATGGGGTATCTCTTAACCCCAAGAAGTGTGATTTATTTGTGGCATAGGGGAAAGCTTTTGGGCCATGTAGTTTCAAGGGATGGAGTCACAATTGATCATGAGCGTGTTTCAGCCATCCTAGCTCTTTCCCTACTGCGCACAAAAAGTATTTGCAGTCCTTCCTCCTCGGTAAGATCAATTTTTAGGTGGTTTATTCCTAACTTTGTAGGAATGGTTCGACCCATCACCCTTATGCTCAAGAAAGACACAAATTTTAGATCGACAACAGAAGGAAAGGAAAGCTTCAAAAAATCAAGCAAGAGATTGCTTGCAGCGCCAACACTCATCAACCCAAATTACTCAAAGGATTTTATCCTTTATGCTTATGGCATTGATGCAAGTGTTGTTGTCCTAACACAAGAAAATGAACAAGGGTTGGAACAACCAGTGGCTTTCTTTAGCCAAACATTAAAGGATTATGAATTAAAATATAATCACATAGAGAAGCAAGTCTTTTCCATCATGCACATGCTCAAGAAATTCAAGAGTATGCTCACCACAAATCATATTAAGGTGTTAGTCTCCCACTCTTTTGTCAGAGACTTCATCATGGGAGTAGAAATCAATGAAAAGAGAGCATAATGGGTGACCAAAATCATGGAATATGATGTGACTATCAAAGCCACAAAGCTAGTAAGAGGTAGTGCACTCTGCAAGCAACTTGTTGAGGATGCACACAATGAATATGAGACTTCATTATTTCTTGATGAAGCTCTCCCACATAAATAACTTGAGCAAGATACATACGACGACGCGCGCGACTAGATGAAGGACATGATCACATTCCTTTTCAGGGCACATACCCTCCTAGCTTAAACAAGGCAAAGAGAAGAAATTTGAGGTTACAATCTATCCCTTATGTTTTGATTGATGGACTTCTCTTCAAAAATAATCTTGATGGCGTGTTGTTAAGGTGTATCAATGATGCATGCATCGAAAAAAAGTGTTAGAAAAATTTCACGATGGATTCTCTGGTGGACACTTCTCTGCCAAAACTACAACAATGAAGATCATAATGGTAGGTATCTTTTGTCCTACTTTGTTTGCAGATGCACACAAGTGGGTCACAAAATACAAGGAATGTGTGAAAGAATAGATTACAACACTTCCCCTCTAATCAATCCAAGTGGATCAGCCTTTTTCGCAATGGGGTCTCAATTTCATATGCATGATCGATCCACCTTCAAGCATTGGACACAAATGGGTGCTGAAAACTACGAACTACTTTACCAGATCAACAGAAGATGTTGTGCTCAAAGAATCAACCAAGTCAGTCATCCTTGAATTTCTCGAAGGTATAGTCACAAGGTTTGACATTCCTCAAACCATTATCTTTGATAATGCAAAAGTCTTCCTTGGCACTAAAATCATCGATTGGGCTCTAAATCTAGGCATCTATCTGAAGACTTCTTCCAACTATTACCCTTAAGGAAATGGTCTAGTAGAGTCAACAAATAAGAACCTGATCAGGATCATGAAGCGCGAACATCAGCCAAAGACATTGACATACAAAGGTCTAGCACGTGCTTTGGGTAGATAGAATCACAGTTAAAAAAACAATAGGTACTTATCCTTACAAGCTTGTCTATGGTAAGGAGGATACCCTTCCTTTGACACTAGATTTAAAATCATTGGTGCTTGCCCAACAACTAGATCTCGAAGGTGCAAACCAGAGAGAAATCCGAATGCATGAGTTGGTTAATCTTTAAGAATCAAGGAACTCTACCATGATCAAGCTAGAACAACATCAAAGAAATGGTTTGACAGAAAGGCTAGGCCTTAAGCTTTCAAAGTTGGGGACTTGGTCTTAAAATGGGATGCTAACTAGAGCTAAACCAGGTGCCATTCAAAGTTTGATGCACTTTGTAGTGGCCCATACATCATCAGTTTGTGCAAGGAGGCTAACTCTTTCGAGTTAACTCATCTTGATGGAGGCACGTTGCGAATCCCAGTAAATGGGATCTATCTCAAACCCTTCCATTAAGTTTGCTACATCATTTTGTATATATTAGAGTAGTTTAATTCCTCCAAGTGTGTTGCGTGTAGTTGTTTGTTTGTAAATAGTTATTTCTTCTCACGTGATTCTTACGCGCGCTCTTCTTTTGCTTCTAGAGTGCCGATCTTCTTCCAAAAATTTTTAGTGGTTTATAGGATTCAGAATATAGTCAAGAAATGATTCTTCAATTGACTTCAGGGGTAGTTCTTCAAATCTGCAAATCAAAATTTCATGATCACATAGCAGACTCCATGCCTAATGGATGCTCTAGGCTGCTTGATCTCCTTCATCTAGTAGGTAGATGGCCCCAAAAGTCACAAAAACTGTTATCCAAATAACTCTCCTAGTTATTTGGACAACTTATATACATATTCTAGCTCAGAGATCTTCATTACAAGTGGCACACACCTTAGTTTTCTCCTTGGCGCATTCACTTGGTCACTATTTTCCTTACTCACTTCCCCTTCACCCCTTTCCATTTTCCTTTTCCTCTTTGTTCCATGCTTACCTTGCGTGCATCTTATGCACATTCACCATCTTCCTAACAACTATTCATCATGTGTGCATGCCTTGTACTAGCTTCAAATCAACTAAGTCCTTGGCCCTCTCGCACACCCCGTACATTACCTTATAATAGTTTTTCCTTGACCATACATTTTTCACTCACCAGTTTGCCCCATTTCCTCTTCATGCATTGTGATTGCGCATGCCTTCCTTCTGCCTTCTTCCCGCCTCATTCTTTTATGCGCATACCTTTGTGCCCTCCCTATGCCTTTCTATGTCATGTCATTTTCTGACATGCTTGAGTATGCCACACGTAACACCAAAGTGTGCCAATAGGGCACCAAATCCTTTCAGCAAATCAATGAGTGACACATGGTAGAAACAAAAATAAGATTTACACAGTTGGTTGTCCTTTCAGCCAATCCACGTGTGCCACGTGTCTTGCATGCATAAATGACTCTGAAAAACTTCTAACAACCATATCTTTTTCTACAGAGCTCTGATCGGCACGTGCCTAGTCTCAATCGATAGTGCTGATGTAGGCTAGAGTGATAGATATTCAAATTCAAATTTTTGGTAGATCTGTAGGTGAGAAATGGGAAAACATCTTTTTGGGAATTAATGAGCATATCTAATTACTCCAACCACCCAATTTGATCTAATCCACCCTCTTTCCTTCTCCAACACACCAAATAGACTTGGGTAAGTGCATATGATAGATGTAAGTAGATTTGTAGGCATTGAATGTTTCTTGTTGGTGGTTGTATTTCAAATTCAGGTTTTTCCTCCTTCTCTTCTTCTTCCATGGATTCATCTATAAATGTAAGAGATGGGATCATTGTTAATGTTGGACACTTTTGGATCCTTACACATTTTGTTAAGGACTTCATATTTTCTGTATTATGAGTCGTAGACCTTTGTATTTGGCTCATGCATGTGGATATCAGCCTCTTTTTCCATTGTAATAGTTTTGGGCATTTTGGAAGTAATGGAAGCATCGTTTTGTGACTATTCTATGTCATAAGTGTGTTTGTATTCTTTCTTCTTGCCTTTATTTTACTTTGTGTGCTTGTTGTGTCATTCTACGTCCCTTGCACTACCCTTTTAATTGTGTTCCATGAAATTGATCGGTAAATGCGTCTTAGTTTTCTTTACGTGCCTAGCCTTCTTTCATGCCTTTCCTTCATTTTCACTCGAAGAATGATAGTTTTCATCCCTCTTTTCTGGTGCTATCACCTTCCATAGATTAGTTTTCCTTTATGTTATCCTTATATCCCTGGTCCCTTAGAATTGTTAGCTTAGTTTTACCTTTCAACATTAGGATTATCAATAGTAGATAAATAGACAGAGGAACCGACCTTCTCTAGAGATCCGTCTCAAGCGCCCAAGGTCCGAAAACTTGGAGACATTTCCATTGTTGTCTTTGACGACTCGATCCTTCCAAATATAAGACACAGTGCAAGTTTGAATGACCAACAATATCTATTATTGTAACTCTATGAGTCAATTCTTCTTCTCCTCTTTCCATCTCTCTTGTCCTTCGATTCCACTATCTTATAGTTATCTTCATATCATAATGTATTAATTCTCCACCTTGTGACCTTGTCATTGTCATAAAAATTGATCATGGGATTAGTTTTGGAAGTTCCCTAAACATCCCTAAATTGTATTCAGTGCAGAATATTGTTTCGAGAGCTTTCCATTGATTGTGAGAACGCGACAAACGGACATTGGGAGCTCTAGTTATGTCCAGTCAAAGTTTAGTCAACTGGAAAGTCAAATATGGTCAACTAGTCAATATTGGACCAAGGGCACTATGACACATTGTGAAAAGGAAAAGGGAGTCATTTGTGGGTTTTCATCTCCTGTCTTCGACGGTCGTAAAAGATAGCTCGCCGGAACAAGAGGCTTAACTTTTGTTACGAAGGCGAGCTCGGCCGCCATGTGGACTATGGTATTATCACCAACATGGTGGGTCCACAAGCCACCATGTGGCTTGCCACCACTTAGCCATTTTTCATTTTGAATATCATAGTATTATATGGTTGAATTTTATATTATTCACCATATTACTATATAATTTCAATTTGTAATGTTTAGGGTCGAATCTTGGTGAGACCACATTCCCACATATCTCGGCGGTCACAAAGCACACCACATGACTCGGCCAAACATTAATACAGCCACCCACATAAACCACCAACCCCATATCTATTTTCCAAGTCCACGTGGTGAAGGAGATGAAGCGGTGGTAGGGGGCATGCAAATGCCATGCGTGGAGATCCACGTGAGAAGGAGGTGGGGTGGTTATGCCCCAAGTGGTCCTTTGACCACTTTAAAACATGCGTGGAAAGGCTATTTTAAGCCTAAAATCTATCTCCTCCCCCCAATGTGGTATGTAACCCACTAACCCTTAGTCGCCAAAAGTAGTTATAGCCCACTATCTTGGGGGAAAATTAGTTGTAGCTCACTATCTTGGTATGAATGGAATAAGGGAACCTAGCTTCAAGGGACATAATTCTATCACACACACAATAACTACATTGAGTATGAAATGTAGTGTAACTCTTGTTAACAATCACACTAGGGTGACTGTCGAGGTTAGTCTAACTCAAGCATATGTATCTTTTATTCCATATAATGTGTGTTTAAGCCTTGTGCAGGTAGTTAGTGTTTATTTTCCAGCTATAGTTGTGACATGAAAACCCTACATCAAAGTGGATGTGACACATAAGAAAGTTAAGGTAACATGATTAAACCCTAAAATAACCATATCCAAACTCGCTACCAAGACACTAATGCCTACTTTAGACACTAACACCCGAGGCACTATTGTCCCCTTCTAGTGCTACTATCCAACATACTTGCAGTATCACAATATTCCATACAAAGCATGCACATTCCAAAGTGAGTCTATTCCATCATATTTTCAGTTCAAATCTAGTTGAGACAATTATTTTGTTGGAATAATTGTCATTGATGTCAAATGATGATGGAGGATATAAGCAGATCGAAATGGTGAATTGATGATTATGAAGGAAGACAAAATAAAGTATAAAATAAGTAAAGTGTGGAAAAAGTGAAGTATGTACATGTGAGTGACAAAAGTGAGTGAAGTGAAGATTTGTATGAGGTTGCGAACAAGAAGAGAAGGAGGTTATGGAACCGTATCATGAAAATAAATTATTAAAGGTTAGTTTTTGTGTATAGAGTATGGAGTGATCATATTATGTTGGGGATGTGCGGTAGGTGAGCAAAAAGTGCATAGTAAATGTGCACTATGTGTGTGAAGTGTGGGGGAGTGAGGTTATGAAGCACATAATGAAGGTATATCATTAAAACTCCAAGAAGATGATTCAAGCTTAAAGTGAACAGGTTTCTTAAGGAAGATACAGAAAACCATTCAAAAAAAAGTATGTGAAGGAAACTAAATTATTAAAGCTTAATTTTTGTGTATAGAGTATGGAGTGAACATATTATGTTGGGGATGTGCAATAGGTGAGCAAAAAGTGCATAGTAAATGTGCACTATGTGTGTAACATGTATGTGAAGTGTGGGGGAGTGAGGTTATGAAGCACATAATGAAGGTATATCATTAAAACTCCAAGAAGATAATTCAAGCCAGAAAGTGAACATGTTTCTTAAGAAAGATATAGAAAACCATTCAAAAAAAGTATGTCAAGGAAACATAAATTATTTCAAGGGAATATTTTTGAGATATTTTATAAGAGAGATTTCAGATTTTGATGATCATTGAAAGGGCATATTTTTGAAAGAGAAAATATAGCCGAGTTTTGTGGAGAAGTGTGTGTTATTTGAATTGATTTGGAGGTTGGTGCTTCCTAAGAAAAGAGATTGGTGTCTCTTACTAAGTTGGTGCTTAGTTGTGGGGATTGGTGTCTCCAATAGGTTGGTGCCTATAAATTAAGGGGATTGGTGTCTCTTGTAGGTTGGTGCCTACAAACTTATTGTATTTTATTTTGTGACTAGATTTGGACAATAGATCAAAGCATTCTTTTCTCTTTGTGGTTTTTCTCCTGAAAGGGTTTCCACATATATCTTGTGTTCTATGGTTGTGCATATTGTTGATTAATAAGTTTGAAAATAATTTCAAATTGTTCTACATTGATTCACCCCCGCTAATACACCTAGAATTTATTATGAATAACCCAGCGCTACTGCACATCACTCACCTCGAGCTAAGTGCTCACCCAAAGTGCGTAAAGGTACCAGGTCCCTCTTTACAGTTGCTTGTACAAGATGTTAGTGTGATGATGTTTAAACATGCTCAGATTCATAAGTAGACATAAGCATTCAATAGTGTATTATCTAGATTTATATATTAGAGAATCATAATAAATGAATTAAAAATAACTATGATAAGATTAACCATACAAGAACCAGATTCAGTTATGTCTAATACCATTATCCAACCAATATACTCCATTGCATTAAATATTGTAAAACACATAAGCTTCTTACACTATATCAATATCTCCATGAGTCATGTGTGCGTCAAAACCAACAACACAACTCTACAATAATTCACCACCTACTAAACTACACAAGTCAATACATATTTATAGGGGTGGGGACTTTCCCTTCACCACCCATGCACTTCTCAAAATAGGTCACATGCTGATAATAGCCATACACCTTTACAATAGTCTGCATAACATGTAAGTGTTAAATCCAAGCAAAAATCCTATTATTATCTCAAACTATGCATGGCATTTATCTGCCGCTTGTTCCCAAAATACCATTGTGTGGAGCACAAGTCTTCATCTCTATGTGTGCTCCACACGTTATCTCCAAAAATAGCCCTTATCCATAAAAATGGCTAAGTCCTGAGCCAAAGTGTTTTGGCATGTGTTTCCTTTCCTATCTTCCCACACCTTCAAATGCGCCTTGTTCCCACACGCGCATCCTTTGTGTGTCTTCTCCTTAGGACAACATTATGTCTTCTCAACATTACCCCACATTAAAGTATATTTATGTCTCAAAGAATGGAAATTCTTTCTCCGATGTTCCTAATAATAAAGAATAAGTAATGAAAGAATAAATGAAACACTGTACAAAATATTTAAGTTTTACTCCGTAACAACCTCTTCTTCAACTGGAAGGATTAAATCTAGATATTAAATCTTGATTTCAGCCTCCAATGTCTGCCAATCACTTAGCGCGTTCCTTTTTTTCTCTGGAATATCTGTGGCTATGGCATCCAATTCATCCTGAGTGATCTTCTCTTTCTCATTTTGTAGCACCCAGACAACATTGGCCATACCTAACAACATTCCCTCCATGAGATCCATCTTCTGCGCTATGAGTTTCCCAATCTCATCAATTCTATCCTTGTGTGGATCCTGGGCTTGCGAGGGCCTCGCGCTTTTGTTTTACCAGTGCTAATATTTCTATGTGCCCAAGTGTCTCATCTTTCATTGCCTTTAGAAATTCATTATCCTCTACTATAGTCCTGATCCTTATTTTGCTTCTAGTGCCACACATAAATTGAGAGCTTGGTCAACTTTCTTCAGCTCATCTTTCAAGGTTTGGAGCAAGGCCTCATAAGTTGAAATTTTTCTAACAATAGTGGCCCTTTATTTTTCTAGCATCTTGTTCAAAATATTTTGGTGTGGGAATTCAAATTGGTCATCATATAATACCAAATTGACCAAAGTGCGCACATAATGCATAAAAAAGGAAATTTTTCAGAACTTGAGATTCTAGATGAGGCCTTATTTTAATAATGTGATCACCAAGTTCCTCAGCCATGCTAACGAAGGCCTCATTATTTTCCTGTTCTCGTTCCTTCTCTTCTTTTAAGCACACTATCTCTGTAGTTTTATCCTTGTTATCTTCAAGCAAAGTGCTTGAATGGTGGCGGCCTTATCAATGTTCCTCCGCACCACCTCAACAGATACCTTGACCAAGGCATTGCTAACCTTCTCATCAGACATTAGAGTGGGTTTTATTGTCATGTGCTTGCTCTGGGGTGCCTTCTTCACTCTGTGCGAGACACATGACTCTTCACACACATCAAAATCAAGTTCATCCATATGAGTCTACATGGACCAGATAATTGCTTCCTTGTGTGTGTAGTAGCCATATTTGGATCCATCAGCTCCCACCCATATAACTCTTTAAGGCCCACAATGCTCTGAAAATGGGTGCGGATGATTTTTCTCGTGTCCTCAACATAGCCCATATTAGGGACAACATATTCTTCACTTGTCCTCTCCTTTTTTTTTCCTTGCCCCTTAGGAACCTAGGTGCCAAGGTCTGGAGTCGAACTTCTCCTTCCTGAGTAGTAATGGGCGTGCTGGGTGGCTCACCCACAACTTCTTCTACTTCTTTCACCCCTTCCTCATCATCTCTCATCTCTTCATCCCGAGGCTCCTCTACATCTTCAGGTTGAATTGGGGTTCCTGACACACTCTCCCCTGACTCCTCCTCCTCGTCCTCTTTAAGCTTCAACTTTCTTCTCCACTTTTTCTTGGGTGTTTATTTTTTAGGGGAGAGTCGAGGGACCTTCTCAAAGGTTGAGATGTTCTTACGCCTTGGGTTCTGGTTCTTCTAAACACCCTCTTGAACTGGCGTTCCTCATGGATTGTGTTTACGTCCAAGTCTTCCTCTTCTCCTTACTGTTATGGAGGAGTATCTATGTGCTCACTTTCTACTTTTTCAATGGGCTACCTCCGGCCTTTGTGGTCCAAGCCTCCACTATCCTTGTTGAATTCATTTTCCTCTAAGTTCGAGGTAGGATTTGGAGTTGCCACATTTTAAACTATATGCTTGCCTTTAGGTGACCTTGACAACATAAACTCATTCTCCACGTACTTTCCCTTTTCCATCCTAGGCTTAAGTTGGAGATAGATAAGCGCGGCCCCACTGTCCCCAATAGCCAAACTTATTGGCTTCATACTTATGACATCAGAAATAAGCCTCTCAATGTAGGCAGATTGACCTAGATAAACATAAGTTTTCCTTAAAGTATGGTAGTCATAGTCTACCTTGTCCACGTTGTAGCTTAATTGACACGCGTCATAAAACCCGTACTTGCTTCTCCTGGAAGAATCATGTAGAAGGTGTATGGTAGTTTACACCGGGACTCCATGTCCCATCCTTCATTATGAATCGCACATGCAAAAATGTTAATAAACCATGAACTGTATGGCTTTGCCCACTACTGAGGGTAATTCCTTTGGAATGTACCATTCCTCCTCGAAAGCCGCACAAAGTCGGTCATACCATAACTCCACCCTTTTCTTGAATGGACCACTCATTGATCCTTCACATAGATATTTTTCAAACCTCTCTACAAGGGACTTCTTTTCCATGGGTTCCATATTTTATTGTTTGGCCCATCGGCACTCCAATTTCTACAAACACAAGTGATAACAAGAGAGCACTAAAACTTATCTTCTCACCTATGCGTGCTTCCTCAACAATTGTATTTGTTATGTATGTACCCAGCTAAGTTATAAACTTCTCCTTGTGAAATATTCTTAGCAACATGTAGCCACATGGTGTTTACTTGTGACCACCTTTCCTGATCATTCAACTTGGTGAGTAAATGTGTAGCCACCAGATCATAGGTACTTCCTTAGCTTATAGATATCCATCCCGCATGCACCCTTTATGTATCCCAACTCCTTACTAGTGGCCATAATAGCTACCTTATTAGTTAGATCACTCTTAACCCATGTCCCTATGCCCTTTCAATTTTTTCAACGTAGCAATTAAGGGCACTGTGATCCTTACCCACCGTCCAACAAAATAGAAGAAGTCCTCATGGACTCGCTCATCAGTTATTGGTATATATTTTTTGGTTTTCCAAAGTATGGGAGTTTGTATGCACTAGTATACCCCTACCTTTTTCAACAAATTTTCCAAAAGATCATCATATACTGACATGTCATCAACCGTTCACTTGTTGGTCTTCCTATTCAACAATGCATCCAATTCCTCCTTGTTCTTGGTGGTGCGATGTTTGTAGTCACACACCTTATACCTGTGAATATGGGAATCCCAATCCCATCCAATAATTACTTCTTGAATACTGCATTTCCAAAAATTACTCTTGGGAGCATCCTCACCATAGTTTCCACCTTCTTCTTCCCCTTTGCTCCTGCTCCAGGTGTTTTCCTTGGTGTCATGATAAAATTTGTGCCTTTTTACTTTGTCGAGCAAGCTCCCGTGCCCTAGCTCAAAACCACATTCCCTAGCTCAAAACCATGCCCTAGCTCCTTCTCAATGCTTCTTCTTCACTCAAACCCTTCTCAAATGGGGACGCAAGCCAATTATGTGCACAAGTCCGCTCTCCTCGCTTTGGTTTCATAGCTCTCCGCACCTCAACGCGTTTTCACTCGATTTGGTCGCAACTAGCTTCGCTCGAATACTTGTGATCGCAAAGGTAGAAATGAACCCACATCACGTATTTATATAGAGTTGTGAAAATTTAATGCATTTATTGTTCCTTTACCTACCACCAATCCTCTCATTAATTGACCATTTTCCCAATTTTCGTGTGATACACCTGCACGCCACAACTATAACCTTCTAGCATGCCTTCCTACCTTTTGGCTACATACCTCCTTCCACGCGCTTCCATGCACAAAAGTACCTCACCACTGTGCCTTCCTCTAGTAGTTTTTATGACCACAACTTACCTCACGTTATACTATTCATTCATTTGTTTCTAGCTATGGTCTTCCTTAGGAGAATTTTTCTTTCTAGAACACCTTTTCATAGTATCTGCACTTGTTAATAAGAGAAATCACATGTAATAATATTTTCTTATGTGTACCTATGTTTGAATGACAACAACCCCACACCAAGGGTATGTGTAGTCCTCTAGTGCATAAAAACACTTCAGATTGGAATCAGCTTCTAGTGTGCAAACGCGCTTATTACACAAAACACTAAACTAAATTGACAAAGCATAATGATAAAGAAGGAAACACATTAAAGGAAACACAATAAGGGAAATCTATACTAAATGACAATACTGCCTTATTACAAACACCAAGAAGGCTTATTTATAGTAGGGCTTTAGCCTACTCCCATTGAAGTAATCAGGTAACCATGTTCCATCAAGCGCCTCTAATTGGAAAGCACCTGATTCAAGTATGTGAGTGATAACATACAATCCCAACCAATGCACCTTAAGCTTTCCTAGGTGGCACAAAAACTTTGAATCATAAAGAAGTACCATCTGCCCAACCTCAAGCTTCTTGTTCTTGATATGTCTGTCATGTCACACCTTATGTCTGGCCTTTTTCTGCTTCTGACTCCAACGTGCTATGATGTGCCTCTCATCCAACTGTATTAATTTGTCAATTCTTTCTTCCAACACTTGCTCCTCAGCTAGACCTCCAGTGCAAATAATATGCAAAAATGGTAACATAAATTCTATGGAAAGAACTGCTTTTGTGCCAAACACCAACTTAAAGGGTGAGACATTATTCAACCTTTTGTAGCTTGTTCTATATGCCCATAGTACAACAAAAACTTTATCATCCCAATCTTTCCTTCTAACATCAATTTTTTTTTAAGGTCCTGCTCAATATCTTTTTGAAGGCCTCAACAATACCATTTTCTTGAGGGTGATAGGATGTGGTCTTGTGTTGCACGATCATAAATTCATCCAATAATATTTTGATTGTCTTATTTAAGAAATGTGTGCCCCAATCACTTGTCAAATTCAAAAGACATCCATACCTAGTGAGAATATTTTCCCATAAAAACCTTGCTGTGTTGTAGCCATTGTGTAATCCTTTGTAGGTGCTTTCTTCTACCCACCTCATAAGATAATCTGTACAAGTGATGATGTAGCACGATCCATTTCTACACAAAACTAGGGAAATAGGACCCACAAAGTCTTTTGCCCAATTTTCAAACTGTTCTGCACTAGTAATAGGCCTTAAACACATTTCATCTCTTTGCCCAAGTTTTCCAAGGCACTGACAATGATCACACGCCTTTCAATACTCCTTGCAATCCTTGTACAAGGTTTTCCAACATAAACCAATGAGTAAAATATTACACATGGTGGTGTCACTTGCATAGTGTCCACCTACATACTACCATGAGCCTCTTCCATGATTTCCATGCGCTCATGCTCCAATACACACCAGTGCAATACTTCATCTCATCCTAGTTTGTATAGGTCACCACTGATCAACATGAAAGGTGTGACATGAATTGTAAGTTGTTTCTTTTCCAAGGATTTCATTCCTTCTGGTGCCATACCTATGTGTAAAAAGACAACAATAGTGGTCTAGACCATAATTGCTTTTGCCTGGTTTTACCATGACTATAAACTCAAACTCTTGGAATAAGAGAACCCATCGGCATATGTGCCCCTATAAAATGGGATTATTTACTAAGTATTTCAATGCCATGTGATTTGTATAAAACACAAAAGGTGTTGCTAGCAAGTATTGTCTAAACTTATGTAGCATGTAGATCATTGACAAGGCCTCATGCTCTGTAGTTGTATAGTTTTGTTATGTAGGAGTTAACTTTCTACTAGAAAAATAGATAGGATGATCTATAATACCTTCTCCAGGCTGAGCCAATACTACGCTAATGGCCATGCCAGAGGCATCCACATGTACGTGAAAAGGTTAGTTCCATGAGGGAAAACATAGAATAGGCACCGTAGTAAGCCTCTCCTTCAATGCTTCAAATGTGCGCTGCTGTAGTTCTCCCCAATAGAATGTCCCTTTTCCTTTTAGTAACTCCTTCAAGGGCATGGAAATCTCAACATATCCCTTGATAATTTTTTTGTAATACCCTGTGTGGCCCAAGAATCCATGCACCTCACTCTGACTAGTAGGATCCTCTAAGCCTACGATAACTGCAACCTTAGCTGGATCTACTAAAAAACCTTCCTTGCAGATGATATGCCCTAGCCGAGTTCCAAAAGGTCTAGTAAATACACACTTCTTGATGTTTAAGGAGATGCTTAACTTTTTTGCACCTCTCAAACATTAAGTGCAAGTTGTCATAATGATCCTTGACAAGCCCATATATTGTCCAATCATCTAAGTAAACCTGCAAGAATTTGTGAATAAAATCCTAGAATGCTTGAACAACTATGCACAAAAATACTGCAGGCATGTTCTTTAGTCCAAAGGGCATCACCATGTATGCAAAAATTCCCCATTCAGTGGTGAAAGTTGTTTTCTCTTGATCCTCCTTTGTAATTCTTACCTGGTGATATCTAGAGAATCCATCTGTAAAAGAGTAAATTTCGTGCCCTGCAACGCCTTCTAATATTTCCTTGGTGAAAGGTGTAGGAAAAGGATCAATCACACATGTAACATTCAACTCCATGTAGTCCACACAAATCCTAATCCGACCATATTTCTTTATACTGATTACCATGGGGCTAACCCACTTGATTCTTCTAGGGGCTTAATGATGTCGGATTTCAACATCTTGTCAATTTCTTCTTTAACTTTTACGCGCAGTTAGGGTTCATCCTGTAAGGTCTCTTCCTGACCGGGCACACCTTCTTTTAGCTTAATCCTCATCTCACCCAAAGACTCATGCACTCCCTTTAACTCATGGTAGCCCCTAGGAAATAAGTCTTGGAAATCACGTAGTAACTCAATTATCTTAGCCACTTCAGAATTAGACCAATAATCTCCAATTATGGCCTCCTTAGGTTTAACATCCATGCCAATGTTCACTTTTTTGGTCTTCATAGGTTCATGATAGGTGCATGCCTTCTTATCCACACTGTCTAAGACTTCGCGCATACCCTCTGAATGATCTATGTCCAAATTTTCTACTTCTTCATCATCCACTATGTAGACCATATTTCCTTTCTCCTTCTTAAGGCAAGTGCACTCAAGTAGCTTTCACATCGATCTCATCTACTTCATCAAAACACGCTCCTAGGTCTACCTCACTAAATAAATCCTAAATGAGTTCTTAAACCTTTACATTGTCTCCCATAGTCAAACGCTCCATAAGTTAGAATGCCTCTTTCACTGGAGGTTTAATGGAGAAGTAGTCAAAAGTCTGGATCATTCCTGCAGTCAAGTCTTGCCAATTTCCAGTCTCCCTATGTAGCAGCTCCGCATAAACATATTAAGCATGTACGTAGCCTCGTAAAGTGAGATAAAGTTTATGCACCCACAATGAAGGTGGTAAAGCTTCCTGCCCCTCTATCCAGATTCTCTCACACTCTCACTAAATGTGGTGCTTTGAATAGATGATTACCATGATATATGCAAATTTGAGTAGGTGCATTGCTCTTGAGAAACCAGGTTGTTAGAGCAATTCTCACTTCATTACATTCTATCAGATTATTCATGTGAACCATCCACCAACGCGATGTTGTCCAGCGTAGGGTATACACTAACATATTCCTTCTTTGCACTTGATCCTCTCATTGTTCTTCCATGGCAGATAGGAATACCACAAGGTCCCATTCTATAGTGTAATGGGATACCGAAAGTCATACTTATCCTCCTAATACAACGAGGTTTATCTCCTCACACAGATGCACTTCTTACTTCATGCCCAACCATCTCATAAGTGTCATGTGCCCAATTATCACAAGAAATACTTGTAGTATCACTAATATACTATGCATCTTCCCACTAGAGGATTCCTTCCTTAGATGGCTCAAGTAATTATGGATCTCGAATGGTGCACACATAAATTTTGTTCAGGTCTTCCTCACTCAAAGGTTCAACATAAGGTGTAGATTTCCCATCTGTCAAAGGGATAATAACTTGTTCTTCCTTGTTCTCAAAACTTATATACCCCTTTTTGAACCGTAGATCAACATTATTTGCATAACACCAAGGGTGCCCAAGTAGAGCTTGGGAAGTTGTCTGCTTCTGACAAGCGCTAAAACCTCAAAGTCCCTAGTGAACTTGGCCCTTGATAGTAATGAATGATGCATCCTTTAAAACCCCTATTGGAGTGGCCTTGGTTCAATTTTCCATAAACAATACATTAGAGGATCGTCTGTAATGAAGGTTTGCCCATCTCTACCCATGCATCTAAAGTAAGCACATTAACTTTTGTGCCTATATAATCAATATATTGCTCAAAAGCCACCCATCCACAACAACATTCAAAGTGATATCCTTGTCATAATCAAAGCTATGAGGGGGGACATTAACATGTGATTTGTCGTCCATTCTCAATACCTATGCGTGGAGTGTTTCCCTTTAACCAATTTCTTGATAATGGAATAATATTCTCTTGGCATAGCATCTTGCATACTACTTTCAAATCATCAACATCCGACCGACTGCCTCTCTACTACCTTCTTTTGTTCCAAATTCCATGACTATTCCTTTAAACACTGTATCTCACCCTAAAGATTTCTGAGTACCTCCATGGTTTCCTGATAAACCTCCTTCTGATGTGTAGGATCTAGGTATCTTACATGCAAGACCTCTTCCTTAGTAATGGTAGGATTTTGTTGTAACGCTTCTCTGGCACACACAACTTCAGTGCGTGTAGTAATTTTCATAGGTACTACCTCAGGTTCCAGTTCCAACTTTGGCATCCATTGGTTTTCCATGACGTGTTATATTCTAACCATCCATGCACCCTTGTTTTCTTATTTATGCTTGCTTGCTAAGATGCTCATATAAGTCTGGGAACTCCTCATAGTTATGATTCTTCCCACAAAAAGAACAAGTAATATTCTGAGGGCATTCGCACATGTAGTGGTCAAGAGATCCACACGTATAACATGTTCCATGAGGAAACTCACCTCATCCACCACCACGGCCTCGGCCCCTAATCCACCATGGTATCCTCAACCTCTACCACGACCTCCTTCAAAGTGCCCTTTATTCTAATCATAACACCCTTGAGTGTGATCACAATCATGGTGCTCACTTTTACCTTTAGAGTTATCTGATACTCCTGTTTGTCATACACTAATATCAATGGCATCATGGATCTGATCAATCAACCTGCAATCTTCGTATTGTGAGTCGTGGACCAAAAATCTTACAATAACAAGATACATTTTTCCTTATCGCGTGTTGTAATAATGGGCAACAACTTGCATCATGGTCTAAATGACATATCTCATAGTCTAACAACAATGAACGTAATGACTTGCAGGGACAACTATCCTTAGTGTGCCCCTCTACTTCAAAATTTGTACACCAAATCCTAGTGTGCATCTCGTGTGCTAAATTGGCCGATAGTTTCTCCAACTACTTTTCCATAACTGCAATCTGAGCTTCTAAGAATGGGATTACTCCAATGTTTATACTTCCGATTGCCTCAGGTGCGCAACTTTGCTTCAAAGCGCTTCATGTGGATCCGTATATGTCTTATGTGACAACACCCTCCTAAAAGGTGTGATCAAGCCTCCGACGAACCACTATGCATGTTGGCTTGCATGGATATCATAAGAAAGTTTGGAAAAAAGTGTTTTGAAATAGTATCATACTTCTGAACACTCTCAGTAGTTCCCTGATTAATATCCTTGAGCGCTTATACTCTTCTGCTCGAACTCAGGGATATAAAATTCCTTAAGGAAAACATCCCGTAACGCTATATAATCTACGCAAGTCTAATCAGGGTCAAACTTCCTATACCAACTATGTGCACATCCTTGCAACATAGTTACAAACTGACTTGCCTTGCGCTCAGAAGCCATGATCCCTTTTACACGCCACAATATCTCACACATGTGCACATGCTCAACAGCATCTTCTATTCCCCTATACTCTGGAAGATGAAGTGACATCTCCATGTAAATATTTTGGGGTTGGTGAGGACCATGCCCATCGGATCCAAAACCTCCTGTGTTACCTCTATCTCTAAACCCACCAGATCCACTAGAACCAGAACCACCTATGCCCCCTGATCCTCCACCTGTAGCATGAAGTGAACCAAAGGATGTACTGCCTTGTGTCCCAACAGTGGTACTAAATTGAACTCCTATGGTCTGTGAGGTAGTACTACTCCCGAGGTGAGTCCAAAATTCTCGAGTGCTTGAGTTCTGCCGTGCGACGATGATACCCGAAAGGTACCTCCAAATAATAAGGAATACGTCTTCCTAACCATATATGTACTTGTTATTTGATTTACTCATGTTATTCTACTACCCAAACTAGCTTGTTGACTACTGGTTGTACTAGAAATTGGAAAACCAAGCGCAAGGGCTAGGTTTCTAGGTAGATTCATATGCACTCTCATGACCCATGTCATCTCTGTTGGTGCGCTCTCATAAGAGGCCGATGAGGGTTTCTTGTCATGATTTCCTAGATGTGGGAGTTCTAAATGCTCTAGCTCCACACCCTATGTGAGCTTCAAATCCTTCACGAGCCATCTCTCTCCTCAACGCCATCCATTCTGCAATCTCGCTACTTCCCTAACTCCCTCTCGTGCCCTCATTGTACTTAAGTAGCCTTTCTTATTTGCCTCTTTGCCACTAGGTCCACCATCCTTCACCAAAACTGCTCTTCCCCCATGCATGGTGGGGTTTAGCTAGCCATCGATTCTCTTCCAAATTTAGGGTTACCATCAAGATTTTAATTTCCAGTGGAATTCCTTAAAGGTAGGTTCCCCTAGGATAACGTAAAAACTAGAACTCAACTACTTCGGGCAAGAATAAGTGGCAAATTGAGTACTCCAAAATATAGCTATTCAGAACACCACAAACCAAGTGTCCACAACGCACGTCCAAATCAGATTAGGATCATAGAGGTCTTGAAATTATTCTTACATCTAGACAAGTGTGTGAAACCTCTAATTCATTTTAGATGCATAAGCAACCAACCACTCGTATAACTCTATCGAAAATATAATAAAGAAACTCTCATATAAACAATCATACAAGTTCTGCTCCACCCACGTGCACGCGTAAAACTCAGATCTAATGTGAATCTCTAAGTGTATTCTTCTTCTAGATCTACTATCCACTCCTCAACACTTGATAAGGTCAACCTACGTCTTCATCATGAAACATCCTGAAAAAAACTAAAAAGAGGTCCCAACAATGGAACCAATGATGCAACCTAGAATTTACTATGAATAACCTAGCACGCTGACACATCACTCAACCTGAGATGAGCGCTCACCCGAAGTGTGCAAAGGTACCAGTGTCCCTCTTTAGAGTTTCTTGTACATGATGTTAGTGTGATGATGTTTAAAGATGCTTGATTCATAACTAGACATAAGCATTCCATAATGCATGATCCAAATTTATATCTTATAGAATCATAATAAATGAACTAAACAATAACTATGATAAGATTAACCATACAAGAACCATATTTAGTTATGTCTAATACCATTATCCAACCAATATAATCCATTTTATTAAATACTATGTAAAACACATAATCCTCTTACACTATATCAGTATCTCCATGAGTCATGTGCACATCAAAACCAAAACACAACTCTACAATAATTCATCACCTACTAAACTACGCAAGTCAATACATATTTATAGGTGTGGGGACTTTCCCTTCACCACCCATTCACTTCTCAAAATAGGTCACATACTAATAATAGCCATGTGCCTTTACAATAGTCTCGCACAACATGTAAGTGTTCTAACAATAGATTTCCTATAGTTAACTCAAAGTAAAAATCCTATATATTAGCTTAAATTGTGCATGGCATTTATCTGTGCTTTGTTCCCAAAATACCATTGCGTGGAGTGCAATTCTTCATATCTATGTGTTCTCCGCACATTATCTCAAATATCCCTTATCCATAAAAATGACTAAGTCTTGATCCAAAGTGTTCTGGTGCGTGTTTCCTTTCCTATCTTCCCACACCTTCAAATGCACCCTGTTCCCACGCGCACATCCTTTTTCATGTCTTCTCCTTAGAGCAACATTATGTTTGCTCAACACCCGCTTCCGAGTATAAGTATATGCTCTTTAATTGGTATTAGAGCTAGTTCATTAAAAACAATCTAAAAACTAGAAGGTAGATATCAAAAGCACACATGTTAGGTCAAGAAGGATTCTCCTCAAGATAGAGTTCCATTGTTTAATAAAACTAATTATGCATTTTGGAGTATAAGGATGCACACCTATATAATGGCTCTTGGGTTTGACATTTGGAAATCGTCGTAGTGGTTACGCTGCTCTAACAACTCCTTCAACTAATTAAGTTTGTAAGAAGGTAAGTGAGAGCAAAGGTCTGATAGGCTATGCATGCAATATTATGTGGTTTATCCGAATCAAAATTTTTTAGGGTCATGCATTACATTTCTACCAAGGAAATCTAGGATAAAATCAAGAACATATATGAAGGAGATGACAAAGTAAAGAAATTAAAGCTCCAAATGCATAGAAGTCAATTTGAGGGTTTGAAAATGAAGGATGATGAAAACATTACAGCCTATCTTCTTCGCATGATGAAATTGTCAACATTATTAGAGGGCTTGGAGAATAAATTAAAGATGATATTATTGTGTAAAAAGTGTTAAGATCTCTACCTTTGAGGTTTGACGTCAAAGTATCTGCTATTGAATAAATGAAGGAATTAAGCACCCTAACAATGGATGAGTTGCATGGGATTCTCACGGTGTATGAGATGAGAACTGAAAAAGATAAATCATCTAAGCGTGAGGCAACCTTCAAAGCTTTAAAGAATTTGAACAAAAAATTCTAAACAACGTGACTACTCCAATAATGAGTCGATAAGGAAGAAGATCATTTTTTCGGAAGTGAAAAAGGACATGGAAAATACAAAGGTAAGTTACCCTTCAAATGTTTTAATTGTGGTAAAGTAGGGCATTATGCTTCTAAATGTCCATATGATAATAGTGATGATGAAAAAAATCACAACATGGAGGAAGGAAATTATTATTAGTCTAAGAACAACTATAAGCAAAGAAAATATGAGAAAAGAAAGAAATTCTACAAGCACAAGAAAAACCTCTATACCGACGAAAATAACTCATCTCAAGTAAATGAAGGAAACAACTCTACCAAAGTGACAAAGAAGAATCATTTTTCATGGAAATAGAGATAAAATAATGTGAAGGTGAGATGGTTTCAGAAGATGTTGAAGATGAAAGTGAAGTGAATCTTGAAGAAGAGCTCATTTGTGCCCTAGGCTCAAGAAGAAGAATCTAAAACAAAAACAACAGTTTCAAAATTTTGAAGAAGAGTATGGTGCCTCAAAAGTTGACACCAGATCTTGAATAATCTAATAAGATTATCTTTGGCCTAAAGGTTCAACTTGAAGAAATGAAAAATATGAATGAGGATGTCAAAATCCAGCTAAAAGCAAAAGAAGAAGATTATGAGAAGCTTGAATCAGAGATTGTTTCCTTAATAGAATAATTGAGGAAAACATCTACTCAACTGAAATATAAGTTTAAATTTAAGAAAATCACTAAGATGTTGGATGATATGCTTAGTTTTCGAGGTCATCATTCAACAAAACTGGCCTAGGTTATGAAGAAAATCATAAGTCTACTAAAGTTGATTCCAAAGAGCCACCAAAGGCTCCAAATGTAGATAAACCAAAAAGCTATGCATATGATCTTATAAAAACGACAATAGTACAAAGAAAGAGTAATGTTCCCGAAAATACCAAAGCATTCCTCTTAAAGACAATTCGATAAATGCATAAGCACTTTTCCTCCAAGGCGACATTATAAATTAAATACACTCTATTTTGCAGGTTTTCACATTTGGGATCTTAGAATCACCTCAAGCATATCAAGCACTTAAGAAAATTATCTTGAACAAAGATAAAGTGTGTTTACACAATCAGTATCCATTTCCTTTAAGCAATAAAATTTCATTTGCTAGCTTAAAAGGGCGTAAAAGAAACACCTAAATTTGGAAATTAATCACTTGATAATGTCAATATTGGCTTAATCCCTAAATCATGACTTGGCACCTATTCCGAGCCTAATTGTTATATCCTTAGTCCTATTGAATGAATTGATTTCCCCATTGCAATGCTTCGCTTCTCACATAAAAGCTTATATTACTCCAAAGTAGTGTATCAATCCTAGTTATCATGCAAATAAATTGACAACCTTGCATTCCCTTCTTGGATCAAATTGCAACAGGGACAAACCACAAAATGGTTTGGTCCGAAACATGCGATTTTTCCCTATCCCTTCTAATGGCCATTTTATTAATTTTATATGTTTTTTTGGGTCATAAATACGAGATCGGTTAATTCTATGATATTAGTATATTTGTGTGTTTATTAATCATTGATACCTAATTTGTTGATAACTATAATATTGGTATATATTTGTGTGGTTATTAATTATTGATATCAAATTTATCAATTACTATAGTATTGATATACATTTGTGTGTTTATTGATTATTGTTACAAGACCGTATAAGACTAATTAATTATTATGGTATTAGTTTATTTGTGTTTTTATATTATAAAATTTTGATACGTGTATGATATATGGAATCTTTAAAATAAACATAAAGTTAGTTGATGTGATAAATCCAATATATAATAAAAATAAATATGTTGGTTGATGTGATTGATCCAACATACATTAATAATAAAGATTAAAAAAATTGGTACGAGACTATTTAATCACTATAATACTAGTTTATTTGTGTTTGTTTTATTAAAAATTATTAAAATTTGACATGATAAAGAAGATGTTTAAGAACAAGACTTCAAAGAATATTTCATTTTCTTCTAATATCAAAATTGAAAACTACTAAGATATATAGATATATTAACATTGAAATTATCATGTCTAATAAATGTTATTTATACCTCCTTTCCACAAAAAATACTAATAACTAACAAACGAGTAGCGATTAGTTTGTGTTGATGAGTGAGAATAAGATTGAAACTTTAAATTGAAGGGATACAAAAAAATTTAATGCATTAGGTGGGTTGATTGTTTATACATTTTTGTGTTTTTAATAGTAAAAATTTACAAATTTGATCACTAAAAATGTCCCATAACAATAGTTAAATTGTGTTAATGATTATAAAATGTGCATAATTTGTTAGCTTTAGACAAAATTAAAAAAAAATATAAAGAAAAATTCAATAATAATCTTTATTCAAGTGGATTTTTTTAAAGCAACTACCTTGAGTTGAATTTATTTGTGATAAATGTATAGGACAAAAATAAATGTGAAAGTAGAAAGCAAATATAGAAAGTTTTGTTCAAAACTTAATTTATTATAAGTTCCCCTTAAATTATAATAATGACTACAAGAACTTTATTGTAGTTATTAAGTTTCCCACTTTTGTATAGTTGATAGCTTTGAGCATCTTATAAATAAGACTTGGGTACATCGCTTGGTATATGTTATTTTAACTAAATGAAGCTTAAGAATAAGATCTCTAACAATTTCAATGAAACAAGGCTCCATAAAATTATTTTCTACATTTAATTTGTCAAGTAAAATACGTGTTGAAAATTTCTAATATTAAAATTTCAAATTTGAAATAAATATGAATTTTAATTCGCAATAAGATGAAAGAGATTAATTACTTGCAATGTACATGAAGTGCAAGAAATGTCAAATGGGATGATAATGCAATGTTTCTATGGAAATGCTAAATCAATATTTACAAAATTGAATCTTGAGTGTTGTTCAAATATCTATAAGACAAAATGTGCGTACACATATTCATTGCCCCAAAAACTTACAAGAAAAAATTATGACACATTGTAAGGGTCGTACCGTAACAAGTTTGATAATTTTAAATATTATTAATAACATGTACCAAATAGATCGAATGTAGGGACACTAATCCCTAATACAAAACCATTCATAAAAATTCTTTGATCATTGTAAAAGTGAAAATTTAGACCAATATTTACAAAAGCAAATCTTTGAAATTGCTCAAATATTTGGATGACAAACACATGCACATATTCATCATGCCAAGAACTTACATAAATATTGTTTTAGATAAACATAAAATAGATATATAAACATTTACATTATTATGTGTTTTAATAAATAAGCATTGAAATGATAAAACAAAAAAATCTAAACACGATAAAATAGAAAATATTTTAAAATAGAACATGGTATATTAAGCATAAATTTTGGCACACATTGTAAGGGTCACAAAAATTGGACAAATGTAAATATTATTGATAAAATATACATCAAATAGATTGGAATGTAGGGGGCATTAACTCCAAATTTGCATTATGCACTTTATAAAAAAATCAAGCGCTTTTGTACGCTACCACATCAGGTGTGTGTGTGTGTGTGTGTGTGTGTGTGTGTGTGTGTGTGTGTGTGTGTGTGTGTGTGTGTGTGTTACAACATTTGTGACTACCACATCTGAAAATTAAACTTTCCATCACTTTTTGATGGACCTCTATAATCCGCTCCAAAGCTCCAAATTTGGCACAAGTTGGTGGATGATGGAAAAGGTTTTCGTGTTAATCATTGGGAAATGTGGGGAACACATCAAGTATCTTTAGCAATAATCTTAGTGAGGAAAACATTAAGTATCTTTAGCAATAATCTTAGTGAACCAAAATATAGGTTGTATAGGGCCATGACAATGTACATCCATTTTGTATGAAAAAGAAAGTGGATTTGAAAGGAAATTTAGAGAAAATTGATAGGCCCAATAACTTAGCAACGATGTCATCATGCACAAGTAGTCAGGGGATTTTTCAACACACACAATATAATACAATTGCTTTAGATGAAATGACCATACAAAATGATGAGGGTTGGTCTAAAGAATTATCACATTTTTCTTTTTCCTTTTCTCTATCACTTCTCAATCTCCTTGAACTTATCGTCTGAGATATGCGTAACTTTCTTGAAAGTTTTTCAATGTCATGAAACCTCCATGAGAATAGGATTTACCAATATCCCATTAATATATGAAAGCAACGATGCACATTACAAACTATATGTGTGTGTGTGCGGCATATGTGCACACTCACATGATTTTATGAAGTCAACAACATGATCTAGATCTCCAAATGTTTACTTTTATTTAAATTAAGAATAAAACCTTGTCCCATTTTATATTACAAGTTTGGAAAAGTGTTCCTTATTACAATGAAATCATATGTTTATAGACTCGCCATATAACATTACCAATAATATGTAGAAGAACATTGTCCTTTTCTAAAATGATGGAACTGATTAGCATCTCCCACAACAATGTGTCCTCAGTAATAATATTGGTCAATTTCACAATAACTAATTGCCAAATCATCCCTTTAAATGCACTAAATGGTGCTTAGAGTTGAAGTTTTAGTTTGATAATCATGCACCTTCTTCTCTATTCTAGATTTGAGAGTTAGATAATGTAATTTTGACTTATTTAATGGTTTCTCTACTTTTCAAAGCTAAATAATGATATTTTGACATATTAAATGGGTAAATAATGGACAACACTTAATCGATCGTTATAATTCATGCAAAATTTAGTATCCATATTGATTTAACAATTTATTTCATAAAAAAAATCGAAAAGAAAATTTATTTCTTATCAAATGATTTATATAGATGTTAACTTTTTCAATACAAGAGATCTATACTTGACCTCTTGAATTCTAGGGCCTAAAATGCATACAAAAATTTCATTGAGAGCACTACAACACACCCTTTTTTTTTTCTTTGGAAATAAAAGCTAAATAGTGCATATTTTTCTTGATCAATAATTTATTTTCATAACAAAACAATTTTTGTTAAAATATTGTAATCTTAACATGAAAACTATGTGGCTTATTTTCTACCAAGGATTTGAAATCTAAATAGAAAAATAAAATCCAATTAGAACTGATAGTGGTAGCTCCAATTAGGGACTTAATATGAATAAAATAGAAACCGACTATTTTTTGGTTATCTAATGAGGTCAAAATAGTATACCTTACTCAAGTGAATCCTAGTTTGACTTGGGCTCATAGGCGACACAAATAATAGAGGGAAATGATGAAGAGTGGGGAAATTTAGAAGCTTGAAATTCCATAAGAAAAAAATGTTTGATGACAGAGGTTAAAACAAGGCACTATATTTCCTCCCAAGATGGCTCGATCTAGCGGTGGAGCTTAGACAGAGAGCGCTTCTTGCTAAAATCTTCCCACCATAAAAGAGCTCTACATCTTAAAAATGATCTTTAACATCCTTTGGGAAACATAATTATATTGTTGTATAGATATCCTATGTAAGTGGGTTTTAATTTTTCTCCTACAAAAAAACATGCACCATTTATGGCCTTTAATCCAATAAGGACTTGGATTTCACCTTCCGAGGTGCTCACAACTGATCTCTCTTAAAGACTGCACAACCTTTCTCTCCCTATGTCATTATTCAGTACCTTATTCTTACCACATATTCAAACAACAAACACCGTTAAAAACCCTCTCACTACTTTTGTCATACCCAACACTTAGAAATGCCCGCCCCCCCCTGAAAAAAAAACAATAACAATAAAATATAGTAGGGGAAAACAACTACATGTTATAGGAAATAGGGGCATAAAGATCCAAAAATAAAATAGTTAATGAGATGGATCAAATATTTTGTTTACATTTAAGGAGATGGATCACATATTTTAGTTACATGTTGGAAACGCTCCTTAGATATTATTCATATCCATAGGAAAAAATCTTATAGGAAAAGCTTGATACTTGTTGAGATGTGGAGTCTAACTGCAAGATGAAGTGGCAATTTGCTTTTCCTTTTTTTTTGGAGGAAAACATGGCCATGGATAAAATTAACATTGTCTTATTAATAGACGAGAGTTGTTATTTTAATGTTTATAAAAATAGCATTCTTTTATTAATAGACAAGAGTTGTTATTTTTATGTTTATCTTATTTATATGCATGTCTTATTTATAAGCATGCTATATTTAGGTTGTTTGTGGTTGAAGCAAACTTTTTCAAAGAGGTGCACAAGTTATATATATGTGCATGGATTTACTCTTTAGAATATTAAAAAGAGAGAATTGTATCAGATCCCTATGTATTGAATAAAGGAAAAGGCTAGCTTGTTTCTGTGGATGTAGCCACATTGAGTGAACCACGTTAAATCTTGGGTTTATCTTGTGATCGCATACTTATATTATTTCGCTTTTAATTCTCGCTTTTATTGCTCATTTGTGTTTCAATCCTAACAACTGGATGAAGTGACCATTTTCTTTTCCTTAATTTTTGGAGGAAAGTATGGCCATGGATAAAAATAGCATTGTCTTATTAATAGATTTGAGTTGTTATTTTTATGTTTATAAAAATAACATTGTCTTATTAATAGATGAGAGTTCTTATTTTGATGTTTATCTTATTTATATACATGTCTTATTTATACACATGTTATATTTAGGTTGCTTGTGGTTGAATCAAACTTTTCAAAGAGGTGCAAAGTTATATATATGTATTTACTCTTTAGAATATGAAAAAGAGAGAATTGTATTGTATTCCTCTCGCACCGAATATCGAAAAGGATGGTTTGTTTTTGTGGATGTAGCCCACATTGGGTGAACCACGTTAAATCTTGGGTTTATTTTGTGATTGCATGCTTATATTATTTCTGTTTTAATTTTGTTTTATTGCTCATCTGTGTTTCGATCCTAACAACTGGTATCAAAGCAGGATTTTGTTTTGGCAGAAAAACTCACAGGAGGGTTTCTTGTTTGAGTGGGAGAAATGACAGAAGATAGTAAGTTCAGGGTTGAGAAGTTTAACCCACCGTAACTTTCAGCTATGGAAGATGCAGTGGAGGACTACCTATATCAAAAGGATATTTATCTACCATCAAAAGGAAAGCTTTAAAGTCACGTACTATGAAAGATGAAGAATGGGATGTTCTTGATCAAAAGGCACTAGGAACGATACAGTTGTGCCCGAAACTATGGTAGCTTTCAATATTTCTACTAAAAGACAGTTGTAGATCTAATAGAAAAATTGTATGAAAAACCCTCACCTCCAATAAGGTATATTTCATGAAAAGTTTATTTGATATGAAGATGTCGATGGTGGTTCAAGAAATGATCATTTAAATGAATTCAACACGGTTATTAATGAATTAAGATCTGTAGGAGTAAGTTTTGATGATGAAGTTAGGGCTCTTTTGATTTTGTGCTCATTGCCGAAAGTTTGAGTACTTTGGTTATGGTCATGAGTAATTACATTTCTCGGTTCAAACACTTTAAAGTTTGATGATGTTATTGTGTGATTCTTAGTGAATAGATGAGAAGAAAAGCGCAGTGAGTCATATGGTAATGCTTTGAGTGTAGAGAACAGGGGAAGACAAGGAAAAATCAAAAGGTCCTGGACACCGTGGAAAGTCTAAAAAGGGTAGATCTAAATCTAGAAGCAGGATGGTATGCTAGAATTGTGGAAAAGTAGGACATGCAAAGAAAGATTGTTGGTCTTTAAAATCAGGGAAAGATCAACAAGAAGGGAGCAAAGAGGCAAACATAACAGGTGATGTGTTACAAGATGCTCTTATTCTTTCTTTAGATAGTAAATCAGAATCTTGGGTTTTAGATTCTGGTGCTTCATTTCATGCAACTCCTCATAGACAATATTTTCAAGATTATGTTCAAGGGAATTTTGGGTAGGTATATCTTGGTGATGATGAGCCATGTAACATTGTTGGAAAAGGAAGTGTTCATGTTAAATTGTAGAATGGTAACTCTTGGGTGTTGAAGAATGTTAGACATGTTCCTAGCTTGAGGAGGAATCTAATTTCTGCAGGGAAATTAGGAGATGAGGGTTGTATGGTTATATTTACAACAGATTCTTGGAAAGTTACCAAGGGTTCTCTTGTGGTAGCAAGAGGTAAGAAAGTAGGTACTTTGTATTTATCCACTGTTAGTACTGATCCATCTTCTATTTTAGCTACTATAGGTATAGACACAACTCTATGGCATCACGACTTGGCCATATGAGTGAGAAGGGGATGAAGATTTTACATTCACAAGGAAAGTCACGATTTGAAAACATAGACCTGGAATTTTGTGAGCATTATGTGTATGGGAAACAAAAGCATGTGAGATTTCTCAAGGTCGATCAACCAAGAAGGAACACAAGTTAGAGCTTATTCATACGGATGTGTGGGGACCGGTTCGGTATCTTCTCTTGGTGCTTCACGGTATTATGTTACTTTTATTGATGATGCTACTAGGAAGGTTTGGGTTTCATCAGTATAAAGAAGAAATCTTATGTATTTAATACTTTCAAGAAGTGGAAATCTTTGGTTGAGAATGACATAGGTTTGAAGTTGAAGTGTATCGATCGATAATGGTGGAGAGTACTACAACGATGAATTTAATAACTATTGTTCACATAATGGAATCCGTAGGGTGAAGACAATTCATGTAACACCACAAATGAAATGGTGTGTCAAAAAGAATGAACAAGACTATCATGGAGCATGAGATTGCATGTTGGATTGCCCTTACAATGTGGATATTTGTACCCAAGGACCTTAAGTGCTTTGAAGGTGGGGAGTACCCGAGGAGGCTTGGACCGGTAAGGAGGTAAACTATTCTTTCTCGAAAGTTTTTGGTGTGAGGCATTTGTGCACATTGAAAAGAGAATAGACCAAGCTAGAAGATAAGTCAAAGAAATGTAATTTCATTGGATATGACACTCGAATGACTTTGGATTCCTTTGTGGAGTTTGGATGAGAAGAAAATCATTAGGAGTAGGGATATTATTTTCAACGAAAGGGTTATGTACAGGGAACAACTACATGATAAGAAGCTGGAAAAGTTTGAGTATGTAGCACTTGATGAGATAAAAGATAGAGAAGTGCTCAAAGGACTGGAAAATTAACAAGTTGGCATCAATCCTGGGCATGATCGGTGTTGATTATGTAAATCAAAATCAGCAAGAACAACAAGAGCCTCAAAATCCAAATGTTTTTATAAGACGTTCTACTAGGGTAAGTAAACCTCCTACATGATTATCTTTATATGAGCTTTACTATTGTTTATTGACATATGGTGGAGAACTAGAAAGTTTTGAAGAAGCAATGCATGTCGAAACACAGAAAAAGTGGGAGTAGGGTATGGATGAGGAGATAGACTCCTTGGATCACAACCAAACTTGGGATTTGGTTCAGTTACCTGCAAGAAAGAGAGAATTGTAGAACAAGTGGGTTTATAGGTTGAAGGAAGAAGAAGGTGACAAAAAGAGGTACAAGGCAAGACTTGTTGTGAAGGGATTTGCACAGGAAAAAGGTATATACTTTGATGAAATTTTCTCTCCTATTGCTAAAATGACTTCTATTAGAATGTTTTAAGTTTGGTAGTTGTGGAAGATTTACATCTTGAACAATTAGATGTAAAGAATGATTTTATTCATGGTGATTTGGAGCAAGAAATATATATGGAGCAGCCATAGGGATATGAATTTAGGGGAAGGAGAATTTGGTGTGCAGATCAAGAAGAGCTTTGCTATGGCCTTAAGCAAGCTCCAAGGCATGGTGTTTAAGATTTGATAGGTTCATGATAGAACATGGTTACTCTAGATGTCATTCGATCACCGTGTTTATTTTAAGAGATTGGATAATGGCACATATATTATCTCGTTGTTATATGTGGGTGACATGTTTGTGATAAGGACAAACTTGCAGGATATAAATGAGCTAAAGAGACATTTAGCCAATACATTTTCCATGAAGGATTTAGGTGCAACAAAGAAAATTCTTGGCATGAGAATCAATAGAGATAAAGAGTAAAATACTGAATTTGTCTCAAGAAGAGTATGTGAACAAGGTGTTGGACAAGTTTAGGATGCAGGATGCAAAACTAGTAAGTACACCATTGGCAGGGCACTTCAAGTTGAGTAAAGAACAATGTCCTAAAACATATGAAGAGATTGAATATATGTCTAGAGTTCCATATGCTTCAACAGTTGGAAGTTTGATGTATGCTATGGTATGCACAAGACCAGACATTTCCCATGTAGTGGGAGTTGTCATCGATACATGAGTAATCCAAGAAAGGAGCACTGGAATGCAGTCTAGTGGATTCTTAGATACTTGAGAGGGACCAATAGCAAGAGCATTGTGCTATGGAGGGTTAGAGGTTTCTTTACATAGATATGTTGATGCAGACATGGCTGGAGATTTGGATGGTAGGAGGAGCACCACAGTTATGTATTCACTGTTGGTGGCACAAAAGTTAGTTGGATTTCTAAACTAGCATAAGATTGTTGCCTTGTCTACTACAGAGGCAAAGTATGTTGCTACTACAGAAGTAAGCAAGGAGATGATATGGATGCAACGGTTCATGGAAGAGTTGGGAAAGAAGCAGGAGGATTACAAATTATTCAGTGGATATAGCCGAGTGGAATTCATCTTGCTAAGAACTCAACATTCCATTCGAGAACTAAACATATACAACTCAGGTATCACTTCATTAGATCAATTTTGGAGGATGGACAATTGATGTTGGAGAAGATCCATACAAGTCGAATCCTACTTGATATGTTGACAAAGGCGGTGACAAAATAGAAACTAGAAGGTTGTTTGGCTTCGATAGGTCTTTAAGGTTGATCTTGAAGAAGAGAAACGAAATAGAGAAGAGTCCGAGGATGAGATGTAACAGTGGGTTGCAACAATTAGTCTCCAAGTGGGAGATTGTTGGAGATGTGGAGTCTAACTGCAAGATGAAGTGGCAGTTTGCTTTTTCCTTGATTTTTGGAGGAAAGCATGGCCATGGATAAAAATAGCATTGTCTTATTAATAGACAAGAGTTGTTATTTTTATGTTTATAAAAATAACATTGTCTTATTAATAGACGGGAGTTGTTATTTTTATGTTTATCTTATTTATATGCATGTCTTATTTATAAGCATGCTTGTATTTAGGTTGCTTGTGGTTGAAAAAACTTTTTCAAAGAGGTGCACAAGTTATATATATGTGCATGGATTTACTCTTTAGAATATGAAAAAGAGAGAATTGTATTGTATTCCTCTGGACTGAATAAAGAAAAGGCTAGCTTGTTTCTGGTGGATGTAGCCCACATTTGGTGAACCACGTTAAATCTTGGGTTTATCTTGTGATTGCATGCTTATATTATTTCTGTTTTAATTCCGTTTTATTGCTCATATGTGTTTTGATCCTAACAATACTTTTCGACAAAATCTCTCACCATAAGAGATACCTCTCAAGTAACAACAAAAGAAAAATCCAAATAACAACATTCAATCATAATCATAATCATAATCAACTCTCCTCGGCTCCACCATTATCATTTGATTCCAATTACCATATTTAATGAATACACCAATATTAACTTAGGATCTCACAACCACGGCTTCAGATCAACCAACCCACTACATATTTCAAAACACCAATTACACAAAACATATCCAAATATTTTACATGGTTTACCCATTCCTAGAACAATGCATAGCATTTTGGTCCAAATTTTTCTTGGACATGGGGAGACCATGCCCCTAAGAACAAGCATTGATTGATTCGAGATGCGGGCACCGCGCATAAGTCTCGTGCCTGGGATTTAATACTCACAAATACAATCGTTGTGTATTCCCTTGAATAAGGACTAGGAAGTGGGCTTTATTTCTTTCTTTCTCATGCTTCCTTTTTTAGGATCTCCTCCTACAATAAACAAGAGCAACAATGCTGTTAAGTACTGTCGCAGCGGTAGTAAAATTGAACTGAGCAGGGACAAAGGTGAACTCATCAATGCTTTGTATGTAGAGAGAACTGCAATTCTGATGGGCTATGGAACTATGCATCCAGTTTTGTAATGGTCCAATTAATCCAAGTTCTGGTGGAATGTTTCCTTTTAGTTGATTATCGCCAACATTTAGTATGTAGAGAGAACTGCAATTATGTAGATTTGGAGGCAGATTTCCAGTAAAAGAGTTCCCTGAGAGATCCAGCACTTGCAGTTTGGAGAGTCTGCTAATGCTTAAAGGAAATTCTCCGATGAAGCTGTTGGTAGACAAGTTAAGAATATGAAGTTGCGTTGTATTTCCAACTTGTGGAGGTATATATCCATTAAGCAAATTCTGAGACAAATCCAAGGATAACAGAGACTGTATGTCGAAGATTTGTGGAGGTATCTTACCTGTAGGGAAAAGATTTCAGGGGAGGATTTTTTTGTAAATATAGAATGGTTGGTTGAATCTTTTCAGCTCGAAAAATAAGAGATGTTTATATGAAAATTTGAGGACTTTTAAAAGGAAAATTTGATAACAGGTTAGTTTAAATTTTGAAAATCTGGTGAAAATTGCCAAAATATCTATAATAATACCCTATTTACCTCTAAAGTTGTTTTGTCCCAAGCTCAAATAATTCAGAATTGGCAGATTTGAGAGCCACGAGGGAATCGTTCTTGTAAGTGCATTCCCTGTCAGATTTAGAACACTGAGTTTTTCTGTTCAGACAACCATAAGGGCAGAGAGCCCGATAGCTTGTTTCGCGACATTGACAAATACTTAAGCTGAAATCTGGGACTGAATCCCATTGGACCTGCATTATCAAACTGGTTTTGCTGAAGAAACAAAAACGTGAGTGAGGAGGCATTCTCCATTGTCTTGGGAATTCCTCCCATAACTGGTTTCCGCATAGATTCAAGAGATCTAGCTTGTTCAACTCTCTTAAAGGAGGTCAGTATAAGAAAATAGCTCCATACCCACATTTCCAAGACTGGTTTTAATGGATAAGTCCCTCTTCAAAATTTTCTTCTCAACATGTACCTTAAATGTGAGAGATTGAAGGATTCGCGCCAGTTGTTTGAAAAAATTCCCAACAGAGATGCTAGGCTTTGGATGTCCGTGATTATGGGGTATGCACAAAATCGACAAATTAAAGAGGTGTTAGATCTCTTCTGTCAAATGCAACATGAAGGCATCAAGCCAAACCACTTAACCTTCAATGCAGTTCTACAAGTCTGTGGCAGCTTAGAAACTCTGAAATAGGGCAAACAGGTTCATTCGCAGATCATTATGACCAGATGTCTTATAGATATTATCTCAAATAACGTTCTTATTGATATGTACTCTAAATTTCACGGCCCACTCCATTGATGATGCACGCAAAGTGTTTGAAAAATGTCTCGACGGGATATGATATCGTGGAATGCCATGCTTGTAGGATGTACGCAGAGCAGACATCGGGAAGACGCTCTTGAGCTTTTTCAATGGATGCAGAGAGAAGACATAAAATTGAATCAGTTTGCATTCTCCGGTGTCATGAGGGCGTGTGTTAGAGATGCTGCTGTGGAGCAAGGAAAACAGTTCCCTCCCACATTATCAAAATTGAGTTTGACCATGGCACTATGCATAGAAAACCAGCCACGAATATTTTTAATTTATTAAAATATTTTTTAAATGTAAAAAGCATACCAAGAAAATAAATGCTATCATAAATATTATGACATCATAAATGTTAATGACATCATGTTTTCTTCAATTGCTGAAGGTTGTAATAACATGTTAATTTTTAAGCCAATCACATTGAAGATAAATACATTTTTATAAATATTTTGTTAAAAATGTGCAAGTTTATTAATATTTATTAATGTGGAGAGTGTGTATTTTATTAATGAAAATAATAACCATATTTGATTGGTTGAAAAGTACAAATAATAACATGCTAAGCAATTGTGAAACCTATAGTTATTCTACCTTGGATAGTAGTAATAATCTCTAAACCTTCAATTTTCCCATGAGCTACCTATGATGGTAGCTTGTAAAGAAAAACATAAAAATTATGAAAACTTAAGGTCTAAATGGCACGGATTTTGACACAACAAATCAAATAATTCAAGAAAATGGTGGAAGCAATCACTCAAGACAAAATGGTGGACTGAATGCAACATTCAATTAGAATTACACAATTGCAATGCCTATCAATAATAATAACAATAATGGAGACATAACTACCTGATTTATGAGGCTAAAAGATTAAGCAAACAAACTTCCGATCCCAAGAATTTACAATCAAAATTTATCATCCAAGCATTTCATTGTTTAAAATCTAGTTTTCCAAAGGTTCAGAAGGAGAATTGAGTTTTTTAGAGTTTTAAAGTGAAGGCTTGTTTAATGGTTTAGGGGATCAATTTTTCAAAATAATTGATTCACCGGTGAAAATTTTTCATTAATGAAGTTGTTTAGCTCATGTAAGTATAAAGATTTCTCATATTAAAAAAGATGAAGTTGGAATGGTGTGCAGAATTTAAAAGAATGGATACCCTAGATCTTTAACACTAAACATGTTTTATCGGTCCTAACAATAACCTTAAAAATAAACAGTTATTTTGACATTCGTGTAATTGTTGTAAGCAAAATTCAAAAATTGCAGGTTGAAAATACCCAATAAATAGTTTATACTCTTAAAAAAACCATGGCATTGAATTTTGTAACCAATTATTTTTGGATGAATCTTAGAATTTTAAATGTGGCCGTGTAGTCTCACTGTTGGAGAATGCCTGCTCATAAAAACTCACCAAGATTGAATATTTGCAGGAGGTACTGTAATAAGGGCAAAGAGCAAAAAGCCAAATATTTTTCGTACCTTTTAGCAATGGCCGCCGTGCAGTAGAGTGAATTTATTGAATTAGGAACAATGAGGAGGAGAGAAGAAAGAAGCAAGAATCAAATAATTTTTGTCCCTTTGAAAATTCAAAACCCTAGAAGGATTTTGCTTCTAGTAATAAATTTCTATATTACAACTTCGGAAAGACTCTAAAGCCTTTAAAAATCTCATATTTACATTCAAGAAAAGCAGTCGCAAGTAGAGCTATTCGCCTCTGAAACAATATTAGGAGAAAAAGAATGGTTCAAGCCTTGGCCAGATAGCCTACAATTTGGCCGATTTTAATAGCCAGATGAGGTGGTAACTTTCACTACTTTGAATTAAAATCGAGCGATTCGAAAACGTTCTTGGCGCTCTAGGCCTTTTTGAGCGACACAGAGAGCAAATCCACATGATAAGCCAAGATTTCCATGAAATTTTACCTCTCGGAGCCTATAAAACCTGCATATAAGATGCTTTGGAGGGTTTATCATATCCAATACCTCATCTTGCTTCCATCATGCGCTTCTTAACCTCGGAGCCGATGTCTCCCAAGTAGCCATTTTCTGCCTACATTATTCTTTTGAGAAGTTGTTTCTTTCCACCTTTCTTGTTGTGCTGATTTAGAGATCTCTACATCGAATTTTGTAGAATAAAAGAGGCCTTCGGGAGGGGAAACATTCATGATGCCCTTGTTCTCTACAAAGTTGCTCCAAAAGTCTATTCTTCAGTGGCTTTGACGACCTAGGCAGGGGCTCGAATCGTGAATTTATTCAAAGACATTGTTGACCATGGCACTATGCATAGAAAGGTAGCCACCGATATTTTTAATTTGTTAAAAGATTTTTAAATGTAAAAAGCAAACTAGGAAAATAAATGCTATCATAAATGTTTATGACATCATAAATGTTAATGACATCATGTTTTCCTCGAAATTGTTGAAGGTTGTAATAACATGTTAATTTTTAGGCCAATCACATTGAAGATAAATGCATTTTTATAATTATTTTGTTAAAAATGTGCAAGTTTATTAATATTTATTAATGTGGAAAGTGTATATTTTGTTAATGAAAATAATAACCATGTTTAATTGGTTGAAAAATACAAACAATAACAACATGTTAAGCAATTGTCAAACCTATAACTATATGCCTTGTAGTACTAATAATATTTGGGGGTGCCTAATTCATCGATTATTTAAACTTTCATTTGCTTACAATGTGTATAGTAACTAGTGGCACCTAACTTCTAAACTCCATGTTCACTTCAACTAATCTACAAAGTCTTGCCCTATTCTCCATACATTTTTATTCCAATTTTATACTAGGAAATATTTAGATGTCTATTATGCATCCAAGGTTATTAGAGAGTTTTTTTGTATTAGAGGGTTTTTTTGCTATTATTCTTCAGATGGACCAATTGATGATGTGTATGAAGTGCTTATTTCATCTCATTAGGTAGTTGATTTAACAAGGGTGAGTGTGATTTTTCACATGGATAGATTCTTTGTTCTATAATAGAGTTTAGAGGCATCATTGTCCAATGACTTATAATGGGAAACCATTTACATTAATTGAGCTACTCCCATGGTGGAGAATGGACCTTGTGACTTCCAAATGATGGAGGAGGGGCCTATAATGCCTTTTTGCAATAAGGAGATGCAGGAGACTAACCCCTTCAACCATAGAAAAAAGTAGAGGCTTTGTGCATTGAATTATCTCCTTGAGGCATGTAATGGGTGGGAGAAGCGGTTGATGTTGAACAAGGTAGCAAGACGAATATGGAGCCACATGATATGATTCCACAAAGGCCAAAAACATCTTCCCGTGCAACTATAGGGGATGCATAGATTTTATATTTTCCCCTTTCAAAACCTTGTGTTTATTTTTATTGGAACTTATCATATATTACTATAATATAGAGGATTACAATAAAATGTAACTTTGAAAAGTCACTTCCCATCTCCATGTTGGAACAAAAAACTCTCAACACATCTTGAAAAGGAGAAACTAATCCCTCCAAACACAAAAATGTTGGTTAGGAAACCCTAGCAAGTGCATACAATAAACAAGCCCTACAAAACCTTGCTTACCGAGTGAAATCAAACAATGCAACTTTATTTATTTATTTAGTTGGATATGACCATGTGATTTTTTTGGGCCACAAAATTATCAATCATGTTGTTGCATAGGATAAACTATCATATCCTTTCATTTTCTAAATAAACTTGATTCACATTTATAGGCCTCGGTGTAGTTGAAGTGGATTGTGTTTGGGAATTTTTGAATGTGAGATGCTTTTAGATGTTCAATTTTTCCATTGTATGTAAACAATCAAACATATATTGAGATAACTAGTAGACTATGTGGTTGGTAAAAATGTTTTGATTAATTTTGTATAGAAAAATGGAATTTAATGATTACAACAATTATGAACTTTCTACTTTTACAAATGTTATAATTGGAAAATGTTATTACATATTATACAAAGGTGCTTATTGGAACTAAAACATAACAAGGGGAATTTGCACGTATCTTCAACAAATGAATGAAATCAAATTATGAATTTGTAAAAGTGGAATGATCATCGAAAAACTTGGGTGTAGTACACATACCACATCTCTTGTTGACTATATTCAATATAACTTTACTCTTATCTAGCTTTACTCTTGTACTATATTCAATATTTCATCACAGGATTGCCTTGTTCAAAGGGTAAGAATGTTATTTTGGTGATTGTGGATGAGCTCACAAAATTTGCCCAATTTTGTGCCCTATCACACCCATTTGTAGCCGTGAGAGTCGCAACTATTTTTTTGGAGACAATTCAAAAGCTACATGGAACCCCAAAGATAATTGTAAGTGATCGTGATCCTATTTTCACGAGACATTAGCAGAGGCCGTTGAGAAGGCCTATATTGTAAAGGAGACTAGGGGAAGATGCAACATGCCAAAGATAGAGTGTGGAGCCATATCCAATAAATGTAGGATATCAGGTTGAGGGGGTTAGCTCCTCCTCCCGTGGCAGAGACATGGTTCTACACAATCTTCATTTAGGCCACCTCAACAACCACCTCAACAACAATAACATGAGGCTTGTCCTCCATTTAGGCCTCCACAGATATTCGATGCTCAGAGGGGACGCAGTATGGGGCCTCCTCCTAGGGGACCAGTCAGGACTCATGCACCACCTAGAGCTTGTCAGTAGCGACCACAACAATCCATAGCAGGATCATTAGGATCCATGACATAGACCATTAGAGTACCTGTAGGAGCCACTTCTCATTAGAGGGGACCTGGTAGTTACTATGGGTGTGGTGTACTTGGGTATCATTGGAGAGAGTGCCCTCAATACCCTATTTAGAAGGGTAAGGCACCAATTTCAGAGCCTACAATAGGTGACATGGCTAGGAGCCACAAGATATATGCAGTGGTTGAGAACTGCCAAGAAGAGCACCAGAGCACGGTGATTGAGATGTTAGGTAGCATTGATGGCATTTCTATTCCTATTTTATTTGATTCAGCTCCTCAGATTCTTTTATTTATCCATTTATAGTAGAGCGATGTAGGCTAGTGGTAGTTAGGCAGAGCCATGTAGTTGGGATGTGGAGATGTCTTCTAGAGCCAAGCTCACAATGGAATCCTTAGTAAAGGAGTGCATAGTTGACCTATGACCCTTTTCCACGACCTTGGATCTTTATATCCTTCCTTTGGATTCCTATGGAATTATTCCGGCAAGCATTGGTTATCTCGCACACGGGGCTAGGGTTGATTATTACGAAGGTAATATCATGTGCGATGATTTGGGGAGTGGAGTTAGTGATAGTTGAGTCGAAGACCCACCTCTATTATCACCATATCCACTATGCAACTTAAGCGAGTGCGCTGCGACGAGGTTGTTAGTTGTTTGTTGTTATGGTTAGCGACATATCAAAGGATGAGTCTAGTGGTATCATCACTCGATATAATAATATCTTAAGGGAGTTTTTAAGATGTCTTTCTAGGGGAGATGCTAGTGTTATCTCCCATGTGAGATAGATTTTCACATTGATTTGGTTCCAGGAGCAGAGCCTATCTCATGAGCGCCTTATATGATGACTACCCCTGAGATCTGTGAGCTCAAGTTATAGTTAGAGGGCCTTATGGAGAAAGGCCTAATCCATCCTAGTGTATCCCCTTGGGGTGCACCAGTGATTTTTCTAAATAAGAAGGAAAAATCTTTGCGATTGTGTATTGATTATCGTCAATTAAACAAAGTAATGATCAAGAATCGTTACCCCCTTCCATGTATTGATAATTTATTTGATCAGATGAAGGAGGCCACCGTATTTTCCAAGATTAATCTTAAGTCTGATACCATCAATTGAGGATCATGGAGGCAAATATTCATAAGACAGTCTTCCATACGAGATATGGCCACTACGAGTTCACTGTAGTGCCTTTTTATATGACGAATGCCCCCACAATATTCATGAGTTTGATGAATGGGGTATTCCAGACATTTTTGGATCGCTTCATGCTCATATTTCTTGATGACATTTTTATTTACTCACACACGCATGAGGAGCACCTTCGACAGGTTCTGCAGTGTCTTTATGAGCAACATCTTTATGGGTACCTGGAGAAGCGTGCATTCTTTCAGTCAGAGGTACAATACTTTGGTCACATCATTTCTGGGGAAGGTATCGCAGTCGATCCTTCTAAGATTAGAGCTATTATGCATTGTCCTATGCCAACTAGTGTGACCGAGGTGCATAGTTTCATGGGTTTGACAGGTTACTACAAGATATTTGTTCAGGAATTCTCTCGGATTGCACACCCCATCACTTCCCTTTAGCGGAAAGGGAAGAAGTTTGTTTTGGTCTGAAGGATGTGAGCAGGCCTTCAATACATTGAAGGGATGCCTTACATCAAAGACTGATTCTTCAAAGGATGTATTTGCATTGGGAGTTATTCATTTGTACAGGATGCTTCCTTGACCTAGGTGGTGTATTGATTTAGGATGGCTGTGTAGTTGTGTTTGAGTCTCATAAACTCAAAGATCATGAGCTCAATTATCCAACTCATGACCTTGAGCTTGCAGTAGTTGTGCATGCCTTTGTTTGATGGAGACATTTCCTTTTGGGCAGGAGATTTATTCTCAGGATAGACCATTTGAGCTTACGTCACCTCTTCACGTAACCCAATATCAACACTTGTCAGCGGCGTTAGATGGAGTTGCTATGTGAGTATGACATGGAGATAGATCATGTGAAGGGGAAGGAGAATGTTGTTGCTTTGACGCTCTGAGTAGATGGAGACATTTGGCTATGGCTACTTTAGTGGGTACAAATTTGCAGAGTGAGATTTTGTGGCAACTTCCTCATGATAGTTTCTACCATGCAACTAGATCAAAGATTGAGTCTCAGAGACCCCTTGAGGGGAAGTTTGATGGTTTTACATTAGAGTCAGATGGACTTCTCAGACACAAAGGCCATATCTATGTACTTATGGATGGAGGTTTGAGATAGGATATCTTAGCAGAGGATCATCGTGCACCTTATTTAGCCCATCCAGGGGTGAAGAAGATGCGTGCCACCTTGATAAAACTATATCATAAGAGAGGTCTTCGAAGAGATGTAGCTCAGCTTTTGTCTCGATGTTTAGAGTGTCGAGGGGTGAAAGCCGAGCATCATCATCCAACCTGAACTTATTTACCCACATGCTATACTAGAGTGGAAATGAGATACCATTTCCAAGGATTTCATAGTAGGGCTACCGACGTCGAGATACCACCATGATGCCATCATGGTCACAGTGGATAGATTTACAAAAGTGGTTCATTTTTCTCCTGTGAAGACCACCTATATAGCCATTATAGCAGAAAGAGTGTATTTGGATGATATTGTTAGACTACACGAGATTCCGTAGAAGATAATTTGTGACCATGATCCCTTATACAAATCACACTTCTAGACTACCATGCAACCCCTTGGGACAAGTATCAATTTCAGTACAACATATCATCTAAAGATAGATGGTCAGATGGAGCGAGTGAATTGAACATGCTTCAAATGTACGTCATGGATCATCATTCGAGGTGGGAGGAGTACTTGTACTTGGTTGAGTTTGCATACAACAACAACTTCTAGAGTTCTATTGAGATGGCACCATTTCAGGAACTTTATGGCAGGGAGTGCTGACACCTTTGAGTTGGGATAGACTTGAGGATAGAGTATCTATTGGCCCAACTTTGTTACAGACATGGAGCAACATGTTGTTTTGATCCGACAAAGGTTGCAGGAGGCAAAAGATAAGCAAAAAGAAGTATGCAGATCAAAGGAGAGTTGACCGTAGTTATGAGGTCGGCACGAAGGTGTTCCTTCATGTCAGACCTCATAAGAGTCTTATCCGTTACGGTAAAGGCTCTAAGTTATCTCCTAGATTCGTGGGTCCATTCAAGATCCCGGTGTTAGGTTGTGGATCCTATTTTAATGTGTGAAACTTTTGAAGACTGTACACTAAGAATACCGTACACTTTCCACATTGTCTTGCACAGGGTTTAGGTGCATCCCTAAGAAACTTTTTTGGCCTTAAAACATGCCCGATATACTGGGAAACATTCTTTTCTCATATGGGTGGAATTTTTTGACCCATAGCTTTATGGGACAGTTTTGGCCCATGGTTTTAATACCCACGGTTTTGTAAAACTACTTAAGTAGTTGTCTACTTATATGGTTTTATGTATATGGTAGGAATAATGTAACATTGCAGATGTGTTTTAAATTTGGGTGTGAATTCTATAGAGTTTGTTAAGCATAGCTCCAAACAGATTTGGGTATTGTATTGAGAGAGTGGTGGCTTGTAATAAAATTTGAGCAAGTGATTCTTGGTGGACGTAGCCCAAATTGGGTGAACCACGTTAAATATTGTCTCTTTGTGTTGTGTTATTTTATTCTACACTTTTATTTGAGATCTATAATATTTTCTACATATTAGTTTCTACTGTTGCGATTCTGTGAGGGATTATTCCACATATTTTATCTCTTATTTCCTAACACTTGGAGCGGACCGGTCCCTTAGCATATCGTTTAGCCTTGCCACCCAGCTTGTCTCGCATGCATGATGTGTTCCATGTATATGTTCTTAGGAGATATATCCCAGATCCTTCTCATGTATTGGATTGGACCGCATTGCGAAGTGCGGGATTAGGGAAAAATGATGGTGGAGCCCATGCGTATTTTAGAGCACAGGACCCTAGGCCTTTGAGGCCGAGAGATTGATCAGGTGTGAGTCCAATGGGATAGGTATGATGAGACTGTTGCTACATGGGAGGATGCTACGTTATTATGAATCCGCCTTCACACCTATTTCAGTGACTTCCAGGAGGAAGTCAAGTCTAAGGGGAGGGGATGTAGTTTCCACTCCTCTTCGACACTTATTATATTTTTATTTTGATTACTGTTGACTATAGACATGGATATTATTGTATCATTTTGGTTTAGCATGATGTTAGATGATAGAGATATTCTGACTATTGATGGATTGTGATTCATAATATGATTTGTGTGGATTCTTAGAGGCATAGAGATATTTTTATATTAATGATGATGATGTTTTGTTAGCATATATATTACTAATATTCGAATTCTTGTCATGTTGACTATTATTTAACATTTGAACTAATCTCGTGATCTTGTTGATATTGATAAAAGATAGAATTGAGATGTTGAAATTTTAGATATTTGACAACATTGTTTAGTTGATATGATGATTTAGCTATATGAGGATGGTTATTGATTTATGTGCGTATATTTTATCTTTGATGTTTTGATGCGGTCGCAAGGCCAAAGGAGGTATTATGTGATTTTGCAAATAACTATATCACAACAATCAAAAGGGGGATTGGAGACCAACCACAATGGAATACTAGATGGATACAATGAAGGTCACCATGGTAACTTGTGTAATGTTGTTGTTTTTTTTTTAGGGGTCCCCATGGGGATGACATCCAATTGTGACCATGGGCTTTGTGTACAATTCTTTCCCTTTTTCTTTTATTTATTATAGAGTATGTGATTTATTTTGTGATGTAATTTATTTAATCATTGTTGATTAATGTGCCTTTATTAAGTAATTTAATCATGTTATTAAGTTATATGGGGATGTAAAAAAGGGGGAATTTATTAGAGTAGTTGGTCCTTTGGATTTTATGATTTAAGTTGAGTGTATGTGACTTTGAGTGTTGTACTAATTTACTTGGATTTTGGGCTTAAGGGACATTTTTGAGGCTTGTGGAACAAGTTAAGTTTGTCCCACACCTCTTACTTTCATATACCAACCCTCCCTATGGATTGGGGGGTCAAAAATAGACCCTATTATGTGTTTTGTAAGACAAAAAGTGACATTTATTGCATTTTTCTTACATGAGTTTTAAATTATGTCCTTAGGGGGTGTGGGTTTAGATTGTGTGTGTAAGAGGCTTTTCATTCCTCTCAACCACCAATTTATTGTGCATTGGGGTTGAGGTTTGACTTATAATGTAGAGTTGAGGATAAGTGATGTGGCATCCTACATGGAGCCACCTCACCCTCCTCTTCCCTTTTTCTATTTATGCAAGTTTATTTGTTTGTTTGGGGGTTACTTCATTTCATTTGTGCTCTTGTATTTTTGTGAGTTGGAGAGTTTTGGAGTGCTTGTTGAATTTTTGAGCTTGTTGGAGTTGGATTGAGCTTTAAGGAGCTTGGAGTGTGACTCTTTGATCAAGTTCTACCATGGAAAGGTAGGAACTACACCCTTGTTTTAATTGTTTTCTTTTATATGTGTATATTTGTATGCAAGTGAATGGTTTGCATGCTTGTTGGGATCATGGGTAGAATGCCTAAGTATGGTGTAGGAGAAGGCTATGGGGATTTTATATGTAGGGAGGCATAAGAGTTTATTTCATGTTTTGGGAGGGAGTTGGGTTGGGTGCCCCACCTTTGATAAGAAAATGCTTACATTTCTTACTTAATTCTTTTAAGGAGACATAAGAGATTGTAGGGAGGCATAAGAGAATGTGGGAGGTATAAGAGGATCTTGAGGAGGCATAAGAGTTGTGTAGGGGTTTGAGATGTATTTTGGAGGGTTTTAAGGTGGGAACCAAATCCCATTGGGAGGCATAAGTGATCTCCCCATAGATCCTTGCTCCATTGGCTTTGCATTTTCAAGCCTTGTGTATTTTATTAGTTTCCTTCTTGTGATTGTATCTTGTGTTGAATGTGTTTTGAAATGGTTGTGAAATTTTGTATTGTGATGTGGAAGCTTTGTGATAGTTTTCATGAGTTGGATCCATCCTTTATTGCATTTTGGTTGGGGCTCGGGGGCCAATGAGGAGGATAACTTCTTCTCCTCATTGGATTATTGGTTGGGTGGAGAGTGTTGCCTCTCCCCATTTTGTTGTTGTGATTGAAGTGAAGAAATGGTGGAGCTCTTGTTGAATATTTAGACTTGGAGCACTTGTAGAAGAATACAAAATCTTTATTTGTGAGAAAACCTTTCATGTAATTCTCACTTAAGGTGGAAGGCTAGTAGTCTTGCATGTAAAAGAAAAAGTTGTATTATATGTTCATTTATCAAGTTGAAATACATTGTCAAGAAAGAAAGCTCTTTGCATTGTAAGGAAATGAGCTATGCTAAAAAAAGGAAAGTTAATTGTTTATTGTAGGTATTTGCATCATTGTAAGAATGAGGGGAGAACATAGAATAATGTATTCTTAGAAAATTTGAATGTGAAATAGATTTGTTTGTAGTTACTTGAACAAATGGTTGTAGTTGTAATGGAAAGATGCAATAAATTATAATGAGTTATTTTGTTGAAAAATTGCATTTTGTTGTGGAAAGGAAAACAATAATACTAGGAATAGATTAAGCTTCATTCCTACTTTTGAACTTGAAAGAAATTTTTTGGATGAAAATAAAAATGATCTTGTAGTTGTTTTCTTGTTACTATAGAAATAAAAATCTTTAAATTTAGTAATTTTAAGCATGAAATGAATAAATGGTGTAACCTTTCAATTAGAGACTTTAGGAACATGAATTCAAGCTAAGGATAAATTGTAAATCACTCTAGTAAATTTGGTTTTTAGAAAATTACTGAAATTGATGGTTCTGTTTCAAGAACAAGACCGCCGCCCCAGGTGCAGAGTGGCGGTCTTTGAAACGCTGTGGCTTGATCGAGAGCGGTAGTCTCCGAACGCCACCCAGAAGGTGACAGGTTTGTGAATGATCACCTAGGAAGGTTGGCAAGGTCCCAAGACCACCGGTCTTCCTTAGGCGGCAATTTCATTACATGTCGGTGCGAAAATTAAAAATCACATGCGATCGAAAATTTTAAACTTAGTTTTATTAAAAATTTAAGCCTGCAAATATGAAGAGGAAATCACCAGCAAGCCATAAGGGCATAAATTCATTTTTTAAACATGTAAATCTTTAAATGGGCATTTAAATGTACTCAATCTCATAGATTAAAAATGAAGTAGGGTTTTGCCCAAGTAGAAAACTCTAAAATGGAATTAATTAAATCATAACTCTAGATTTGGAGTGGAAACCCTACAATCTTCAAATGAAAGACTTTACACTAATAAATCCATAATCTAAACTAAACTAAGCTTGATTTTAGTGAATTCCTTCATGGCTTCTTACCTCCTTGCTTCCATGGCTTCCACTCCTCCAACTTGCACAAGAAAAAAAAAAGACCAAATGAGGAGGCTAGGGCAAGAAAAATGATTTAATAAAATCCCACAAGGATGGTTAGGGTTAGGTTGAAATTCTTTGATCTAGTGTCCACAATTGATTTGATCCAAGGGTTAAGAATCAACCCTACAATTATTAGGCTGAGAATATTCATATTATGGTTTTATTTTAATTAAATTTAATGTATGTGAAAATAGGTGAATGGGGCCACTTAGTGCCCTAGTGTGTTAAGTTAATTATTTAGCTCCTAGTATGTTTTAGTAATTATTTAAATGGACATTAAGACTATTAATTTAAGGGAACTAAGGTAACCAAGGATAAGGGTTTAATAAATATGGGTTGGAATGCAATTCAAGATGGGGAAAAACATTTAACCAAGTAAAATAATTTATGGCACCTTCCTAGTAGATCGTAATTTAAAATTGACATTATAAATGGATTAAGAATATTTAATTATTAATTTAGACCCGATCTATCCTTTGTAATGTAGTAATTCTTGGTAGGAATTAATTAAACATTTTATAGGGTTTGACACCCTTACTGAACCTTTTAAATTTTTTTTTTTTTTTTTTTGATTATTTAAATATTAAAGTGGTTATAAATTGTCAAAATTGTGGACATTACACATAATTTGAATTATACAAGTAATTCCATTACAAATTTTACCCTTTTTCAGCGTGATACATGAATATTCACATTGAAAGGCATATCACAACTAGAAACATGACCCCCTTTAACTCTATCGGGCATCACGTGAATAAATTATCTCGTTGATTTTATTCACCGTATCAACGACCTCTAATAAATATGAGTCATATATTTACATTAAAAATGGTGGAAAAGCCCATCCCATGTCCGGAAAGTGTCATAACATTAGATGACATGGATGAGACGATAGAAGACTTTGAAGCACAAAAAGATAGTAGTTGTAGATGTTGTTAGGAAACCTAAAATTGAAACTTTAATACCGTTTGCACGCTAAAGTGAACGAAACTTTCATGGTTTTTGTTATGTGCGAGGGACGAAAATCTCATATGTGCGGCTATGTAAATATGTCTTGCACGATTATTATGCGTAAGATGGAAAATGATCTCTCATGCAAGTATGGAAGCTCGTTATAAAAATAGTGCTACATAATGCCCAGTCACAAGTATTATGGAGGTTTTATTAAAGAAAATAAAAAGTATGTTTAGTGTTTATTTGGAGCGAATGGTTGTTTGTATAGTATTGAGTGGTACCGATGAAATGAATGTGTTGAAATCTGAAAAAATTCTATATCATGATACTACAATTTTATCTATTTGTGTTGTCATAAAGATCTTCACAAATATTTGTGAAAAGTGATTTACATCAGCGTGATGCATTCATACCCATCATTGACCCATTGTTGTCTCCTTTTTCAAGTTGCAAAATACATCAATGTCATTAAAGCCTAGAATAAAAGAAAGGGGTGAACTCTACTTTTAGCAAAATAAATGTATTCAAACACACTGCAAACAAGTTTGTTTTTTATTAACCATTTCAAAAATCAATATTAAAATATTACAATGTTACAAAGCATAGTTTTCAAGACATACCCATTGTATCTATAGGATTCATATTTGTGCCCAATGAAACACATAACACACACACACACACACACACACACACACACACACACACACACACACACACACACACACACACACACACACACACACACACACACACACACACATCATAGGATTCCTTTATAAATAAAACATTTTGATTTAGTTTAGGCAATGTGACATGCCAAGTAAGATACTTAGCATGTAGTTAGTTAAAAATATATGATAGATTTACAACAACTCATTTATGTGGTATCTTTTTTCATGTAATGACTAACTTAGTAAACTAGTGGTCGCTCCGAGAGGAGCAAGATTATGCCGTAAGTGTGCAAGTAGGAGGTGGAGTGGAATGCAAGATACTAGTTTGTTGTTTGTAATTTTGTGAATTTGATATCGTTATGGTGTGGAAGATGATGGTGGTTGTGGGTGGATTGTATTGGTGTTGAATTTAGGGGTCTAATGATAGGGAAATGTGTTTTGTGTTAGTTTTCGATGTAGCTTGAAGTTGGTAATTGTTAGGTAAAACAATTTCATTTTGTAATTAGATATTGTCATGGTCGCATGATAACCAAAAACATCTCACCTGGATAAAGAAGAAGTTGGAATTTAACATTATTTGCAATAGGATTGCATGAAATATTATGGATATATTCTAATGAGATAGTATAAAAGGCTTCTCCAATTGATAGAATTATAAATTCTACAATGTACAATTTGTTTTGGTATAGATTGCCTATAAATTCTATAACTAACTTTAGAATTAATGGATAACTAAATGTGTCGATGTGCATGTATAGAGGAAGGAAATGACTTTCTATGATCTATTAAACTATTAAATGCAAAAATCCCAAGAATTACAACATCAAATGCTTGATCAGAGATCAAAAAACCACTTGCATAGTTTTTTTCATGATATTTTTTCTAAAAAAGAACAACACCCTACCGAAAACCCATCGAATCTAGAGCCTACCCAAAACCCATCAGAATCCAGGAGGAAGCAATGTTATGGAGAATAACACCCCTTGTTTGCAAGTTTTATAAAAACTGTGTCTTGAAAACTTCAATTGTTAAGTCATGGGAGAAATTTTTTTGGGTGTTAATTAGGTAGGAAATGTGTGCTATGTAAATAAATAAATTGTTTCAATACATTAAAAAATACAATTTCCAAGATGGTGAACTCTAACATGGACGTGAAAATTCCATGTATGAGTTCCATGGAGTTAAGTTTATTCTAACATCCATCAAAGGGCACAATTCCTAGGATTGTTATTCTAACCAAGATTGCAACTTGTAATATTCTTGTTTTTAAATTTCCCCTTTAAAGCCCATCTCTCTGGCTATCCTCCTAGCTCTTCTCACTATTTTTAGTTGCCTTTCAAGTTCACTTGTTTCCTCTATTTACATCTAATAAAAATCTACCAAGTCACTCGATGATTTAGTTGCAAAGAAGATGGATGAAGGCCCATATGTCCAGATGGCTTCCCTGTTGTTGATGTGTAGTAGAGTTACAAGATGTGTAGAATGCATAAGCTCACAAAGTGCATGCATAAAAGTTTGTGCAAGGAATTCACATAGAATATCATTCTAAAACTCAACACAATAGGCTATATAAGACTTCAACCACATTGTGCTAAGTCTTATTTGCTTAAACAATACAATGCACAAGTCCACAAAAAGATGTACAAAGCTATACAAGCTTATTCTTCTCCTCTAACTAGTTTAAATGGTGATGTTAGATAGCATGTGAATGTGGATGTTCCTGCATCCTAAAACAGTACGCTAAACCACATTACATCCTAAACTTCTCTACCTCTCGATTTGACCAAATATTCTTTGTATTATTTTCGTGTGTTGTCTTTCAGAAAGATGTACATAACGCTAAAAACAGGACAGACAACTATAAATCCGAAGGCCCACTAAATATCCTGAAAACAATAGAAACCACCCCCAAAAAAAGCTCAAATGAGGTAAATCAGAAGGACAAGAGCATCTGGGTCATTTCACTTACACATTCCTGTAATCTTCATTTGTTACTCAAGCTTTGCTGTATAAAACCTCGGTCAACTAAACTATAACCCTACATCTTACTGATCAACCGTTAAAATACAGATCACACTTAATGTGGCGGAGAAAGATTAAAAAAATCCAAGTTTGGACAGATGCTACTTTCGTTCTTCCTGAGGTGGGAGAAGTTTTTCTGTGACCGCTCTTGAATAGTACCGAATGTGTGTATATTTTCATAAAAGGATTCAACCAAAAAAATTGATTAAATAATCTTGGCAATTTGTTTTCCACTATTTTCCTTCATCCCATTTTATTTCAAAGCAACTCAGGGAATTTCTCAGGTAAGTTTTCCTGAATAAAAGTGTAAAATTGAGTTGCTTTCGAATAGGGTATACTTCTGGAAAACACACCAGTTGTTTTCTTTTCCTATGCCCAATGCTCTGCAAAATTGATTAATGCTTTTGGAGTGTTTGGAATCTCTGATTTTCTTCTCTTAATTTCTATGTTTTTTAATGTTTTGAATGGTTGATTATAAATTTGTCAGGAAAAATCAAAGGTCTTTCTCAGCAAGGAATTTATCATTTTATCTCTTTCACGCCTTTAAAGAAACAATACATTTCGATCAACGTGTGAGATTCTTACACTATTCCACCACTTTCTTAAGAATAGCTATGTATTTGTTTACAACCATTTGGTGAAAGTCTTTCTAATTTTAAAGATTTCAGAATGATTAAAGTCGAGGATTTGTGGGGCACCAAATTGTTACAGATGCCTCAAATGCAGAAACCCATGAATTTGTTGATTGAGCAACGTCCATGGCGGATAAATGATAGGGGTGTTCCGCGTCCTACACTCTCCCACTTGAATTCAGATGAAGATATGGCAATTGGATGATAGAAATGAGTGTAGAGAATGCCAAGTTACAAGTTTGTTTATTGTTATATGCTTATGATTGCTTCAAACACTCAAATTCCTAGCTCCAAACAATCACACTTTGTTTCTAAACTCGCTGAGTTGCTGAAAAACCTGACTCCAATCAATGATTCAATCACATTCACCTGACTGTATAATGTATTTATTTTATTTGCAAAGGAAAAATAAACAATTTGCAGGTGCATGTGTAAAAATACCGAGTTATTTTGACCTTGGTAGTGCTATTCAGTTTTTATTGTCTGCCATTGTGTTTTGCATTAAAAACATGTAACCAAAGTGTTGTTTAATTTGTTAAAGGTGCTACGTATATGAAGGTTTTAGCAATAAAATATACAGTGTAAGGGTACCGTTAAATAAACGGTGAGGTTACTTTTAATTTCATACAGAAAGTGAGAACAGTATTAAATGGATTAAGGTAACGGGAAGCTGTTAAATTTGAGTAAGTAAAATGTTCAACAGTTAGTACTCGACACAAATCAATTACAAGTAGTTACAAAAATTTAGACCCTACAAACCTTTATTACGCGAAAGGCGTGTTCTCTGTGAGAAAACGGGAGGGGCTCTGACACGGACGAAGACAGCAATGGCCGAGATCGTTTGGTCGACGATGTACGGACAATCGCGAGCCATACACCAGGGATGTCGTAGAAATAGGGAGAGCGCCTGTCCAGATACGACCGCTTTTATTAAAGTTTTATTTGCCCCTTTACATTTTGACATCTGTTCTGGCAGGGAAAGACACCAGCTCGGTCGCGCTCTCCTGGTTCTTCTGGTTGCTTTTTCACCACCCAGCAGTGCAGCGCAATATTTTGTTGGAGATCCGTGGAATCATGCAAAGGAGCTCCGGCGAGAACAAATGCGAGTTTACGGTGGAGGAGGTGAAGGAGATGCAGTATTTGCACGCTGCGCTGACTGAATCGTTGCGGCTTTATCCTTCGCTTCCCCTAAACATGAAAGAGGTGAAGGAAGACGAGGTGTTGCCGGATGGGAGGCGTTTAAAGAAGGGGACATCGCTGGTATTCTCCATTTACGGCATGGGAAGGGCGGAGAGCATATGGGGAAGTGACTGCAGGGATTTCAAGCCAGAGAGATGGATGAGGGAGGGCGTGTTTGTGGAGGAGAGCAATGCGGGCAGGTATCCAGTGTTCAATGCAGGGCCGAGGGTGTGTCTGGGGAAGGACTTCGCGTATTTGCAAATGAAATGGGTGGCAGCTCTTCTTCTTTATCGATATCGTATGGAAGTGGTGAATGAAGTGGTGAATGGTTGTCCTCACAAGGCAATCACACTGTTTCACCATATGCAACAAACAGGTCTTCAACCCAATCAGTTTACATTTGCCAACATACTCCCAGCCTGTGCCAAAATCGGAGCTTTGGAACAGGGCATGGACATCCATCAAAGCATAAAGGATAGAGGAATTTTATCAGATGTGGTTGCAAATGTTCTGGTAGACATGTATGCAAAATGTGGAACCATAGACAAGGCATGTGAACCGTTCGACAGAATGCCTCAAAAAAATGTGGTGTCGTGGACAGTAATGATTGCAGGATATGACCAAAATGGATTTGTTGAAAATGCGTTATAATTACTTCGAAACATTCATGCAATTGCAATTGGCAGATGTAAAGCATTCCACAACCTTTGTCAGCATCCTCCCTGCCTGTGCCAAAATGGGAGCTTTGGAACAGGGTATGGACATCCATCAAAACATAATGGATAGAGGAATTTTGACTGATGTAGTTGCAACTGCCTGGTAGACATGTATGCAAAATGTGGAAGCATAGACAAGGCATGTGAACTGTTTGATAAAATGCCTCAAAGAAATGTGGGCTCATGGAATGCCATGATTGCAGGATATGCACAATATGAATTTGTTGAAAATGCACGTGAACTGTTTGATAGAATACCTCGAAGAGATGTGATCTCAAGGAGTGCCATGATACCAGCAGTGTTCTATGTTACATGTTAAAGGGTTGCTGGAGTTTCTTTATGGTGATATTTCTGCTAGGACAGGCTGGAAATTAGGTTTCAAAGAATTCATGCACTTGGAGAATTTGTAAGTTCGTAAGGTACAGATCTTGAAAAATTTGATCATATATTTATGTATCTAGGACAATCCTGGAGACTGTTTTTCATCTTATTTTAGATGTCCTACCGACTCAGGTGGCTGCAAATCCATGTAAGCTGGGAAATCTAAGATATATTCTTTGTTTTCTCTTATTTATTTTTTCTGCCTTCTTGGGTGGTTTAGGATTTGTACACCTTCCTATCTTGCTGGTATTTCATATGTATATTCTTACCAGGGTGTATTAGAAGAAGTCCATCTTCCATTATTTCTATGACGGTCATGTGAGTTTGTTATGACATATATATGAATTTGTTCTGATTTATATCATTATAAGAGTTTCATATTTTAGATGTCTTAACTTTTGAGGGTGTTTTAAAAATTGTCTATCTTCCAGCTTTTCGGGGCGTTTTATTAGCGGTCCATCTTCCAGCTTTTCAGGGTGTTTTAGTAGTTGTCCATCTCCCAGTTTGGTTATGGAGGTGATGAAAACATGTTCTGATTTATATCATCGTTTATATCTGTTGCATTGATATATGTCAATGAACGTTTCACTCTGCAATCTTATATATATAGTGGTGTTCTATTGCACTGTTAGCCCTATTATCTTAATAATTGCCAAGCTGTTGTTTTCAATTACTATATTTCTTTGAAATGGAGAAGGTTTAAGTTTATCTTGATAGTGTTTTGAGAACTTGACCTTGATAAAAATTTCTGATTTATGTTTTCATTCACATTGTAATGACAGAGCTGGGAGAAGACTGTAGATTGTTACAACCCAGGACAAGGGTAGATGCCAGCTAGTTTCAAGGTTAGGACGGTGCCTCTTGATGGCAACAATGAAGCAGTCGAGGAAGTCTTGGATCCTGACTTTGGAGAGTCAGCAATTGGTCGTGTTGCTCCTGTTGACTCTGGTAAGGATTAATTGGTTTCTGATGAAAAATCATTGTAAGATACAGTGAAACCAAATTCCCAGTAAATAAAATTTACAGACAAACATAAGAATGTTTCTCATCCTTTTACTTTGTACATGCACATTATTGCCAAAAGAGAACATTTCAAATAGCACTATGTTGCTTTGACAGGGCTCTGATGGATTATCTTATTGAGAGCATATGGAAGAATAACAGGAGATTTTGCCCTGCAAGAAAGGGTAGATGTTCAAACAGGCATTAAATTGATATTAAAGTTGTGCTTAGCCGATGGATTTGATATGTTTCCAACTTTATTAGTAACAGATGGTTCTTGTATGATTGATCGACGAATGGGCATTCATGGACACCCTCTTGAAATTCAGGTACTTATATTAGTGCAAGGTTTCTGAAACTCTATTATTGCGGCACTTTTCTATTCAGTGTTTGGGACTTCATGTTATAGTGATCCTTAAAGTGGAGCAACGTCCTTTCTTTCTGCATGTGCTTTTTAATTTGATGTTATTTACAATAATACTCGAAATATGGAAGAAATTGTTTGTCTATCTCTCTCAACCCTTTTCTCCTTGATGAGAAGTTTCATGGTCATTCTGGACTTTTTGTATTAAATCATGATTTTTTTTTAATATGTACCCTTTCCTTTATTTCTTTCACCATGTTTAATATTGGTTTCAATTCCAAGCTTAATATATTTGTTGTTTTAGACACCTTAGTTTAAGGTGAATTTTAGTTTGTCAAAAGTGAGCAGGTCCTATTTTGTTTCCAATATCCAAACTGACATCATTCACTTTTTAGCTGACCGTGAGCATGAAGAATATTGTATGGGAGAAATTGTTTGTCACTCTCTCAACCTTTTTCTACTTGATGAGAAATTTCATGGTCATTCTGGACTTTTTGTAAAACCATTTTTTCTAATATGCACCGTTGTGTTTATTTCTTTCACCATGATGTTTATTGGTTTCAATTCCAAGCTTAATGTGTTTGCTGTTTTAGACACCTTAGATTCAGGTGAATTTGAGTTTGTCAGAAGTTACTGGTCCTATTTTGTTTCCAATGTACAAACTGACATCGTTCACTTTTTTGTTGATCGCGAGCATGGAGAGTATTGCCATTGATTAAGATTTCAATTTTACTTTTTTCCATTGAAGACAATTAAATAGTAATTGAAGCATAGCATTATCATCGCATCACTATTTGGGTTCACTTTTTTGAGTCCCACCGACCTTGTTTGATCAATTCTCGGATATTATTAGAATTTATTTCCTCCTTTCTTCCCTTCATTCGCACTCTGCCTCCCTTTCTGGCACACGGCCACCAACCCTCCCTTCACCCCCTCCAGCCCTCCCCCATCCCTCTGTTCTCCATCCCTCCCCCCTCCTCCTTTCCCTCTCTGCCTCTGCCACTTCCTCTGTGTTACTTTCTTCGTTCCCTCCTTTCTTTCTTACTCTCTCGCAAATAGTATACATAGCAAGAGTTTGAAAGTAAATAGAAGGTCCTTTATTACTTTCTTTCCTAAATGGATAGCGCTACAGTGGAAAACCTTGAAGATGGTGCCTTTTCCATATAGAATATATAGCAGAAGCCAAATTGGATTTAAGAGTCATCAAACAAAATTTAATATAGAGCTTGCTCATATTGATCTGATGTGGGATCCGAGATAAACAGGTTAAATATTACATCATTCACAATTTAACAGTTATATTCATTGAATCTTTTCATTCAAATTCTGCTTGTTATAGGACAACACTATACTATATATTTATGAACCATACTTAAATCGGAGTCTCAAAATACTTGAGTCAAATAGGAGGGATTTACACAATACATACATGCATTATTTCAAGTTTCGATAATCTTATAGCACTGGTATGTTGGCATGTAAGGTCAATAGAAATTATGGTTTTCAGTCCAATTCGTCTGTACACATACATGGACACATGCTTTTTAAATATATATATTACATGATGTCATGCATAATGTTAATACTTACCTACATTTTAATTCATTCATTTCATTCTCAGTCTATTCGTCATAGATAACACTAAATCATATTCATGATCGCTATGTAAATATCAGAAACAACAAACCTAAATAGGGGGATTTGCACACTGTATTTAATCAAGTTTCAATAGTCAACCTGCATTACTGAACCTACCGGATTGGTGATGCAGTTGATTTGTTCAGAGCTTACATGGATGAGGGTATGGCTAGGTTGGTTTCTTTTTCTTTAAACCCCACATTCTTCTCCTTTAATGGGGTCATTTATGATCATTCAATAGTAAAGGAAATGGGGTCACCTTTATCACCAGTGTTGGCTATTCTCTTCACAGAGCATTTTGGGGAGCGGGCTCTATACTCCATTCCTTTGAAACCTAAATGGTGCGAGATGTTTGTTGATGACACCAACCTTCATTGGGAGCATGGTAGGGACAATCTCAAGGACTTACACTCCCACATTAGTAGTTCGGTGGATGGTATCAAATTGATTAAGGAGATTGAGAAGGGGAGCTTACTCGTTTTGGAGTCCTATTCTCCCATAACATCAATGGCTTTCTGGTTTGTCAGGGGCACAAGAAAGATTCCCACACCTCTACTCCACTTGCATGCATATACTCACCATCAACCATCTCAAAAAGTAGGTGCATTGTTTAAAAAGAATGGCTATAGAGGGAAGCAAGTGGCAAGGGCTATCAAACAAGCTAGAGAGGTGCCTGACAGACTTTGTAAGGAGATTTAATGGTCTGGTGTCGATACTGCCATATATTGAAGGTATTTCCAATAAGATTTTATAATCTTGAGATGCAACAGCATAAAAAGCACTTTTATTCTCAAAACCAAATTGAAGAATGATATTAAATCAACTGAATATAACTTGCAACCCAGTGTGAGGATCTTCGTCTAATTTGGCAACTCGAAAATCTATCTTACTCAATAGAGGCATAAAGTAAGAAGACATCAATTATTCGTATTTGTGTAAATGCAGTTATGAGCGATATAAGTCGTTCTTCTTGTTCTGACAATGTCATGCCCAATGAAAATCGATTGTTTTAGTTATATTTGTTCAAGTGACACAAACTGTGGCATTTTTGTTTTGCACTCCTTGATTACAAGATCTAATAGTGCTCCATCATTTGCCTACTCTTACACACGATGTGTACTACACGTGCAATGCAGCCCTTGTTTAATCTTGCCCCCCTTTGAAGAAAAATCCCGCTGACATGTTTTGCTTGTGCACCAAACTTCTTGCTGCTTTCTATTTTTGAATGACTAAGAAATCTGGACTATTTTTGAGCATTTAGAGATCAGGGTATTTCCTAAAAAACATGGTACATGGTTATATTTGGATGGAATCCCACTTGGGCATCGAAGATAATGCTAGTCAAACTCTATTACGTAATGGCCCCTTGAAACCTGCAGGCTGTACTGTTTGGAATTTGGTATAATTATTATTAAACTTGTTATAGAAATATGGCCACTATAGCTGGTGCTTCTCGACAAGCATCAATACCTTACAAGGGGTAGCTCATTTTCTCTGTGTGCAAGGTGTGATCCATACGTCTTAATATCCTTCCTCTTATTTGAGACCAATTGAAAGATTGGTAGGACACTTCCTACCCATTAATTGAAATTTAGTTGTTACTCAACTCCCTTATGGAACCATCCCCCCCCTCCCCCCCTCTCTCTCTCTCTATATATATATGAAATAATGTTTCATTCCTGTAGATTTAGAGTGCCATGTATATGATAGCCTTAAGTAGTGTCCATTACCAGTAAACCCGTGGTAGTATCAGCACAATGTTTGAAGGTTGTATTTACCAATGGTGCATAGCCGGAAACAACACTAGATAAGAGTAGCTCTTATGACTGGCATTTGCCAATAGTAATAGCCTTTACAACAGATATACATTAAGATTAATTACTTACTCATATTTACTTACACCAAAAGACACTATCACCATCTCATACCCATTATACTTCTTCATATCCTTCCTGTTAATTGAGATTAATTTAAAGACTGTTAGGACTCGTCCCATATCCCTTATAAATCCCTATATATACTCTACATTCAAAAAAATTTAGGACCACTCCTGATCGCCATGCTTCTATTCTAAGTTTTAAGAGGGTACTTCACAGTTACCAAATATGATCGATTTTTACAAATTTATCCTATTTTTACAAATGTACACCTGAGTTGGCCTAATGGTGAAGAACATGTGCTCTTTAAATTGAGGTCACAAGTTCAAATCCTGCAAGGGGTAGGGTATGTACGCCTCGTTTGTAGCAAAGTTAGTTGCCTCCCGCATGTGAGTACGAGGTAGTCCCATATGCTGTAAACCGCTTGTAGACCCAAAAACAGGCTGCCCGGCATCGTGGACTGTAAAAACCTATTATTGTTGTTTATCACTGACTGAAATTCCTAAAATTTAGGGTTTTGGTAGATTAAAATTCAGAAAAAGCAAAACCCAGTCTTGCGGTTGTAAACAATAATATTTTTACCAAATCTGTTTCCCAAAAAGCCAAAAAATGCGGCTAGAAATAATAGAAAACCCACCGAATCTATTCAGAACTGATGTTGTTATATTTATAATAGCCCGTTGGTATTAATTAAAGGCAAAACAAAATGTTGCAATTTATAATTATTGAAATTACTATATTTTTTTATTGAAATTTATTGTATTTTTCCTATGGACCGTTTTTTTCCCATATTTTGTGTCCACCGTTTAATACTCTCCGTATGAAAGTTGCTACTATGGGGTACTTCAACATCCCATTGATCTGCTTTGGATATGTGTAGACTTAAAACATAATTTCATTCTTTCTAGATATGCACCTATTCTTATTCCTCTTCTTCGAAACATCGTCTGTATTCTGGATACTTATCTAATACAACAGCAAGAAACATGTTCCTTTCATATAAAGCTTGTTGTTTAAGTAGCTAGCATTTACCATTTACTTTTGTGTCCTTATTTTATGTTTCTGCTGACATCTTTTTTCTTTCTTTCGTTCCAAATTGCATAACAGGTTATTTTGCAATAACGATTTCTTTCCTTCTTACGAAATCGGAAACCTAGCTAGCAAAAAAAAAACATGAAATGCTTTAGTAGATTTGAATATCCATAGCTTGTGTTTGCACTCCAAAATAAATGATTGCTTCTGGAAAAAAAAAAAATTTAAAAATAAAAAACAGGGTTAAAAAAAAATTGGTTTGCCTACTTCTACTTGTCAAATTTAAAAGAGTATATGAAGTATTGTAGTTTCTTTCTTTTACTTGACTGCTGATTTCTTTTTCTCATGCAATCAACCTTTTCTTTATTTGAATCGTGATCAAGTTAGACTGTTTATGAAGTTATTATTTTGTTATGAATGTTTCTTCAAGCATCCTATTCACTTTCAATGTGCTAAGATTGAATTTATAAGGCGTTTTATGGCTCAGACATGAAATTTTATTTGTTGTTATTTCCATGTGCGAAATGAGGGAAAAAAACTCAGAACTCCACTCTTCAAATTGATGGCATATTGATAAGTTTCTATTATGTTCATAAACCAAAGGGTTTTATTGCCATCTCAGCTACAACTATTTGATATTTGATGGCACATTTCAACTCCCAAACAAAATAGTAACAAACTTGTTGCAATTACATACTCTGACAAGTTGACAAATCATTTATTTTGTAGTTACACATTTTATTATAGAAAACTTGATGTTTATAAGATGCATTCGCCAGTATGAAGTTCATTACATAACCCATTACCTTAAACATTGCAAATTATATTTGTCCCTATTGTTCAGGTGGTATAAGAGCTCCTGAAACATTAAAGTTTTGAAGCTTAAATGAAACGAGTGAGTGGGCAAGATGAATGCTTCAACAATGTAGAGTGTCTAATTTCATAACAAAGTGTCGACAAATACAAGTACAACTTATTGTCTATTTGTTGTGCCATTTTATATATTCCCCTGAAGTTGTTTTTTGGTACAAAAGTTCATTATATAATGTTGATGATTAGAGATTAATATCTTCCATTATAATAATTCCATTATGAATCCATAATAATTGTTATCTTGTTCTACATCGTTGTAAGCTGTGTCGGTTTTTTTGTGCTTGTCCAAATAATTTCTGCCCTATCGTCTCTCACTATATATATACACAACATTTCCATGTCTTGAACACATGTTTCTAAGTGTTGCATACAATCAATTTATTTATCAGTAAAAGGAAATAGAGAATCTGTAACATGACGATCAACGGAATCTCCATTGAAGCTAAGATCTTAACCTTGATGCTGGCGCTTGTGACATTCATATACTTGTTATCCAAATGCTTTATGCCGGACAAATCTCATTGTTGCGAAGGAATCCTGGGCCTGATCAAAATATTCCATTTCTCATGCCTGCACAACACTCACTCTTCCCTTTTACCCGAAAATGGCATGACCGGTTCATGCATCCAAGAATTCAACCAACAGCTCATCGTGTGCGGGGTCGTCCCTCGTCCTCTCCCTTTTTTCGCTCCCTTAATTTTCAAATCTGCATCCCATCCTCTTCGGCGTTTTCATCGTACACTCCACGTCATTTATTGCTAGTTATGTAACAACTAAGTCTCAGATTGTCTAACAATTTTAGTGCTTATTGGTTTGGAATTAGTGATCACCACAAATCTTTAATAATTTGTCATTGAAGGCCATCATTTCCCTTTTTTACAATGTCTTCCGATTTTGCAACATTTCATGAATATGTTTGAGGCCTTTTTTGTTGTTTTGGGGAGGCAATCGCCTCGGGTTGTTCCTCTCAAGTCATGTCTTCACCATATATAATAATTAAGAGGATGTAGTTTGAAATGATCAAGTCACGTCTTCATCATATCTAAGAATTAAACGTTATCCAAGTGAAAACCTCGACACCATAGAAAATAAAATAAAAAATAGCGATTCCCAATTTTCCATGTTTTCAAAAAAATCATTTCTTTCATTTGTGAAAGTGCCATTTGTTAGTACCCTTGATTGACATAAAAGTTAAATGTCATTGACTACGTGAACCTTCTATATGGCTAAAAATAAATGCAATACAACATTATTCTTAGGATCATTACTATTTTGATTAACTCATGCTACTCAATAGTTTTTCATTATATTTATGTACCTCCCTAGAAATATTCTCCTTGGCTTCTCCTCAATCAATATTTTAATCAAACTTTCTAAAGTATTTCAAAATAGCTTTGTAAGTTTTTCACCTCTCATGATCTTTTTAATCAGTTTCTAGATAAAGCAAGTTTTTAAAAACTTTAAAAATTAATAACTAGATCAACTTATCAAAGTTAGTATATCTCGTGGATATCGTATGGACCACTTCATAATTAACTTTCTAAAATAATAACAATGTTATGTTGTACACTCAAACATCATCTCTCATAAATATTGATTGTGAATGGACCCACTATAGTGTATTATTGTTGATATTGGCCTACATACCCAAAAGCCTTTGAAAAACAACAATAAAATTTCCTTGCTTTGGGTATTTTTCTTTAATTAATAAAATAATGCATTATGATGTCTTACACTTACTCAACAAGGCTTTCATGCCAAAAAAACATGTTCCGCTCTAATGTGGTATGCAAGAAAAGGTAAGTTTAATTATTCATTATAACTAGCAATTGCACTTGTCTGATGCATATGACCCGCCGATAGGGGGCAAGAAGTTAAAGTTGAAGGATTGAAAGTGAAACATTGGCTAGGGAAGAGTCGTGATGAAGAAGGGGTTTGAGGGAGGAGAATTTTCAGGTTGGAGAATCTGTTGGAGGGAATATAGGCTATCCTCTTTTTTATTTCGACAAGTCACATATGGAAAACTTCTCACTTTTCCTTACCATCACCACATTGTCTATTTAATGCAATGTTTGTTGAACATTAATTTTTTCTTAATATCTACCAACTTGATAATTTTGGTTTTATTGGAATTACGACTTTTAGGGATTCTAGAATCAAATCATTATGTGTTTGTTCAATAATAAATGTCTTAATCATCACCAACTTAAAAATCCCTACTTTTTATTGGATTTGTAACTTTTATAGATAGTTGCAATCACATTTTTATGCATTTTAATAACATAAGCATGGAAGGTAAACAAAGAAAAGGTAAACACAAGTGAAAACATGGTATATATTTCGCGTAAGGGAGCCAACTCAAGCTCCTACACATCCGCAAATCCAGTGGAAATGTTGGTCAAATTTTTAACAATATATTGTCTATTGAAAAATACGATAAGTTGGATGACAAGGATGCAAGAGGTGGAGAATGTGGATTTCCGTTCAATGGTCTACAACTTCCCCCTTAGAAAAAGACATCATCATCCTTGAATAATTCTGAAGACCTAAAATTTGGAATTAGGCTACATATTAGTAGACTATGTTTCCTACTCTACTAGGCTTGTGCATTGTGCAAACATTCATGTTTTTCTATGGGAATGTTGGTGAGCTCATTCATAAAAGCTGTTGGTGTGTGTTATTTTCCACATCATTAGGTGAGTCATCTCACTTAGGTGAGATCGTAGGTCCATGTGTCATTTAGGGGTCATTATGAGATTCTCTTACGCGTCAGCGTCAATGCGTCATATGCATCATTGGGAGTTACACTTCTATTATGGGAATGTAACTCCCCCTCTCTACTCGAGTTGTCATGATTACAACACTGGGGGTTACTCAACACCTCCTATATGTACACCCCATTTGATCTATGAGATAGAGGAGAGTTTTATGGCTTAACCAGGTTCTGCCCATGTTTCAAATCTTTGCATGCACATTCGGTTGATGCTCGCTCCTCCCGAGATCTCTTCACGCTGCCGTTCGCACGTCCGTTGATGTGCACGTCGTCCCTCGTGATCCTCGCTTGCGGGTTTTAAACCCTCTTTCATGGTATCAGAGCGGATCTTGTGGATCCGCACTCATCGGCGTTTCTGTGCATGTTTTCCGGCTTCCGGCTTGATATTTAGATTCTCGCCGCATGTGTCATAATGGTTATTCCGTTCATGCGTGCTCTGTGCATTGATTCGGGCTTCATACCTTGTTTGGGTTTGTTGTTTGTTTGTTTGGTCTTGTTGGTGTTTGCGGTTTTCAGGCTTTTTGCAAGGACGTTTTGTACTAGTTTTTTGCGGGCTTGTGTTAGGTTTTGAAGTGTTGGTTTGTATTGAGTTTTTTTGGATTGAAGAGTAGTTGTTTTGGCCTAGCTTAGCTGGCAACTCACCCTTGGCTCATCCCTTCCTTCATTCATCATCAGCTCAGCTCGTATTGCCTGGTGTTTGCTGCTCTTCTGCTCGTTTTTGGTCTGGGTTTTCGAAGCCTTTTGCCATTGTGTTTAGCCTTCACTTCCGCCCACGTGCTTGTTACTGGCTTTGGCTTTCCCTCGCCATTCCACGCACGCTTGCCGCACTATTAACCGAGCTTCCTTGCTTCATTTTTCATTTTCTGCACCTTGGTCTCTGCCAGCCAATGGATCGTTTGGTGCTGCATTTTTGTACTTCGTGTTTAGATCTGTTGGTCTATGCCCTCGCTCCGCATTGAAGTCTGGCTCTCTGGACTTGTGCTTATTTACTTGGTGTTGGCTGAGCCTCATCGCATCGGGAACCTTGCCTCGACCTTTTTCATATTGTCTTCCTGTTGCTTTGGATTGCAACCTATTCGTGTCTCTCACAGTTGACAATGATTCTCAAACGCTCGAACCACTACTTGTGAACTTTGACAACATGTTACAACCTGCACTTTCTCTGCAAGGATCTCGGTGGTTACCATCAACCCGTGGCTTTTGTCCGTTACTTAGCTCAGCATTCAGCTTCATTTCCTCCACGTGGCTCAACCTGTGGGCACGCTCCAACAGATCTTTATCCATGCTGCGGTTTTTTGCACCAATACGTGGCTTATATTGCTGGGCGACTTTTTTAAACCTTTTTTAAAAACTCGTAAAAACTTTGCTGCAGCCTCCGGTCACCTGACGTCTCCTCCAGCATCTTTGCAGACCTGCCCTTCACACGTGGCATTTCTCTTCACATCCTTCACGTGGCCACTTCGCATATCCTACGCGTGAATGGTGTTTGCCTTCACGTGGACTTACACTCAAAGACGTGGCTTGGATCCCAGATTAGTCAAAGTGGGCCCCCTCCCCTTTTAGAATTATTTATAGGTTAAAATAATCCCTTTTTAATGTTTTAAAAATTAAAACATTCATTCATGGCATTGTAATAATTTAGGGCCTTCATTTTTCCTTGTTTTATGTCCTTCATTCGCATGTCGAAGATGGAGGGCGAGGTCCGGTCAGTTGGCAGGAGGCTAACCCCCTCGTGAAGCAAAACAAACCCTTGCTAAAATTTGATGCCATTTCCAACAAGTACCCACACGACCCTTTACACTCGTTTCGAGCACCTTTTTAATGCGTTTGCAGATTTAGTATTTTTCCATCAATTGGGAATCGTTTTAATGCTATAACTTTGACTCGCTACTTGTTTCTAAGCACTTCTTTAGTCAAAGTTACATGTTTTTTTCGCACTTCTACATGATGGGATTATCCAATTTTGTAAACGCACTACTTTATAAAGTGTCACATTCTCGGGGGGGTTGGCTAGTACTCTTGGGCTTTCACATGCAAACGCATTATCGGCCGAGTCCGACGCTTGCTTTTTGTGCATCTTACATTTTTTTTCATGGAGAGTGCTCTTTCTAGACTGAGCGTCGTAGAATCGCCTTCTGACCTCCACCACTTCTCACCGGGAGAGAGACTATTCAACTCGCGTGCTTCCATGGAACGTTACTTCGCCCACGAAAGTCTTTTTACCCTTCTTACTTGGGCCGCCTCGCACCCGCTCGATCATCATCATCTAGAGGACTTCCTTGACACTTGTGACCATGTCTTTGGTCACATGATGATGCATGTCTCTCGATCTCTCTCGGTTTCACGTGGCGACTCAAATCCACCCACCGTGTCCGAGCATTCTTCGGTCCCTCTACGGAGACCCTTCACATACTGCCACCATTGTTGTTGCTACTGATCTAGTTGTCTCCTCTTGTTCTTCGTGTAATGGTAGTTCTACTGACATAGACTCACTTGGTTCTACTTCTGATGATGAGGATTGTGCACCCAGTTCTGATGCAGAGAGTACTATAGAGGACTCTTCTCCTCTTTCTCTCACTATTCCAGACATTCTTGTCACCCCTCCCATCTCATCGTAGATATCGAGCAGCCTCATACTCGGTCTCACACATTCATCACACCCGCCTCCTTTCCACTTCCAAAGTGCGAGGCCCCTTCCACTCTCTACCTTCATTGGATGAATCATACCTATCATACATTGCTCTTCTATTTGTTGAGCCCCCTCATTGGGACGAGTATCTACTTGACCTTAGTCATCTTTTCGTAGAGTCTACTTGTGATGCACTGCAAGTCCCTCATCCATCTACAAGTGTTTTAGAGGAGTTCATCAACTCTGTTGTTGGGAGTGCCCCTTCCGGGAATCATGTCACTTCCACATTTCCAGAGACCTTCATTGATCCACCCTTGCTTGTGAATCCATTTTCTATTGTGGGGGATGTTTTGTTCCCTTCACATTAGTTGGACATCCTTTCTACGTGTGTTCACTCTTCATACTCTGATAGTTCTGCGCACGTGGCATTACCTTTAGTTCCTTGGCACTCACTCACTAGACCTATGCCACACTTTGGTGCACCAAACTCAGAGTTCTTCGTGCTATTGCCTTCCATTTCCTTTGTGGATGGGCGGACTTCCAAAGACGTCATTTCTGTCCTTCCTAAGGGTAGGCACACATGACGTCATGTGGGTGGCTCTTCTTCAGTCCAGAGGCAGAGGATCTCGTGATCGACATTCTTCTGGGAGACCTCCTAGAGCTACAGAGTTTAGATCCATCCATGGCATCTTCTGCATTCCTCTCATCTCCCTCTTCTTCTCTCTTCTTCTTCTTTCCAAGAGATTGCCTCTTTGTACATGGGTACCCTTTTTCAGGCTCGTCTATGGCCGGGACCCATATTTGGCATCTTTCTTAGATTAGAGAGTGTTTTTTTCTCTTGTGGTGGATGTTTTTCCCACTAGGTTTTCCTTCACTACTTGGGACCTTTTTCTTGTGCATGGGTACCTCATCAGGCTTTGTGCCGGGACCCATTTCTCGTTTCTGACTTGCCGCCTCATCCTAAGTTACGATGAAGGGGGGGTGTTGGTGTGTGTATTTTCCACATCATTAGGTGAGTCATCTCACTTAGGTGAGATCGTAGGTCCATGTGTCATTTAGGGGTCATTATGAGATTCTCTTACGCGTCAGTACATCATCACGTCAGTGCATCATATGCGTCATTAGGAGTTACACTTCTATTCTGGGAATGTAACTCCCCCTCTCTACTCGAGTTGTCATGATTGCAAAGACTGGGGTTACTCAAGACCTCCTATATGTACACCCCATTTGATCTATAAGATAGAGGAGAGTTTTATGGCTTAACCAGTTACGCCCATTTAATCTTTGCATGCACATTCGGTTGATGCTCGCTCCTCCCGAGATCTCTTCACGCTGCCATTCGCACGTCCGTTGATGTGCACGCGTCCCTCGTGATCCTCGTATCATTACACACTAACAATTCTCTAATTTTTCAGCTCAAATTTACAATACTTCCATCGATGCAACAACGATCTCGAGCATTGATATTGAAATTTGCTGCTATGTAAACCATTCGCAAACACTTCTCTTGAACTAACATTTGCCCTAAAATAACAGTCTTTTACCAATAGAGACAACAACTATGAACATGATGTCAATCCCAACTTAAAAATGTAGTTTTTCAAAGGAATTTACAAAAAACTACATGAAGATTTACAAATCATAACAACTTGTGGATACTAGTTAACGCAAATGGCAGATCACATAAAAACTTAAATTCCCGGGCAACCTTAACAAACTATCGTTCTCACCAGTTGGACTACAACCATTTCAATCCTTGGTGACTTTTTCCAAATGGATCCCCTAGTCCTGATGACTTACCCGAAGAAGACTATGATTTAGATGTATACTTACTCAACATGTCATAATCCACTACTTGCAATAATCCTATACTTAAGGGCAGAGATGCCTATATTCCAATCCAAAACAAAACAATAACCCTGGAAAACTGCATTTAAATATACCACAAAGACATGATGAACACGAGAGAAGCATGTCTTAGAGAAAAGCTATGGAGTACTATTCACTAATATTCAGTTTATTTAAGACATTAATAATTGTAAACTACTCATAGCACAATGAATTCTTAGTGTTAAAAATGCTTAAAAGTAGGAAAAAGTTCACTCAAACTTTAACAACATTGAAACGTTATTTTACCCCTACCCATTACTTAAAAGATTCAAAAGAGTATTCCAATTCGAAAAATAAACCATCTTAAAGGACTAAATATCGAAACATACAGATTATTCGACTTAGAGACTTGCAAAATAATTATAGCAAACCAATGGATTTACCGAAACACAAAAAAATAAAAAACTTAAAGAACACAAACCAGTAAGCTACCCGAATAGCATTAACGATTAGCCTAGAGACGAGAAAAAGCAAATTTTGGATGACAATTTTTTTTTTTGAAGACAACGTGGAATACTTAACCTTGTGGGAAATACAACCAAAAAAGCCAAACACCTTTATTTATGGTGTTACTGGAAAGGTTCGATATGTACATGGTTGAAGGAGAAGCATAAGTATAGCATGTATAAGATGGAATGCTTTTTCATCTGAGGCACTTTGTTTCCTGTAGAGTGTTGTCTCTAGGACCCTTTTAGAAGGTACGAAGTGAACGCCTTATCTATGAATTTTTGAAACATGTCATTGTAAGCTTTTGCTTTCATTTTCTTTTGTGCAGTTTTGACAGCTACTAATTGTTTGTTGTAGGGTTTGTTGTGCCGCTTCAATTTTATTTTGTGTGGAATACATGTTTGTAATGGTAGCTTCATCCACGGGTGTAGACGTTTGGTAGTGAGTGTCTACATATTCGCATAGCAGGCATTCTAGAAGGTTGACATCAGTGTTGGTGCGGGCAGCTAGTGTGTCAAAGTTGTCATCCATTTGAAAGTTCCCTACAAGTGGAATTTAAACGTTAGTTAGAAAAATTTGTAGTGAGTACCATAAATCGAGTTATAATTTTGTAGCTAAAGCAAAAAGTAGGCAATAAATTAATATGTGTAGCCTAGTTATAGCCGGTTAAAAAACAAGTTAAGTTTAGATGGAGTATTGTACCAACGACGCAGGAGGTGGATTATTTGATAGGTACGTACCTATGTTGTGACAAGAGGTAGGACGTGTTGTAAGTATGCTTTTGCTTTTAACCGGAGTACAACATGTTTTTCTTCCTGTAGGCACTTGTAATGGTTGTATGAGAAGGCTGGGAAAATTCGGAGGTCGGTAAGGGTTCGAACCCGGGACAAGGCTGTGAAGGTTAGGCCTTGTTATTCACTGTGGCCAATATCGATGGTAGCTTTATCAAGAGTCAATCCTTGGGCTTTGTGAATAGTTAGGGCCCATGCCATTTTCAAGGGTAGTGTCGGCAATTGCTTCTTGTTATAGGGGACCCCGGTATGCATGACAAAGGATGCACTTTGGGTCCCAGTGCGGGCCTTTGTAGCTTGGGAAGTTGACAACGACATACAAAGGCAAGCTTGGTGGGGTGGTTGCTTTCTCGTACAACATAGTAACAATTTGTCCTTGCGCACCATTAACAAGGCTGGTTTGCACCCAAATATTTGTTGTCAACATTGCTTGTTCACCTTCACAGAAAGCATACATTGGTTTCTAATCATGTGTTCTTTGCTTCGCCTTGGTCATTTTAGTGTGTCTATTTAGTTGTAGCTATAGTGATTGGCGTGTTAAGGGCCCACATTCTGTACTTGTTATGTATGGTTACTAATGTGTTTGTAGCATAAAGGTGCGTTGCGGTTTGGAAAGTTACTTGTTCTGTAGGGCTGATTTTTGTAGGAGTTCATGACATTAGTAGATTCCAATCATGCTCTGTGCTGAGGGTGTTTTTAACATTTAGTAGTAGGCTCCGGAAGCTGTGGTGGGTAGGGGTGGCACCTTGTTGGCGGAAGTTAATAGTAAGCATGATTGTATTCTGAAAAGTGACCATAACATATGGCCGTAGGTACCTGGAATGTACAAGGGAGTATCTTTAATTGGAGGTAGTTGGGCAAGGTCTCCAACCAAAATAATGGAACGACCTCCAAAAACTCTGCATTTGCAGGTGGGAAATGCTTCCTGTAGGTGGCTATTTATGGTGGCTAGTAGTTTTGGGCCAATAAAACTCATTTCATCGATTAGTATGTATTCCACATCTACCATGGCTTGTTGAAATGTAGCGAGGTTTGGCCTTGAAGAGGGGTAACTTCAGCTATTGGTATGTGTAGCCCGATGTGTACTATGGTGCTAGAAATGTTGAATGCTGCAAGTCCTGTCGAAGCTAGGAGGAGTAAGTGGGTGGCACAGAGGTTTCCACGTGAGTGGAGTGTCCTTGAAATTTCTCGGATCAAATGTGATTTACCAGTGCAGTTGTTCCTTGTATTATCATGTACAACGGGGAAGTCTGTGGATGTGCATCGGCATGGGTTAAGATTCTCTGTAATGCATCTTGTTGTTCTGACGGTGATAAGGTACATCCATCTATAGTGGGCAGGAAGAACGATGTAACTATTTCGGTGGTTAAGTGGGCAATTTCTATGAAGTCTACCCAAGTTTCACGTAAGCGGTTACTAGTAGTAGTTTTTGGCGGTGTGTAAAGATCAAAATCACGCTTCCCAAGTATGCCTAGGTCATTGATGTTTACAACTCTGCGGGATGTAAGCTTGAAAACACCTCCCATTCATCCATCTGAGTTGTGGCGGCCGTTGCATCATAGTCACTATCGAGAGATAGTGTTTGGGTTTAATTGGTTGGTTGGGGGCTAGCCAATGTACGTGCCATGACCGGTAGGTTGGAGAGAATGTATCCCACTAAAGCTGGAGTGTTTTTGGGGATGTGCCAATGTTGGATGGAATACAATGGAAAGCTTTGTCTGAAGAGGAGCTCATGTAGGCGAGAAAGTGTTGTATAAAGGTGAGCTAGCAGTAAGGATGGCTATTATTCGGGAAACACTCTAACGATAGCCTATTTTTTTGTGCTTTCCATGGCTACCATTTCCTACGCTTATCGTAGCCCGATGGCTGAGCAACTTCTATTAAATAGTAGTTGTCTAGGGCAAGAGGTTGTGCTATGTAGGCATTTATAAATGGTGTTGTACAATTTTTGTTGGAATGGGCCATGAAATTTTCCTGTAGATGGTTTTTCCCATGGATAGTGTCACGAACACTCGGCTGCATATGGTAAGTGGAAATTTCAGCAGCATGTGGCAAGTTTCTTGTGCGCCTATATCCCGGTCAACAATTGTTTCTGAAAGGAGCTTGCTATATGCTTTTGCCACGTTGACATTTTTTTAGGTTATGTGGTTTTTGAGATTCTGACAAGCATATGGTGGTATGTTTCTAACTTGTGCTCGGATTTAGATGCATATTTTGCTATGTATTTCAAAACAACATGGCGTGAAACCACACGAAATGATCGATGTTGGCTAGCAGCACTTAGCATATCTTTGTTGTGGATGTTTAACCTGTCATCATTACGAGTTAGAGTGTAAACTTGCATGTCCTTGTGTTTAGGCATAATGTCAATACAACTTGTATTGGCCATGGGCATTTGTACCTACATTGTAATTGGTTTCCTTTCCTTTGTAAGCATGTAGTTGTAGTACATTTGGTGTGGCGTTGAACCCAGTTAACTAAAGTTGTATAGTCATTGTTGGTAGGCGCAAGCAGTATTTCTGATGAAGGCAACAAACATGGATCATCTGTTGTTGTATGGGGCATGTGGGAAGCAACTTGAAATCTTTGAAGAGGGTTCCAAGCTGTGACCTGGTTGTCGAAGAATGATTTTGTAACTTATGCAGTGCTGGGTCTCCCTTGACCTAGGGTGTCCATATTTGGAGTGTCAATAAGCCATATGAAACCATAAATATGTGTGGAGCCTCTGTGTTTCCATTCGAACATGGTATAGTAAGTGTTAGTATGAAACATGTCGGGATAAAGAGCCCACAATAGTTGTAACCTAAGCTTTAAAAGATACATAGGGTTACCTGTACCAGAAGTCTTTTGTGTGTAGGTGTTTTTCCAAGATTTCTTCGTGGAATATTACAAACCATGCAGCCATGTATGTTGCTGTCAAGTGTGGATATCTGATGATGTTGTGGTTTCTCCATTTTGGGCAACATATGGGGTGGAGGGAAAGGTCCTAGAAAGAGGCGGTGCAAGTCTAGCCATTTAGTATCAGCAACGCTAAGAGTGAAAAATAAGGTTGGTGTTCCTAGCTGGAAAATCATGTCGGTAAGATCGTTTTTGCATTGTGTCCAAAAAGAATGGGTGCCTCTTAGGTGGGAGGAAAACCACATGAGACAACAGTTGACTATTTATTCATTTGACGGGGTTTCCAACAATGTGCGAATTTGTTCTATTGTTGTGGGTGTGTTGTCTTTAATCTGTTGTTTTGTAAAAATAGCAGAAGTGGCTTGGCTTCTATGGCGCATCATAAGGTTAAGCAAAAAATATCGGAACCGAGGATGGCTTCCAAATCGGTTGTCATGGTAACGTAGCAGATGAAGAGCATATTCATGCATTTTGATCTCTAAGGGGTGGGCTTGGAGAAACATAGTTGTGCCTGATGGGAATAGAGTTGGGAAGGCCATTGAGAATAACCCCTCTGTTGTGTATTCGTTGATGGGATGTGAACTGATTTGGGGCCATTCAATTGAAAACGGTATGGGTTTGATGTGGTTAGTGCGTTGGACCTAATTTGGGCAACCTCTATATCAGTAGGGGAGAGGCTTACAACAAATGATGTTACCAACGTTGGGTCTAATGGTGTGGGTTTGTCCTCATGGGGTTCGATTGGTGGGGGCTTTGCGAATGGGTTGCTCAGTATACGGGGTAGAAATTTGTTGAAGATGTTAGTTGCAGGTATTGGTAAACTTGAAAGTGTGGCTTCATCTATGATGACATCGCTGTAGTATGGGTCGTGTTGTATTTTGTACAAAAAAACATTTCGGATGTGGGCTCTACTAACAAAACACTCATAATATTTTCCTTCCATGCCTAATATTTTGAGGATTAAAATGTCTAGGGTTTCGGGGCGGGAGGTAAGAACCGTAGTATGGAGGTAATGTCTTGGGGGAAGCTAATGGTGTGGTCGGTGTACATGTATTGGCCTCCATGGGCATGGGTGACTTGTAATAGTGGGGCTACTCTAGCAATCAACATTTCCTCTACTTGGGTTAAATTTGCTAGCTCTATGGGTTGGGGGTGGGGTCCATACTATTCCACGAGGAAAAATGATGGCCTTTTTTTGTAAGAACACCTACGAAAACTAATTCCGTCTGGGTGAGTCTTGATTGCATTCCTGGGTAGTGTTCCTTGCAAATAGAACAAGCTTCACCAGGAAGGAGGGATTCTAAGTAGGCTCGAAATGTGTGTTGAACGGTGTTAAAAGGGGGAGAGTGGGGTTTTTCGTATAAGGGGGCAAGTTGGGGCAAGGGAATAAAGTTTGGTTGTTGTTTGTGGCGGTGGGTTGTGTTGAGGGCGTCTTTGTGAACAACATAAGTTTGGCGGTGCTTTTCATTTATAGCTTGCTTATTTTGGTTGTAGTGCAAGTGGCGCTCAACATTATTCATGTTTGATGTGCTAAGGTAATACCTACAATGGCAAAACATGGACGTTAGATCCTGCAAGGTATTTTACATTTTTTGTAATTACAATTCTAACAATAATAACTGGCACAAGTTTTTTTGTTGTAGGTTATTTAAAAAAATACAAAACAGGAAAGAGAAATAATTTATAAACCTTATCACTAGATGGGTGTATGTATGTGCATATGTTATTGGTAAGTTGTTTGTTAGCTAGATAACTACAGTTTATGAAATACAAATATGTTTTCTTTAAAGTTTTTGAATTGGAAGTAACTTTTTCTATGGTTACGCTAAGTACGATGTAAGCATGGCTTTAAGAATTTGTTTTTTAAACAACAAACAAAAGAACCTATAATGACATGTAAAACAAAAGATGTTGGATTGTACCAAAAACTTGTATTTATATATATGGACATCATATTACAATCGAGTGTAGTGATTTTTAATAGACGTAGATCTACGTAATATTTATAATTATTATTTTTCATTCCGTGCCCTCCAAAAATGTTACTACCAGCTCTACGTCTTGTTCGGCAGGAGTCATGTTGTGTACTGTACAAGAGAGTTGTTCCTTGCCCTTATAGGTATATGGATACACAAAAAAATGAACACTGTATGTATGAAACAATACCTATTTAATAATGTTCCATAAGTCATCTGTACTCCTTGTTTGCTCTTTAAGAGCATTAACAGATACACCAAGCAGTGGTAATGCCACATCATCAAAAGTCATCGCCCATATAGTCCCAGTTTGGTCTTCCACCATCATGTGAAGTGCATATCTATAATCACATGTAGTTGTGGGCAAGTTGCATTTAGTGCAATGCCATGTTGAGTCTGGACCTGAATTTAGTTTTTTTCGGCATTGTTTATTATTAACAATCTGTGAGCAAGCAGGATAACAATAGTTTTCCATGTTGAGATGTATAATAGTTGTAATGGTAACAATCTGTTGGTTAGTGTTGGGGGTGCTACAAGCATGAATATCAGCAATTTTCTTCTCCATGGGTGCCCGTATCTTGAGTGGATTTGAGCTAGTAGATGCTTCTATTTTGGTTAACCAAATTTGTAGTGATTCTGTCTCCTAGATCGCTATCATTAGAAACAATGGGTAGAGCTGATGTTAGTGTTCTCCTCCGAACTCTGCGACTTTATCTTTTCTAATAGCTGATATTGGCATTTGGATATGTCGACACTAAAATTTTCCTCCATAATTTCTATTTCATTAATGTATGTATTAGGAATAGGATGTTGTTAAGTATAATTAGTAATGCCGTCCGATGAAGATAACGGCACTACCTTAGTGCGATGCCGCCATATAATGTATAGTACGATAACGATTAAAGTACAATAGGAATGTTGTGGTAAAAGTAAATATTTATCGTAAGTGGTTCGGTAATGTTAAAATGTCAAAGTTAGGGTAAGTAGAGAAGTAGGGTCTACATGATTAGGAATTAGAAATATTATATTTGTAATAAGGACAAGGAGTGATGTCATAAATATTTTGTGTATTTTATTTGTAAAAAGTCTAAAAAGCTGGAACCCATGTGAAATGATAAGGTTTATCTTATCTTAAGAGATAAGCCTACATGTAAATATAAGAGTTAAGGTATGGAATATGATTCGTCAGAGTAGATTTCTTATCCTATCTTAGAGATAGGGTGGATAAGCTTGAAAATTCTATAAATAGAGGCCATCCCCTCATTTAGCATAGAAGGAAGTAGTGAGAAATATTTTATGAAAAAGTGTGAAGAAATCCATAATTTAGAAGGTATGTTAAAGAAGCCATTAAGAGGTGTAATTGTGAAGTTTCTCCCATAGTTATTCTTTGGAAGGAAAGTGGAGTTGGTAACACTTGAAGTACTTCATGGGTGAGATTGTAACAATTTCATGTTGATAATATAATTTACACTTATATTTTAGATTTGTCATCATTTCTTTTCAGTATCATAGTCTATGGTATTCTTGTGTTATGTCATTATTGTGTTTCCAAATTACTACCACCAAACTAAAATCATGCATTAGTAAATAATCATAGCGAGGAGTTCCCGGTAGATAATTATCATAGTTCAGTTGGTGATGACATTGCGGGTTGACCATGTTGTGATTGTAAAATTTTGTTTGCCTCATCATAGAGAACTCCCCATAGAGTGATGGTTATGCAATATCTGGTGTGATATTTTATAGTGATTATAGAACAACGTGTGCTGCTACTTCCATCTATTCGGGTACTCTTAGAAATATTAGAGTAAGAACTTACTGCACGTATAACATCCACTGTGGCTCTGAGAGGAATTTTTTCGATTGTACTAATTGGTGTGAAGTAGAAAGTAGTTGTCGGTATGAACGTAGTAGGTTCTGTACATATCTCTAAAATAGAATCCATTCCTAATATGATTTCCCATGGGCTGTAGGAATCCCTATAGCCTACCTTCACATATTTGAGAGTCCCCTTCGAGATTGTGTAAATTGTGCCTTCTGGATTTTTGCATGGTAAAAAGTAGCTTTGCCAAAGCATGTAACGTTTATGTCGTCACCAAGAGTGTCAATCACATTGAAATTGAGAATCGGGCCTTCTCCTTTTTGCATTGTTGTAGTCATGTATTGTTCCTTGCAAAATGACTCTTGCTTCTAGTATCCATGCCATATGATATGGATGTAGTTTGTTAATAGTTTTTGGCGTGCCAAGTGCTTTTCTTGGAGTGGTATTTGCCATTTTTGACAGTGCCTAGCACTTTTAGGTTAACACTGCCAAAAGTGTGTAAAAGATGAGTAACTTATACAGCTATGAAAAGTTTAACGAGAATATACACACCAGTTTAAATGACAATAGCTGCTTAAAATGAGAGAAATAATGTAGAGGAGCAATATAATAATGAGTTGTAATGCGCCTTCTTATAATCGAAATAGTTATATTTGTTTGAGCAATCTGGTTATTATGATCGGACTCCTGTTTCCTACGTCAAATAATTAGGTGTATTATATTGGAAAGTGCCTCAAAAGTGTGGTTACCTATTCCGTTTGTAACACGTACACCAACCTTGATTTGGACACCCAAAATTAACAAAAAAAGTATAGGTATTTAGGCACAATTGAATTAGAAAGTCAAGTCTTATAATGTGTATCCGTCTTGACACATAGGGCCACTCATCAAGCAATTGACTTGCCTTGTGTATGCTTACACAATTTGCATAAGTGGACCACATTGTTTACGGAATTCTAGCCTACATGTCAAGTCGGTTGATGGAAAAACATGATCCAATCAGCAAGTTGCCGAGAAGACCACTTTGTTGGAGATAGAAAGAAGTGCATTTGTGTTTGGAATGCTTCATGCTGCACAAAGTCCTGAAGAATCTAACTGTTGTAAATGGCACCATAGATAAAATAAATGAATTTAGAAATTTGAAATGATTGAGCAAGAAAGAGAGTCAGGTGTTAGAGGCCTCCATAAAATCCATAAGAGGCTTGGCAAGTTGATTGAACCACAAGAAAGGATGAATGTGGAGAATAAAGAGATGCCTCCTCATCCACAACAAAATGAGACCAATGATGTCAAGAAGGAATGGTCCATTTAGTTGGATAGATTATTTGGACAGTTGGATGGAAAACTGGGTGAAAGTTTACAGTTCGAAACAACAATTACTAAGCTTACTAAAATTATTTTCAATTAAGAAACCTCGAATCCAATGTTAGACTTGGGTACATAAATAAATGCGATCCTGCTCTTGGCTACATGCTATTTGGTTCACTCTGCTACCAATAATAGTGTCAATGTTGTATGCCTAAATGAAAAATGAAGGCATGTGGACTGTGGAGACCACCTAACCAGTGCAACCAACATTGATAAAGAGAATTGTGTGAAATGTGTAGCTATTGAAGAGGAACAAAGGTGCACAATCAACTGAATTGGGATTTGAATTAAATAGGAATTTCTATATATTTTACATGGTGGAAAGTAATATGTTGAAGAAACAAATATGAGACCCTAGATGGAGCACACTTGCTACAAAAATAAGGCAATAAGGAGAGGTTTTGAGTCCCCGAGTAAGACATGGAGCTTATAACATATATTAGTATCCATGGTCATGGGTGAACTTAGGTGGAGGAATGGAAACTTGTAGGGATGCAACGTTGTGGCAAGAGTTAGCTTTAAGGTGGATGGATTAGTTAAGACCGTGGATTAAACGAGGCAATTTTAGTGAGGAGGAAAAGAGAACCATCATTTTCCCTTCCTAGAATCATGGACAAGAGCTAATTAATTGGACCTTATTAGTATAACTGATTTTGTTTTAAGAAATTCCTTTCTCATTAGATAATACAAACAAGTAACTAGTTCTAATGGCACTAAAGTTATTTAGATTTTTGCATGTCTAATAAAGTGGACCTTGTGGCACTATTATTAGCCTTCACATGAAGGCTGAGAGGCCTTCACCTAGGTACTGTACAAACAAGAAAACCAAAAGTGAACACCTAACATCTCCTATGTGCACATTATAATAATATTTAATGGTAGACCCACCAATCAGATGAGACTATGAAAACCCCTCCTCTTCTTAGGCTACTCAATCCCATACCATCAATAGTTTTCAAGCAACAACATCAGGTCATATAGGTAATTTCCTAGAGTTACATAGGCCTCACCATTCTTTATTGAACTTGCTTAGTTAACGAGATATAGTTATACATAAGAGTAACAATGTAATAGGTTCTTTACCTTAAGGTGGGATAATGTCAAGGTATGTTGTTACCTTTTGAAAAATCACCGACTACAAACTTATCCTATAGATAGGTCTCAGTAATTAGATTGAAATGAATGAATTGTATGTACGTGCATATGTTATATATGAATTGTTTAAAAGAACAGGACCAAAGTTTTATTACATTGGTGCAAGCGGACCTTCTCATTGCAGGGATGTGAAGGAAGAATGGAAGACATGCAGTCATGGTCAACATAAATCTCCCATTGATGTGGAGAAGAGATATACAGAGATATATCCCAATCTGGGAAAGTTACACAAGAGCTACAAAGCAGCCAATGCATCCCTCAAGAATAGAGGCCATGACTTGGTGGTTATACTATGGATGATATTATGGCGCTTCTTACATGGGCAGATGGTGCAGGCACTATACATGTAGATGGAACTAACTTTACTCTCTTACAATGCCATTGACATTCTCCTGTAGAGCATACTATCTATGGCAGAAGGTAATAGTATAAGATAAGATGAATTTTAATTGTTCATTAGGCCCAAAATGGTTTCGTACTGCGTAGGTCTATTTTGAAGTTTGTAGGAGCTGTTAAAGTATGCTTGCTTTATTGGGTTTAGATTTTTTATAATAAATGATGAAGGTAGTTTTTAAGTTCATGCTAGACATAAACTTAATGTATTATATAAGTACAACAGATATTTGTGTAATTGTCTTTGATAGAATTGTATAATAGACACATGTACAAAGATTGTGTTTTGATCAGTTTCGAGTTATGTCATGGGTCATAGATTCTTTGTTTCTTGGATGGATCTATATATACTTATTTAATAAAGAGTTATTCTAATGGGCTGGTTAGTAAAATTATATAATATTACTTTTAAAGCTGCCGGGTAAATGAATTAATTTAATTTAGAATTGATATCTTTATTATGATACCAACATTAATTCTCCTTCAATTTTCTTGTATATAAGCAAACACATATTCGAGTTCTCATGGGCTTTTGTTATGCAAGCTTTGTGTATTGCAAGTATCCTTTGGAAATACATATGGTGCATAAAACAGAAGATAACAAAACAGTGGTTATTGGAATTTGGTACAAGTATGGAAGACATGATACCTTCCTTATAGAGGTATGTTTCTATTCATTTGGTCCTTGCTTGATGTTCTTAACTTTATTTCAAGATCCCAACTTGGGGTTTTCTCTGCATTTAATATTCTGGCCTTTTTTACTCTAGTTATGTGTTTTCAAGCAGCAACATCAGGTGATACAGGTAATTTCCTAGAGTTACATAGGTCTCACCATTCTTGATTGAACTTGCTTAGTTAACAGATATAGTTGTACATAAGAGTAACAATGTAATAGGTTGTTACCTTAAGGTGGGATAATTTCAAGGTCCGTTGTTACCTTGTGACAGTCTATTGAATGCAAACTTATCCTATAGACAGGTTCGTAGTTAGATTGAAGTGAATGAATTGTATGTACATATATGTTATATATGAATTTATTAATAGAACAGATTTAGAGTTTGATTACATTGGTGCACTCAAACCTTCTCATTGGGGGACACTGAAGGAAGAATCGAAGACATGCAATCATGGGCAATATCAATCTCCCATTGATGTGGAGAAGAGATATACAAAGATATATCCCAATCTGGGAAAGTTACACAAAAGTTTGTAGGAGTATTAAAGTATGCTTGCTTTATTGGATTTAGATTTTTATGATAAATGATGAAGGTAGTTTTTAAGTTCATGCTAGACATAAACTTAATGTATTACATAAGTACAACAAATGTTTGTGTAAGTGTCTTTTACATAATTGTATAAGAGACACATGTACAGAGATTGTGTTTTGATAAGTTTCAATTACGTCATGGGTCATATATTCTTTTTTTCTTGGATTAATCTATATATAATTATTTAAGAAAGTGTTATTCTAATGGGTTGGTTATAAAATTATATAATATTACTTTTAAAGTTCTTGGATAAATGGATTAATTTAATTTAGAATCGATATCATTATTATGGTACCAACATTACTTTCCCTTCAATTTTTCTCTATACAAGCAAACACATATTCAGGGCTAAAATATGGCTTATAAGCCATATGGTACCCTAAGCTTGATAATGTATTTGGTATGTTATTGTTACCAATTTACCAAGATATTTTAGGAAAAAAATTACAAAATTAAAAACCGAGCTACACGGTTGAATTGCCAACCAGAATTTAGTTAGCAATGATCCTACATGTAAAAGTTTCAATGAAATGTAGGTGACAGTCGAGTTTAGAACATGAAAAGTTGTATTTACAAAGATTTGTAATTCCACCAGACACAGTCTCCAACTTGAAGTGGGTATCAGGTAAACAACTCCATCTCTTGATCAGAGTTCTACACACATCTCTGCAAGCATGGTAAACAATATTGTTTTTTATGTTGCCTTGATAGATAGTGCACTTCAAGCACAAACATAACAATGTTTTTACAAACCTGACTTGGGCTTCCATTTCCAAGGGAGGAAACTTCATGTCAATGGACATTGAACAGGAGGGCACACCCAAACCTCCATTACTCTCTTGTTCTACAATCTTCTTCTGGCCTCCAAGCTTACTGGCACCCATTGTCAAACTATTCTGAAATTTCTCCAACTATTTTACAATATCTTTCTAACAAATACTACCTCTTGAAAGTGACCACGGTTCGGCAAAAGCGTGGATTGAACCATGATACTTCAACTCCACAGGCAAGCTACAAACTTTACCATCACCTCCATAACATCCTATGATGAAGCCTAAATATGAAATTCCCTAAAAAATTAATTAAAGAAGTTCTAAACATTTTATAGTACACACAAGATAAAAGAATTGCAGAAACAAGTAATTAACAATGGGATTAGATATCTAAGAGGTTGTGGTTTAATGGGAATGGAATAACACCTGTAAGAGAGTGATTCAGGTTCAAATACTCCTAGCTGCAATAAAGTGATCCATAAAGCTAGTAGACATATGGCAAGGTTGCAATGTAACCATGCTTGGTACAGTCCAGCACGACCCATGTTTACAATTCTTGGACAATGTGGCCCAAACATACCAGGCCATATTCAGGTGGCTCACAACCTCATCCAAGAATATCAACCGAAAAAAAGTTAACAATGAGATAGACTTCACATTCTTAAAAATACAAAAGAACTTCAAATTTTGGACAACTTGGAACAACAAACAATGGATTAGAAGGAACAATGGTAAGGTGTAAGCCTTCATGTGGCCAAGGTTATGGTTTTTGTTATCAGGCCACTTACGTAATGATGATGTACTTATAATGAAACTTGACCAAGCCAAGCAAGTAGGATTCAATTTCAAAGGAATGGTCCTAGGAATTTTGTCAAACAGTTGGTAACCCATCCATCGTCTCTTCCCTATGTGTACATATGGTACTCTTAGTAATGATTTCCATCATGATGAATCCAATGTCCTAGGAAACCACATGTTGAAACCTTGGATTACTTATCAAATTATAAATCTTCAGTTTTGGCAATGCTGCACTTTTCTCATGCATGGTCCAGATTCAACCTGCTGCATTTTTCTGTCACTTAAATCATAAGTGCATATACTGGGTTGGATCACATAAGATAAAACCTGGTGATCTCTACGTATTCATTTCGTGACCTGGATGTCCCATTACAGACCACCATGTTCAACAGTTTCCGAGAATCACTTTTCAACCCTAGGTTCGAGTGATGTACATCCACCATCAGAGCCACGGAAGGAAGTCATTTCCCTAATCTACCTATTCCTTCCAGATCCACCCATTCGAGCTCCTGTTGTAATTTACGGTATAAATCTTAACAAACATGGGTATTTCCTGATGGAGACATTAAATTAAATAGCCCCCTTAATCTTATCAGTACAATTTAGTGCAGTAAAATCATGATAACCAATAGTAGAGAACAATCCTTTGGGTTGCATTTCGCTAAATATATACCCTAAATGTGTTGTACCATGCCTATAAATGGATCTGGGAGTCTGACCTCGCAACTAATTTTGGGGGAAAAAATTGCAGCCCATAGCAGGAACTTCTATGTGGCTACCTAAAACCAGGGACAAAAATGACATGCTTTCAGCCAAATCAAATAAGTTGCAAAGCGCTGGAATGGAAGGTGATTGCAGTCCATTCAAACAACAAATTGCAAGGAATGATACCCTAAATCACTGCGTGGAAAGTTTCATCAATTTTTTTCCATGAACAGGATTTCGTTGGAGAAACATGGAGCGGGTTTGATAGGGCTGCCAAATCAAGCGTAGGAAGTGGAAAAGGATTTCAAATTGAAGACAACTCATTCAATTTTAGAACTATCTTAAGTGGATAAGATCCAACTTGTGTAAAAATCAGCCTAAATATCATCCCTAAAAATCTAATTCGTATTTACCTCCTTCAATTTTACCAGATGACAGCACACCATTATATGCATTCTAGTCGAGTTCAAACTGTAATGTGTCCGTAAATGGGGTTTTAAAGCTGTGTTTTTGGCAAATCACATTACGGGTTTTTTTACACGCAGACTGGGAAAGAAGGTCAAAATGGAAGAAAACATTACGACAACAAGCAACAGTTTAGATCATTGTATAAAAAAATTAATTACCCACAGTAGAGAACAAGCAAAATAAACAGCAGCAAACATGAAAAATACCAAAACAAACCTGTGCACTGAAGGTTTGAAACAGGGGCGGCAGAAGCAATGTTAAGTTGCACGATATTTCTATTGTATACTTTTTTTTGTATTGTTTTACATTACTTTTTTGTCGCCTTTTAAGAAAACACAAATATAAAACTGTTTTTCCCGAAGTTGGATCTTTGAAATCTCTGTTAGCCATGATTAGTGCTATTTTTTCGATGTTGCTCTCTTTCAAATATTTTCCCACTCTTTTGATTATTGGCCTTACTTAAATTTATTTATTCAAAATTCTTATGTATTTATATTTATTGATAGGTAACGATGCTCAAAACAAATGGTTTTTTTTGTTGTGCATCTTTAAATATTATTAGTTTCACATCCTGCCAAAGAGAAATAAGACTCCTTCACTTGTTCTCCTCCATGCATCTCTCACACGTAGTCCCCTCCCCACTCATTTGCTGACCAGGAAAAAGAAACGTTCGATGTTTTTGATGAGTTTAGTTTCCTCACTAGGCTAACAAAGTGCTTGTTTGTTTTCCCCTTCAGCTACGAGAAATGTAGACTTGAATACAATTCCCCCTCCAATTGCCATGACACTCACTAAACCTCACTCACAAAGGAAAGAAGAATTTGTTAGGATCTAATTTGTTATTAGTGTTTTACATTGTAGGCAGTCAAAATTGGTGTGACTAGTAATAACAGAAATGACCAGAAATGGCCAAACCCACCTCTATCTCCACTACACAAACTTTTCGACTCACACTCCAAACTCAATCTCCCCCTTCCTTCCCTTACCTACACATGTACCCTCCACACATCCCTTTCGGTGTTTACATTGCACTGCTAGCGTGTGATTGCCAGTGTAGATATGATTGAGTTTTAAATTTGAGGGAAGGTTTTGGACAGGGGTTAAATTTGATGGCCACTTATGTCTCACAAACTTAATTTTTGGGTAACAAAGAACTTTTTAACATTGCCCTTCAAAAATACAAAACAATGTTATTTATGCCAATCATTACATGTTTATTTAATTATTTTTAATATATATTCATTTTTTTTTAATTTATATATAAATCTATATAAAAAAATGACAGCGAAATGTTAAATATGCAAGTCGCGTGTGACTTTTATTACAAGTATTTACAAGTATTTTAGGGCTAAAACCAACATAATCATCCAAACAAGCATCAAATTTAACGCTGGTTTTCGACACTAAATTTTGACACGTTCGGCGTACATTTCTACTTGCTTAGTTTTTCCCTTATAGAGATAAACATGTATGTTCTTGAAATTGCGCATGAGGTAATTGCACATGAGTTGTAAATTAAGCCCAAAGTAATATTGAGTTGAAGATAACTTGTGATTTTATTTTGATGTCTAATTATATACCTCTTCACCTTTCAAAAAAATACCATTTTTTATTTTTAAAATCAGGCAATGTAAATTTAATTGACATCACAAAAGTATTTTGAATCGATTGTTCATGAATTATTTTGTATAGTTATTTTCTTGAATATTTAAATAAAAGGCAGATAAGTATGTATGATTATATAGTTGTGTAGAGGAAATATGCTATTTTTTGAGTTATTGTTTATCTTTAAGTTTAACTAGCATTTCATATGAGAAAAACAAAAATACCAAGCATGATTTCTCTCATTACAATTCACATGCCTCAGTGCATGATTCAAGAACCAATGTGGTGGCTTCAATGAAATGGATGCTTTAAGCATGTCATACATGAAAATAATTAACTACATTACATTACAATTGTATGGAATTTGAATACACAAACTACTTTCTTATCATTTGAAACCTTTAATATTGGAGCATCACAACTTAGATTTGGTCCACAAATACCATTATTAATATTTTACTTAGTCACACCACAATAGAATTTATCTTTAAAAACAAAAACAAAAATATTGTAGGGGAGAACAACTACATGTTATAGGAAATATGGGTATAAAGATCCAACAATAAAATATTCAATGAGATGTATCAAATATTTTAGGTACATGTTGGAAAAGTTCCTTAAATATTATTCATATGCATAGGAAAAAAACTTTTCGACAAAATCTCTCACCATAAAAGATGCCTTTGACGAACAACATAAAAAAATCCAAATAACAACATTCAATCATAAACACAATCAACTCTCCTTGATTCCACCATTATCATTTGATTCCAATTATCATATAATACATACACCACTATTAACTCGGGTCTCACAACCTTAGCTTCGGATCTCCCATGTAACTTAGGTCACATTGCTTTTCTTTTGTGTGTATGACTACTTCACATCATCACCACTGCATCAACTCCTTATTTAATACTCACACATAAGCACAACAATTATTTAATACTCATAAATAAAATCGTTGTGTATTCCCTTGAATAAGGATTGTGCATTATTTTTTGCTTTCTCGTGTTTCCTTTTTGTGATTTATAATTGTTTGTTTCTTTCGGTGTTTTCTATTTTGGTATTTTCTATCCATTCTAAAAGAGCATACCCTATCCAATCACCTTTTTTTTACTATTAGAACAAAGCTTTATATTAATGTAAAGGAGAGTTACATAGTGAGGTGACCGGATAACTCACAGTCCCACAAAACGCAATGAGCCCCGCTATAATAAATAATATTTGGGGTTCCTAATTCATCGGGTTATTTAAACTTTCATTTGCACTACAATGTGCATAGTATCTGAGTTGCATCTAACTTCTACACTCCATGTTCACTTCAACTAATCTACACAGTCTTGCCCTATTCTCCAAACATTTTTGTTCCAATTTTATACTAAGAAATATGTAGATGTGTATTATGATCAAGGTTATTAGAGGGTTTTATTGTGGCTATCGTTCTTTAGATGGACCAGTTGATGCATAATCACATGGATAGATTCTTTGTTCTACAATTGTAAATTGTATGTATTTAATTGATCCCAAGGCCACCAATAATCGTAGAGTTTAGAGGCATCATTGTCTAATGACTTATAATTAGAAACAATTTACATCAATTGAGATACTCCTATGGTGTAGAATGAAGCTTGTGACTTCCAAATGGTGGAGGGGCCTATAATGCTTTCTTGCAATAAAGAGATGCATGATACTTACCCCTTCGACCATAGAAAAAGTAGAGGCTTTGCGCATTGAATTACCTCCATGAGGCATGTCTTGGATGGGAGAAGCGGTTGATGTTGAACAAGGTAGAAAGATGAAGATGGAGCCACATGATATGATTCCATAAAGGCCAAGAAAATTTCTTCTTATGCCAACTATAAGAGATGCATAGATTTTATATTTTCCCTTTCAAAACTTTGTGTTTATTTTTACTATGGAACTTATCATATATTACTCTAATACAAATGATTATAATAAAAAGGTGGCTTTGAAAAATTCACGGGCCCATCTCCATATTGGAACAAACTAACTCTCAACACATCTCGAAAAGGTGAAACCAAAGTCCCTCTGTTATGTTTATGGAGCCTGTTTTCATGTTAGAGTTTGGTACACCTTCCATGTGTTACACTCGGATATTTTTATGGTGGTCCCGCTCGCCTGGTGAGCGGGTCAAGGGGGTTCGGGGGTGAAGCCCCTGAAGCAAATTTTCATGGGTGGTTTATTAACCCATGGGTAATGGGTAACCGTTATGGGCTATTTTTGGGCCCATGGTTTTTCGGTACCCATTGTTTTGTAAACCTCTCTTCGGCTACCTATTAATGTACTTATAAATAGATGGACATATAATAGGATTTATATGAGTGTTTTTGTGAAGGTGAATAGTGTGTGCGAATTCAAGTGTGAATTTGGGAGGGTTTGTTGAGCGCAGCTCCAAACAAGATCTGGTTATTGTAATTGTGAAGACTATTGGCTTGTAATAAAATCTAAGCAAGTGTTCTTGGTGGATGTAGCCCACATTGGGTGAACCATGTTAAATATTGTCTTCGTGTTTTGCATATTTCATTTCTGTAATTTCTATTCATACTTCTTATTATTGCGATTCTGAGGAATTATTCCACATTAGATTTTATTAATTCCTAACAATTGGTATCAGAGCCTGGTTTGGTTTGCTGAAGTGTTGAATCGCAGGGAAAGTTTTTAGCTTGAGTGGGAGCTATGGCAGATGATGGAAGATCTAGGGTTGATAAATTCAATGGGCAAAATTTCAGTCTTTGGAAGATGCAGATGGAAGATTACCTTTATCAAAAGGATCTTTATACTCCGTTGTCTGAGAAGGTGAACAAACCCTCGAGCATGATAGATGTAGAATGGGATTTGTTGGATAGGAAGGCACTTGGGACAATCCGGCTGTGTCTTGCATCTTCGGTATTATTTAATGTTTCAAAGGAAAAGACTACAAAAGATCTAATGGATGCATTAGGGAAGTTGTATGAAAAACCCTCTTGCCTCTAACAAGATATTTTTAATGAAAAAGTTGTTTATATGAAGATGTCGAGAATAGTTTAGTAGTAGATCATTTAAATGATTTCAATACGGTTTGTGAATATGCTAGCTTTGGTTATAATAGAATTTGATGAAGAAGTTAGGACTTTATTAATTTGTTCTCTTTACCCGAAAGTTGGAATAGCACTGGTAATGGCGGTAAGCAACTCGGTTCCAACTAACTCGAAGTTGAAGTTTGAGGATGTTGTAGGGGTGATTCTAAGTGAGGAAATGCAAAGAAAAAGCTCTGGGGAATCTTCTACTTCAAGGAATGCTTTGACAATGGAAACTAGAGGGAGACAAAAGAATAGAGGAAACCATGGAAAATCGAAAGATCGGGCAAGGTCAAAATCCAAGAGCAAGATTGTATGTTGGAATTGTGGAAAGTTTGGGCATGCAAAGAAGGATTGTTGGGAGCTTCGGGATAAGAAGAAACAACAGGAAGAAAACAAGGAGGCAAATGTGGCATTAGGTAATGTATGCCAGGATGCTTTGATTCTTTCTTTGCATAATATTATTGAATCTTGGGTTTTAGATTCGGGGGCTTCTTTTCATGCTTTACTCCACATAGGAATTATTTTGTTGATTATGTTCAGGGTTTTGGGCATGTTTTTCTTGGTGATGATGAGCCTTGCGGTATAGTTAGAAAAGGTTTTGTTCAAGTTAAGATGCGAATGGGAATACATGGCTATTGAAGGATGTCGAGACATGTGCCTACATTAAGGACAAATTTGATATCGGTGGGGCAATTGGGAAGTGATGGTTGTCTTATGATATTTACAAATGGTGACTCTTGGAAGGTTACCAAGGGTGCTCTTGTGGTGCAAGAGGTAAGAATATTGGAACCTTGTATTTAACCACGATAGTACTAATGATTGTAATCTTGTGGCTTCAGATGCAGATACAACATTATGGCACTATAGGCTCGGTCATATGAGCCATAAGGGCATGGACATCATAAAGAAGAATTTACTGGATATACAAAAATAGGTTTGGATTTCTATGAGAACTGCATATATGGGAAACATAAGTGAGTAAGGTTTCTCAAGGTTGGACCTATGAAGAAAGAGAGTAAGTTAGAGTTGGTACATTCTGATGTGTGGGGCGGCTCAGGTATCATCTCTTGGGGGTTCAAGTTATTATGTTACTTTTATTGATGATGCAACAAGGAAATTTTGGGTTTATTGTATTAGAAACAAATATGATGTATTTGATACTTTTGTTAAATAAAAGCCTTGGTAGAGAATGAAACAGCCTTAAGTTAAAATGTCTCGGGTTAGATAATGGAGGGGAGTATTGCAGCAATGAATTTGATGATTATTGTTCTAGAATGGAATCCACAGGGAAAAAGATGTTCGGGAACCCCGCAATAGAATGGGGTGTCGAAAGGATGAATAGAACAATAATGGAATGTGCTTTAGGAGCATGAGGATACATGCGGGACTGCCTCTTTATTTTTGGGCAGAAATGGTGAGCATAAATTGTGTACTTGATAAACGAGAGGACCCTCAAGTGCCTTGGATGGAGGCATACCTGAGGAGGCTTGGTACGGTAAGAAAGTTGATTACTCATTTCTTAGAGTCTTTGGATGTGAGGTGTTTGTTCATATTGACAAGGATGATAGGACCAAACTAGAGGCTAAATCGAGAAAAATGTAGTTTTATTGGTTATGGTGGTGACGACTTTGGATTTAAATGTTGGAGTATTAAGGACAAGAAAATCATTCGGTCTAGGGATGTGGTCTTTAATGAGAAAGTCATGTATAAGCAACAATTGCAGGAAAACAGGAAGAATCCAAGAAATAATATGCAGTGGTAGAGGATCTTCCGGATGGGAAAGTGACCCATGAATCAGTTCAGGAACCTACTCAACAGGAACCCCAAACTCCTACAGTGAGGAGGTCTTCTAGGGTAAGAAAAGAACCTGAACGTTTTCTCCTTCTCTTTATTATTTATTACTCACTGATAGTGGAGAGCTAGAGAGATTTGATGAAGCAATGCAGGTAGATGCCAGTAAGAAGTGGGAGCAAGCCATGGATGAGGAGCATAAGTCTCTCATGGAGAACCAGACTTGGGATTTGGTGAAGCTACCGGAAGGCAAAAGAGCATTGCAGAACAAGTGGGTGTACAGAGTTAAAGATGAAGAAGAAGGAAATAAAAGATATAAGGCCCGGTTGGTGGTCAAGGGTTTGCACATAAAAAGGTATAGATTTTGATGAGATTTTTCTCTCTGTAGTAAAAATGACTTCTATCGAACTATTCTTGGAATAGTGGCGGTAGAAGACTTGCACTTAGAACAATTAGATGTAAAGACGCATTTCTCCATGGTGATTTGGAGGAGGAGCTATATATGCAGCATAGCAAAAGGATATGAAGTCAAAGGTAAAGAGGAGATGGTGTGTAAACGAAGAAGAGCTTGTATGGCACTAAAACAAGCTCCACGTCAATGGTATAAGAAGTTTGATAGCTTCATGATGGAGCAGGTTATATTAGATGTCATTCGACCATTGCGTGTATACTGAAAGAAATTTGAGGATGGAAGTTATATTATCCTACGTGTTTGTATGTTGATGACATGTTGGTTGTAGGTAAAAACATGCGGAAATAAAAGTACTCAAGAAACAACTAAGTGAATCCTTTGATATGAAGGATTTGGGGGCAGCAGACAAATCCTTGGTATGAGGATAACTCGGGATAGGAAGGAATGGAAGTTGTCTTTATCTCGGGAAGAGTACATTAAAAGGTATTGGATATGTTTAACATGCGGGATGCTAAACCGGTTGGGACTCCTTTGGCGAGCCATTTTAAGTTATCAAAGGAGCAAAGTGTCCCAAGACAGAGCAGAAAGAAACCAGGATGTCCAAGGTACCTTACTCATCAGTGGTTGGCGCTTTGATGTATGCTTTATGGTGTGCACTAGGCTTGATATTGCCCATGTAGTGGGAGCTGTGAGTAGATTTATGAGTGATCCGGGTAAAGAGCATTTCGCGGCGGTAAAGTGGATCCTTCGGTATTTGAGAGGGACCATGGGGACAATTTTGTGCTACTGATGGATCGAGACACCACTTTACGTGGTTATGTATATTCGAGACATGGTGGAGATGTAGATAGCAGAGGAGCACGATAGGTTATATTTACATCGTAGATGGGACAACAAAGAGCTGGATTTCATGACTCATGACGTTTGGTGGCTTTATCAACCATGGAGGTTGAGTATGTTGCTACCACAGAGGCAAGTAAAGAGATGATTTCATTACAATAAATGCTTGAGGAGTTGGGGCATAAGTAGGAGGAATGTAAGCTGCATAGTGATAGTCATAGTGCTATACACCTAGCTAAGAACTCTGCTTTCCACTCTAGGACGAAGCATATACAGTTGAGATATCACTTCATCAGGACAACTTTGGAGGAAGATAAGTTGAAGTTGGAGAAGATTCATACAAGTCAGAATCCTATAGACATAATGACCAAGGTGGTCACAAGGGATAAACTAAAGCTATGTTTAACTTTGGTTGGTCTTAGCGGATGACAGTGAAGGGTTGAGAAGCTTGCTCAGTGGAAATCAGTCTCTAAGTGGGAGATTGTTATGTTTATGGAGTCTGTTTTCATGTTAGAGTTTGGTACACCTTCCATGTGTTACACTTGGATATTTTTACGGCGGTCCCGCTCGCCGGTGAGTGGGTCAAGGGGGTTGGAGGGTGAAGCCCCCTAAGCAAATTTTCATGGGTGGTTTATTAACCCATGGGTAATGGGTAACCGTTATGGGCTGTTTTTGGGCCCATGGTTTTCGGTACCCATTGTTTTGTAAAACCACCTCTTCGGCTACCTATTGATGTACTTATAAATAGATGGACATACAATAGGATTTATATGAGTGTTTTTGTGAAGGTGAATAGTGTGTGTGAATTCAAGTGTGAATTCGGGAGGGTTTGTTGAGCGTAGCTCCAAACAAGATCTAGTTATTGTAATTGTGAAGACTGTTGGCTTGTAATAAAATCTGAGCAAGTGTTCTTGGTGGATGTAGCCCACATTAGGTGAACCACATTAATTATTGTCTTTGTGTTTGCATATATTTCATTTCTGTAATTTCTATTCATACTTCTTATTATTGCGATTCTGAGGAATTATTCTACATTAGATTTTATTAATTCCTAACACCCTCAAAACAAAACAATGTTGGTAAGGAAACCCTAACAAGTGCATACAATAAACAAGCATTACAAAACCCTTGCTAACTTAGAGCAAAATCAAGCAAGGAAACTTTTTTATTTAATTAAATATGACCATGTGATTTTTTTCTGGGCCACAACATTATGAATCATGTTGTTGCATAGGATAAACTATCATATCCTTTCATTTTCTCGTATAAGCTTGAGATTCACATTTATAGGCCTCATGTGTAGTTGAAGTGTACTATGTTGGGACTTTGTTGAATGTGAGATGCTTTCGGATGTTCAATTTTCCCGTTGTGTGTAAACAATCAAACATATACTTGAGATAACTAGTAGACTATGTGGTTGGTAAATTTTTTTTTTTTGATTAATTTTGTATAGAAAAAGGAATTTAATGATTATAACAATTACAAAATTTCTAATTTTTACAAAATGTTTTTAGTGGAAAATTATATTACATATAATACAATGTGCTTATTGGAACTAAAACATAAAAATAGTAATTCACATGTATCTTCAACGAATGAATGAAATCAAATTTTGAATTTGTAAAAGTGGAATGATCATCGAAAAAATTGGGTGCGAGTACATACCACATCTCTTGTTGACTATATTCAATATAGCTTTACTCTTATCTAATTACTCTTGTACTCTATTTTTAAAAATCCACATATCCATCTCCCACTTATTTTGGTGGGAATTAAAAGTAGAGAAAAACTATGTAACATATGTAAGATAAATCTAGAAGTTCGGGCAATTATTTTCCTAAAACATTATGTACTTTTCAAACTTTCTTTTCTTGTTGGAAAAAATAACGTTCGTGTCTATTTATAATCACGTTATGATTTTTTGAAGAAACAATTTTAATACATATACCAACACAAGAAATTTTAAAAATGCATCCTTCCCCAAGAAAAATGCCCATCCATCTTCTTCATCTATCAATCAAAATACCCATTGCACACTTCTAGTTGCAATCATTACTAATAGTAATGATAATTTTTTTTTATTATAATGATTAAATTTCTCACTTTTTATATAATTGATAGTTTTAAGCATTTAATGATATGATATGAATCACTTGGTATATGTCATTTTCAACTAAGTGAAACGTCTCAAGAATAAAATCTCTAAAAAATTCAACCAAAGAATACTCCATAAAATCATTTTCTACAGAGGTTGGAAAATTTCCAACACTATACAATTAAAAAAATCAAATAAATTTGAATTTTAGTGACAATGAAATGAAAGAGATTGATTACAAGACAAAAAGATCCAAATGAATGCATTCAATCATATTCATGATCATAGAAGTGGACTCTCCAAAAGTATCACAAAAAAATCCCATGTCTCTTCATTCCAAATCCTCATCTGAATAAACACATGTACGCCCTGACACGGAGAGTTCCCATATTCTAAAACATGATGTAAGTTGGCGAATTTGTAATTGCATGGCTCTTCCACGTTGCTAATTGGCATTCATTCAAAGCATAACACCTATCAAGCATACTCCCTGTAGACACCTAAATTCCGCTTTTGCAACCTTATTTCCAAAAACACACTAATCACTCTCATTCTTACCATTTCCATTATAATTAGTGATTTCCGTTAATTAACTAACGTTTCTTACCATTTTGGTCAATTAACAATGCTTTTTTGATTACCTATCCTCTTTCGCATTCAGGATGCCACTTTACAACAAATCGTAAGACAAATCCTCTTCCAAACAGACAATTAGAGATTATTAGCTAATTAAGCCTATTTTACCCTTGTTTTGGTCAATATACACTATTATTGGCTCAAACCCTCTTCTAACCACTCAAAATCACTCCACTTCCTTCCACAACATCTCATAAGGCTTCAAATAGCCTCCTAATTGACCCTAAGTGGTTGATTAAGGCTCCTCACATCCTAATCACTTGTTAATTCACTAATCATGATTAACATGCCTTAATTGGGATTAACAATTCTTAATCTACTTTGTGATTTTAGTCCCACATGCACCAAGATGCTATTTTTCCTCAAAGGAAAAACTAAAAAAATACTCACCACATACCTTTAAATTTTACACCACGCTTTGATTTGCATATCATATAAGAAATATGATTAATATCCAAGCTCAATCCTTGCCTCAAGTCTTCAATGGGGTTAGTAGATGGGTATCCAATATGATCTTGTAGTCATTGTTGGAGAGACCATCTCACCTTCCTTGGAGTAGCAAAAACCCCAATTTGATTGCTTCTAGATCTATTTAGGTTTAAGTTAGTTAGCAATTGAATGTTAAGTATGCATGTTTTAGCTAAGATAGATTGATATATCATATTAGTTATTTTAAGCATTCCATTAATATTTAATCATTTATGTAACTATTGTTAGATTCAATAAGCATTTTTTAATTAGACTATGTGGTGTTAGTCTTGTTAGTTTAGCTCTACTTGGAAATTTTAGTAGTCTTCACTTCCATATGTCACATATTTTCCATTTCCTATCCCATGTTACTCTTATGATATTTGCCCTCATAAATCATACAATGAATGAAGTCTCTGAATCATCACTCTCTCTTCTTGTTTTCAAAACCCGATTGCATAACCGTGTGTAATGGTAGCCTTAACCTAACATGCAATTGAAAGCACAAAATAGAGGTATATATGTACTTAACTTGCCATAACTGATTTCTTGAAAGATCTGTGATTGTATAGCACATAAAATGGGAGAAATGAACTCAAAACCTCACAAATTGGACCGGAATCGAAATCTACCTAGGTCATGACCGTATAACATAGTTAAGACCATATTGTATAGTCTAAGACCTTTCGTATGGTCTTTGACCTGCTTTGAGATGACTCCTGTAACTTTATGGGTTTTTCACTTTCCTAGATGTGTTTGTCATTGTCAAAACCTAATTATTACATGTGTAGTGAAGCTCTTTGTGTGAATTGACCATCATCTCAAATCCTAGCTATGGATAAATATTCCTACAAAACAAACATTTGAAGGGTTATGGGCACCCTCGTGTACTGCCAATGTTGGCACTACGATAAAGAGGCCTCAAACCACACGTCGATTTCCACCTAGTATGTGATATCGAAATAGATAAATCAGATTTGAATTTTTCTTTGGCCATGCTTGCTTTGACTTGACTCTTGCTAAAACACTTGGATAGAGGATGTTTGAATTAGTTTGGAAGAGAGAGATGGTTTCCTTGATCTGATTTGAGATTCAAATCCGATGTGAATGCTGCCGTCATGACTATAGATATGTAATTATGACGTTTAGGGAGCCTTGGATGCGTTTTGCAAGTGTAAGAAGTGAGTACTTTAGTTCATTTCCATAGGAGTTCTAGGTTACCAAATGAGGTAATGTTTACTTTTTTATATAGGGTTTTGTAGATTATTTATCTATGAAAGAGGACCCAAAGGAATTATAAGATGCAAAGAAATATTTAATTTTGAAAGTTTCATTGGAAGACATGTCAATCCAAGTCCGTAAACATGGGCTAGGACCATAAATTTTGGTTCTAACTGAGACATGCATCCTTGCCAGATCAAGGAATATTCCAAATGAAGTTTGGATCTGATGAGTTGATGTTTCTCTATATATTTTATGCACTATGTTCTCGTATTTTGTTGACATGTCAACATGCACTGGATAAACAACCTAAACAATATACCTCATGAAATGTTAAGTGGGAAAGGAGAAGTTGTGTTTTTCATAACAAGATTATGTAGTCAAGTCAAGGTTTCCTAAGTGAAAATTACCAAGTTTGAGTGTTTACACATTTACATCGTACTCTATGTTGCAGTGTTTTCACATTTGGGATCTTTCAACCACCTTAAGCATCTCAAGATGTTAAACAAACAATCAAAAAAAGAAAAGTATGCTTACACACTCATGTATTCATTTCTTTTAAGAAAGTAAATTCATTTCCTAACTTAAAGGGAATTAAATGTAAACACTCAATTTTAACAATTAATAACCTGATAATTTTAATATTGGTTTAAACTCTAAATCATGACTTGTGCATGATTTTTAAGACTAATTGTTATATCCCTAGTCCTATTGAAGGATTTTCTCTCCCATTACAATGTTAAATTACTCACGTAAAATCTTACATATCTCTAAATTTTCTATCAGTCCTAGTTATCATGCATAAAACTTTATAGCTTCACATTCCCTTCTATCCAAACTACCAAACAAGGACCAAATCACCAACTAGTTTGGTCTAAAACTTGCGATTTTGTCATATCCCTTCCAAAAATTATTTTCTTAATTTTATATCTTTTATGGGTCATTAATTTTCTCATGGGTTGGCCTTAATGCGAAATTATACCTACAAAACCCTATATAAGCAATTGGATTGATCGTATAGGTCCCGTTGTCCGATAGATTGCTTTTTGCTTCCTCACAACTCTACAGTTCGCCTGCCACCACATAAAGAAGCATGCCTTGTCTATTATAGATGAATGCACTCATTTACTCACATTACTCACATGATAATTATTTCACATTTTCAAGTACTCCTCAAGAAAATATCTCTCAAAAGGCATTCAAATCTCTCCTAAATTTTCCTACAGGGATCCTAACACATCGAGAGTAGCCCATACATAGGTTTGAAGCACTTGAAACCATGTTCATGCTTCAAATTTCCCAAGCCAAAGACCACAATATCCAAGTCAAGCACTAAGCAAACAAGTCATTATCAAGTGATCAAATTATCAAATATATTTCAGCATCAGTATATATATATATATATATATATATATATATATATATATATATATATATATATATTCACATCTTTAAGTGGATAAATAAGTGCATTTTGAGTTCTCTTGAAAGTAGTTTTAATGTAAGCATATGCAGTATTGCACTTTAACCCAAATACTAACCTTTTATAGGGTTTCACCCATAATTAGGGTTTTTAATCTTTTCGATTGATTCAAAGGGTTTCACACTTTTACGAGACCTAATATCTTATAGTAAGACACATTGCAATCATTCACAATGTGTAACGCCCACAAAAAAATTCGCACACCTAAACCCAAAGCCAAACAAATATTATAATAGAAAAATTATGGAATAATTTTTTTTTAAAGGACAAATGCAACGCTTAGCTAAAACCCTTGGTTAGTAAATCGATTGTTGCAAAATTAAATAAATATTAATGTTAAATAAAGAAATTGATTAACTCTATGGTTGAGTTTAAAATATTTCATTCAATTAATCCTAAATTAATTTAATACCTAGGTTTCTAAGGTCATGCAAAGATTTAATAATTAAAGACCAAGTCAAATTAATCCCTTTCAAAAACACAAAGCTAATTATTTAATTCTCTAATATAAATTAGTCTAAACTAATAAGGAAGAGTTTAATTGAATTAAAACAAAATAAAAAGCTATAACTTAAATAACTTTCAAACCACACAAGTGGCCCCATTCAAAAAGGAGACCCATGTGATCAAATGATCACCTCACCATTTTGGGCCATTGGATGAATCCAACCTAGGCCATTGGATGAAATAATTCAAAACAAACCTAAAAATCCTTAAGGAAGGCTTTTATTCTTTTCTTTTGCTCATTTCTCTCATTTTGGTTTTGTAGGTTAAGGGAAGATGGAAGAGGAGGAAGCCATGGGAGAGGGAGAGAAAGCTTGGGGATGGATACTCACACCCCATTTCATTTTATTTTATTTTTCTATTTTTATTCTACCCTATTCAAGGGTTTGTAAATTTTATTACTCATTTATTGTAAGCAAGATTTAATAGAATACCCATTTGGGTATTTTCCATTCCTCCAATAGATCTATATCTTTTTTTTAGATATATACAAATATATTTATATATATTCACATATACACACTTGTGTATATATGCATATATGAAATATATAAGTGTAAATATTTAATTTCTTATAACAAAATATACCCAAAAGGGTAAATATAAATGTTTATATTTAAATATATAAATATGCAAATTCATTATATCCTAAAACCCGAATATTTATTTATTTAAAAATATATATATATATATATATCCCAAAAAGAAGAAGCCAGATTAAAAAAAAAATTGCACAATATGCATTTGAAGCTAGGCTAAACATATGTAATAGAGGCGGTTAAAGTATTAAAATGATTGGTGGGTTGGGGGGGGGGCACCGCCCCACCCCAACCCATAACCCATAATATGGGTTGGTGCCCCCTCCCCAACCCACTATTTACCTAAAACTCTAAGCATAGGCCTGTTGGCCCATAAAACAAAACAACACCTTTCTTTTTTTATTTTAACTTAATTTCATTTATGTTTATCTTCTTTTATTTCTTTATATATATATATATATATATATATATATATATATATATATATATATATATATATATATATATATATATAAACTCTAAGCATAGGCAGTTGGCCCATAAAACCAAACAACATCTTTCATTTTTATTTTAACTTAATTTCATTTATGTTTATCTTCTTTTATTTCTTTAATTAATATATATATATATATAAACTCTAAGCATAGGCCGGTTGGCCCATAAAACCAAACAACACCTTTCATTTTTTATTTTAACTTAATTTCATTTATGTTTATCTTCTTTTATTTCTTTAATATATATATATATATATATATATATTCAATTTATTTATTTATTTGTATTATTATTATTTTTATATTTTTTTACATTTATAATATATTTAATCTATAAAAATGACATGATAAATTCTATAAATAAATACTTCCTTCTTTTTGTTATAAATGTGTAAATATATTCGTATACATGATTTATTTGAATAACCAAAACTAAATCATTTAAAATAGGGTAAGATATGGCAAGCACTATAAAATTTCTACCCATTTATGGAAATATGATATTTGAACAACTAATAAGTTTGCTTATCCATTTCAAAATAAATTGGGAGGTATATATATATATATATATATATATATATATATATATATATATATATATATATATATATATATATATATATATATATATATATATATATATATATATATATATATATATATATATATATATATTTCTTCTTTCTTTTGTTTCATTTCATTTAAATTAGCAAACTAGTTAATACACCACTTTCTTCCTTTCAACAAATCTAGAAATACATTTATAATTTAAAAATTCAATCATTCTTTTCATTCCATAACATAAGAGTAAGTATTCCTTTTTCTTCTTTCAACAATTTAATACAACTAATTCACATAGCAATACATTTTAACATGATTATTTGCAGAAATATATTGTAATTTCCACTTATTTCAAGCTTTCCATTTCACCAAAACAAGTAAAAATTGATAATTTCTTTTCACAAAACTAACCCATTTGAAGATATAAGTCTATTAACCAAGCACTCTTAAGGAGAGTTCTCAATATAAAAGGGCTTCCAAGTATTACAATTTTTTTCCCAAGCTTACAAATTACAAACATCCACACAAGTGGGGATAAAGGAAAATGAAAAATTACAACAAGGCTAACAACAAGCCAAATTTCAAGTCTTCAATATGCATGTTCTCTCCACAATGGTAGCTCCAAAACTTGTTTTCTTCAAACTTCACAATGGGATCACAAAACAAGGAAGGGGAGTAGGCAATGCTCTCCACCCAACCTTAAATCCATTAAGGGAAGAAGTCATTCCCTTAATGGCCCCCGAGCCCCAACCAAGGAACCATGAGGAGCATTGAGCAACAATGACAACTTGAACAAGGTGGCTTCACAAAAACACATACAAGGCATTCAACTCAAACATGACAACATAATCCACAAGATTACAATTTCACAACAACACAAAGGTTTGAGGATAAAACCAAATAGAGCAAGGGTTATGGGATACCACCTCCTTATGCCTCCCAAGTGAAGTGGGAGTCTTACCCTAAGCCTCCAAGTGCACAAAATAATCACACAAAATCCTTATCTCTCCCTTGAACATGCAACAAATCCATGAATTCCTTTTCTCTCCCCATAGGTAAGACTCCCATTCACACTCCCACCAATTGTATGCCTCACATAAACTCCATTTTCCCTCCCCAATGGTCCCATAAACCCTTCTCACACACCCAACTAAGGCCAACTACTCAACCAACCCACACAAACACCATCACAAGACAAAAACACTTTTAACAAGCACAACATTGCTTACAACAAACAAAATAACATAATAATAAAAGGTGGAGAGCCTACCTCTCCATCAAGATCCAAAAAAACCTTCACAAGCCTCTTCAAATCCAAGCCAAACAATTTCCAAGCACTCCAAAAGCTCTAAAATCTAAAAGTGCACAAGAAGCAAAATGAGCAAGTAACCCCCATTCCAACAAAAATCACCAATAAATAGAAAATGGAATGTGAGGATGATGAGGTGGCTCCATGTAGGATGCCACTTCATCATTCCCCATCCCCACACTCAAGTCAACACACCAAGACCAAGAAACATCAATGCACAAGTAAGGACTATGACAACCCACATGGCTCAAAACTTGCACACCATGCTTTCAAGGGACATAATAAATTGGGGTAGAAAGAAAGTGCAATGATTTTCCTTCTCTTACACTCAAAAATGGACAAAGAAGTCAAAATTAAGCTTCCCAACCCATAGGTAAGGTTTTTGGGTCAAATTAAGAGGCATGGGACAAGTCTTGCTTGTCCCACAAGTCTCCAAAAGTGCCCCCAAGTCAAAATCCAAATTTTGAACTTGGGGTGGAGTAAAACACTCCCAAATCACATAAATTTTACTTACACAAGGACTACAAGATCTCATCATCACTATTTGTCACATCTCTAATTTGGTTAAACAAAACAAGAAGGGTTAAGTCTAATTAACACACATTTACACATGTTAATAAAGTGACAAATTTTCCAAATTTTAAATACACAAATCATAAAAAAGCACATGCAAAAATTAAAGAAAGGGACACAATTCACCCCATGGCCACATATGTGAAGTCACCCCCCATGGGAGACTTCCAAACAAGACATGCAAAACACACACAAAACAACATTACACAAGTTGTCAAATTTGGCCTTGTTGCTCAACACCCGACATCCTTTTGTGGTTGGTCCCTATCCCCTTCGATGTTTGTGATAAAATTCCTGCACACAAAATACCTCTCTGCCTTTCGGCCGCATTAACAACATCGAGAAAATATACAAATAAAATCAATGTTCATCATTCAACATTTAACAATTCTATTATCCATCAATATGTCAAAATCTAAGCATAACATCCATGAGATTACAATTCTACTCAAAACATCCCAAAACATAATGTGTCAGTATGAAATCCATATCATGAAAATCAACATATATCAATTGTCTAACATCACTATCTAGTGCATCATAATAAAGTGTAGCATCATAATGTCAATAATTCAAATATCAGTAAAATCTATCATCTACTGAACAATATATCACAATCAAATGCCTGAACATCAGTCCAATAGTATCAATATCAAGATAGAACAATGTCGAAGAGGAGTGGGCACTACGCAATGGCATAAGAATTTGTAAAACTCTAGCACCTCCCTAGATGGAACCATTAGTTAGGGACAAAAGTTTCAAATGGTTTAGTATGAGATCGACGAGTTGGTCCCAATACACGTGCACTCCCAAAATCATATATGAAGCATCTAAAGGAAAATTTTAGTCTGCTTCATCACTTTTTCATGCCCAAATAAGATTCCATATCAACCGAATAGCTAAGGGAACTCTCTCTCATAATTTATCCTATTTAACACATGTTATAACCGATATATCTTACAAATTGTTATATATGTATATTTTGATATGGATGCTTAGTTAATAATCTTACCTATCACAAAAGAAAGGAACCCCATGCACGCGGCCTATCGAGTTTAGTGGGAAACATCATCTATGATTTGTGTTTAAAAGACTTTCAAATGGATTTAGGACATACAAGAACCATAGAGCTCAGAACGGCCTCTAGATCCTTGTAGTCATTTCAGATAGAGTACTTAATAGAATCTATAACGTGTACCATAACAAAAAGAAATATACAAACATCCATACTTAGCATAAAATGAAAGAGAACTTATGAAAGAGATGTATGCATCAGAATCATTGATATTCATATATATAACAGGAAACCTCATTACATCCATGGAGCCATTACAGAGTGTCACAGAGAAGTAGACCACAGTCATGCATTACAACTGGACTAATGTAACTAAGCTACCAAAAAGAAAAATTACAATCCCCATGCCCAATACATCCTTTCCCAAATGCAATTACCCACTAACAGAGTTCTTGCAGTATTTCTACAGAGCTCCACCCACACTCTAAGTCTCTCTGTTTACTCTAGCAGCGCTTGTATTTATAGCTTTTCACTAGGCTACCAACTCATCCTCCAACGCCCTCAGATCCGATGCCAAGTGTCTGAATGTGGTCCTCCATGCGAGCATGCTCCTCCAGCCCGAGCTTCCCACTTTATCCCATGATGTGCTTCTAGAAGATTCTACCGCAGGCATGCTCCTTCCTAGGCCAACCTGTCACCAGCCGGCATCTTATCCACGTGCACATAATCGGGTCATGCTTTTCACGTGTTCTGCCCCAAACGTCCAATTTGTCTAAGTCCCGAACCCTTGGTTATGTCCACGCACGCATGCACGCACGCCACACAGCTTCCTTAAACCCACTTCTTAAACCCTGCCTTGCACGCTTTTTCCTTACACCTTTTTTAATCGGGGCCTCTGCGCACCTACACGCCTTTTATACTTAGTCAATATTCTAGGGGCCCAACATCACCCCACACTACGCCTGTTCTCCATCCATGGGAACACTTCTCTTAGTGAGAGAAAGAATACAAATAGGCTTACGCCTAGGAAAAAGAATAAGGGGATGAAAGAATGGGGAAAGAAGAAAGAATGGGAGAGTGAAAGAATTACTACAATAGACTGGGAAAATCCTTTTTCAAGTCAGCTTCCAATTTATTCCAGCATCGACTTCATCCTCGCTCTTTGACAGAGGTCACCACCAAGGCGCTTACCTCCCCAAAATTTAGTCCATCCCCTTGCACACTCATAATATCCATGATCTTCTCCAACTCCTTGCATATATCCTCCAATGCATCCATTCTTCGTGTGATACGGATATAGCTCCTTCAACTCGTTTTTGATCAAACCCTTAAGGTTTCAATGGCCTCTGATTTCTTCTCAACCTCGGCAAGGATTTTGTCTCTTTCCACCCTATTCCCTTGTTTTTCTCTCCTAAACTCCTTGAGTTCCACTTCATGAGTGGCACCAGGTGCCCCACTTTGTCTCTATCCACGTAATTTTCATATGCGGGCCTCAAAAGTCCGGGAAGCAGCCCTTACATCAGCAAGCACTTTGTTGTACTCTGCGATGAGCACTACGATTTTCAACTTATCTTCCTTCTAAGCACACGCGCCACTTCCTCTACAGACTCCAAGGCTAGGGTTGTCTTTCCATGGTGAGCACCCTTGTTAAATCCTCCAGCATCCCAAGGCAGATCCATACTTCTACGGGCGATGCTAGGTCCGATGCTTTAATAGTATGGCCTCGTTGATGGATTCTACTTTCTTGTACACAACACTCACCTTGGCCTTTTCATCCTTCAATTCCCACTGCCACCACGGGCTGCTGATTAAATTTTCCTAGCTCAGCTCCTTGGTTAATGTAGCTAGCTCTTCCTCTTTCTCCTTCAGCTCCCCTTCCAGATCCCTGATCCTATCATTTCACCCAAGAGTCTAGCTTCTATCTCAACGAGACTTTGTTAAGCGTGTTGCTTAGTTGTTCATCCGAGAGCTCTGGGTATCCACCACTGGGTTATCTTCTCCTAGTCCTGAATGTTACTATTTCCCTGGCTTACCTCAAACTCGGCTCATCAAGGTGGGACTCAATTTCCCAAGAGATCATCTTCCTTGTCCATGGGTAGGTAGCCTCCTTGTCAAAAGATGACATGCATACAAGCTCCTCCACCGGAAGTGTACTCTGAACCACACGTGAAAACACCTTCTTGGGGTCATCAATATAACCCATCTCTAGCCTCCCCCTCTGCATGCCTTTCCTCCCATGCATGTACTTTGGGTATACTTACAGTTAAAACCGGGCCTCTAGTGCTTCCGCATTCCTCTTCCACGCTCTCCTTCTCTTTGCTTAATACTGGCTCAAGCCGCACTTCCACTTTGTCCTCCACCAGGGTCTCAATGTCCCTTGTCTCCTCTTCTTCTTCTCCACCTTGGCATTTTGCTCTCGCGCCGAGCTTGCTTGAACCTCTTTCTTCGCACTAGCCTCTTCTCTTCATCTTTTCCCATGTCCTGGTGCTTCCTCCTACCTACTGCTATCCTCACACCGCACAAAAAGGAACCCTTGTTCTTCTTCTCCGCCTTCCTCCTCCTCGAATCATGTATATTGAAAATAAAATAGTGGCCCTTGATCTTTCCTGGGGTCCTCTTCCCCACTTACTTCTTCTTCACTACTACCATCCTTCTCTCCTATGTACTTGCCCATACTTCCAACTTCTTCCGAGGTGGTCTCCTCTTCTACCCTCTACTTTTTTCCTAACCGGAGATTCCGTGTAGGTGACTCTGTTTTTCTTCTTCTTCGATGACTCCTTATCCGATGGCTCTTCTAGCTCTGAGTCTTTTTTCTCTCTTATTACGGCCTTTTTCTGCATGCATATGTATGTGCTGGGTCCGGCACCCTACCCCCCTGGGGAACCTATTTCTGTGTCCCACCACACTTGGATTTTTCTTTTCTGGTTTCTTTTCCTCCCATTTGGGCATGGGTCTCTCTTTCCTCCCACTTGATCCCGAGGTATAGATACCTCATTTTCTAGGTATGTGCCCTTCTCTCGACTTGGGCCTTATGCGAATGTAAACGCACGCGCGGATCCTCCTGCAATGGGCAGAGTCATGGGCCTTGTCATTTACACTTCATGTGACACGTACCACTCTATGTACATGTGCTTGCTAGGGTAGACCAACCCTTTGCACATTCCCTGTGGTCTTGGTCCAAACTACCAAGGTCCAACTTAAAATTTTTGGACTCCTTGAACCTGTTTACTCCCACTTGAAGTACTGAGCTGTGAAGGCAAAGGGGAGCTTGCACCATGGGCTCCATGAGTCATCTATCAACTTGAATCTTCCTAGGCAAGTAATGCTAGTACACAAAAAATTCTACTTCTCTCCCCTAGTGGCCACTGGCAGTTGTTCGAGAATTCTCCATTCTACCCCGAACGCATTCCTTAGGCACGTGTACCACTTTTCCAAGCGCGCCTTGTGCACTATTGTCATAGTGTCACAAGCGTACTTCTCAAATATTTTGGTGGGTGAGGGGTCTTCATCAGGTACTCCCATACAAACTTATCTCGATGCATCCGTACCCCCTATCTCTCGAAAACACATGGTCAGCAACACATTTCCAAAAAGGATCATGTCACCTTCCTTCACGCAGTTGATAATTTCATCCGCGATGAATGCGGACAAATTATAGATGGTGCCCTCTGAAATCTTTCTACAAACGTTTAACCATGGCTTATTGACTTGAGTCCATCTCTCCTGGCCATTTAGCTTTGACACTGTGTGCATGGCCATCTTCATTACTGGATCCTTGATGTCTGCAACATCATAATACCTTGACCCCTTTTTGCAAGCAAAAGTGGCGATAGTTTCCTTAATCACTTCCTTGTCTTGTCAAGTCATCTTCCAACCCATCTCCTTCATAGATGAGGCCTGTGAAATGTGAAATGAGCTGAGGAGTTATGCATCTTGCCCCCGTGAAGTGGAAATAGTCCTCATGCACGCGACATCAGCCACTCGATACAACCACTCAAGTTTCCCAAGTAGGGCAACTCAAAGAGTCAGAAAACCCTTCCTTCTCCAACTTGACCTTTACGTCATCATTATATATGGGCAAACCCTCTTGCATCCTCTTTTTTGTTGGGCACACTAACTCCAACACCAACTCCTTTTCAATTGTGCTTGTCCGATGATTATAATCATTTACATGATATCCCTAAGATGGGACTCCCACTCCTTCCCCAACAACACTCCATCTGGGTACTACATTTCTACATACCATTCCTCATTTGTGCTTGCTTCAATTTCTTGTTGCTTTCCCTTGCCCTTTCCTTTTCCCTTCTTGGGTGTACTAGCTAGTTTCTTGGGTGCCATTTTCTAGGTCTTCTTCCCACTTCAATCACTTCTGTTACTTTGTTCTTCCGCTCTCTCCAACCCTAGATCTCAAACTTGTGAAGAAAATTACTTAAACCCATGCCCTAGTTCTTCAAACCCTAACTGGGATACTCCCTTCACAAGACACATCTTCTCACACTTTCCCACACCCGTGAAATCCCTTCCTCCTAGTTCACAAATCCGAACTAGCTACTCACGCTTCAATTTCTCCAAATTTTTCTTCACACGGATCAGTTTTTTGGAAGCCCTAGTTTGCAAAGGTGCAAAAAGTGCTTTGTTCTCTTATACGCAAAGTGAAAAATGAAGTGTCCCAACCCCCTTATTTATAGTTTTTCCCTTTTTGAGCATTAAGTGCTACTTCACCTACCACCATACTTTTTTCATTTAATGCATTTTTTCAAACAAAGCCCGACTTAAGCACTTTCCCTCACGCGCCCCAACCTCGCATGAAAATCCTCCAACCTTCTGGCGCACAACCAATCCAACCTGACAGAGACTCTTACGCACACAAAACCAATGCACCAAGGCACTTCTTCTATCCTAATTTTTCTCTCGCCTACCTCATGTTGCTTAATGCTTTCTCCTCCTTTGTACATGGGATCTATAAGTAGCTTTATCTTGGCACCAACCATCCTTTTTCCATCTTTTCTCTCCATACACCTCTTTCAACCGGCCATTCAACTAGGATTTTTAACACAAACTTCCTTGCACTTTAACCATGCGCTCCTTCACATTACTCCACCCCACACTTAAAATGATGTGCGGTCCTCTCGCACTCACAAATTCTCAAAAAGTAGCAATAAGGTTACCGGCCCAAGGCACAAAAACAAAACAACAACACGAAAGGGAAACACAAGAAAAGAAATGCATAAAGGAAAATTCTAAACTAACTGAAAAAACTACCTTATTTACAAACACCAAGAAGACTTATTTATAGTAGGGCTTCAACTTACTCCCATCAAGTGTCCAGAAACTTCATCCCATCCAAAGCTTGAATCGCACGCACCCGAATCAAGGATGTACGAGATTGTGTAAGGACCCAACCAATGGACTTTCAACTTCCCAGGATGGCACAAAAACTTAGAATCATATAGTAAAACCATCTGCCCAACCTCAAACTTCTTGTTTCTAATGTGGCGATCATGCCAAGCTTTCTACTTTGCTTTCTTTTTTGTTTGGCTCCACCTGCGAGTGATCGTCTCTCATCCAATTTCATTAACTCCTCAATTCTTTCTTCCAAAGCTTTTTTCATCAACCCAACCCTCCTACACGCTATATTTCATAGAGAAGGTAACATGAATTCAACCGGCAGAATAACTTCCACCAAAACACCAACTCAAAATGGTGTGGCTTTGTTCAACCTTTTATATTTGTCCTATAAGCCCATAATACTCATGATACTTTTCATCCCAATCTTGTCTTCCGACATCACAAATTTTGGTCAGTGGTATGACTCAATATTTTGTTGAATGCTTCCATGGTTCCATTTTCTTATGGGTGATAGATAGGCGTAGTCTTGTGATGAGCCACCATGAACTTCTACTAACAGATCCTCATGGTCTCATTCAAGAAAAATGCGTACCCCTATCATCGTTCAAACTCAATGGACATCCATACCTCGTGATAATGTTCTCCCACAAGAACCTTGCCACTGTGGCTGCTATGTGCAATCTTTAGTTAGGGCTGCCTCTACCCACCTGGTCAAATAATCCATGCAAGTGATGACATAGCGTGACCTAGTCCTACGCACACTGGTGCAATAGGGCCTACAAAGTCTATTGCCCACTTCTCAAAAGGTTCCGCACTAGGTATAGGGCGCAAAGGCATTTCATCTCTCTTTCCTAGGTTTTCCAATGCACTGACAATGGTCACACGCTTTACAATAGTCTTTACAATCCTTGTATATAGGTTTCCCACCACAAACCTACCATTAATATCTTACGCGCGGTGGCATCACCTACATAATGCCCACCCGCACTTCCTCCATGTGCTTCCTCCATGATGGCGAGGCGCTCATGCTCTAATACACACCTGCGCAAAACTTCATCACGTCCCAACTTGTATAAGTCTCCACTGATTAACATGTAGGGCAGCGGCACGTATGGCTAACTACTTTTTCTCTAATGCCTTCATTCCTTCCAACCACACCTTCCTTTAAAAATACCGCAATCTCTCCAAATCCGAGGGCGCACGCCACAACCTAAATAGTTGCACATCTGGCATTGTCTCCTCAATACTCTTGTGCGTCCTCCCCTGAATCAATTCTTGATAGATGATCAGTCCACAATTGCTTTTCCTAGCTTCACTACAATGGTGAACTCAAACTCTTGAAACAACAACACCCACCGACATATGCACCCTTGTAGAATGGGCTTGTTCACCAAATACTTTAATGCCATGTGGTCGGTGTAAAACACAAAGGGTGTTACCAAAGATAGATACTGTCTAAACTTGAAAAGTGCGTAGATCATTGACAATGCCTCGCACTCAGTTGTGGTGTAGTTCTACTCTGACTGGTGTCAACTTCCTACTTGCAAAACACAGAGGATGATCAACAATTCCTTCACTTGGCTGTGCAAGCACTACTCCAATAGCAGGTCCCTGAGGCATCTACATGGACATGAAAGGGCTTGTCCCAAGAGGGAAAACGTAATATAGGCACGGTGACAAGCCTATCTTTTAATGTATCAAATGCCCTCTGTTGCGCCTCTCCCCAATGGAAGGCACTTTTATGTCTGAGTAGCTCCTCTAAAGGCATGGATCTTGCATACCCTTTGATGAATTTCCTGTAATAACCCGTATGCCCAAGGAATCCACACACTACGCTCTAGCTAATAGGCTCCCCTAACCCCACAATAACTCAACTTTAGCGGGATCTACCAAAGAAGCCCTCCTTACATATGATATGCCCCAATAAAGTCCCAAAGGGTGTAGCAAACACACACTTCTTAATGTTGAGGGATATCCTCAACTACCTACACCTCTCAAACATTAACCTTAAATTGTCACAATGGTCTTTAACTAGACCATACACTATCCAATCATCCAAATAGACCTGAAGAAACTTATGGATGAAGTCCTGAATGCTTGCACCACTATGCATGAAAAAATAGTAGGCATTCTTCAACCCAAAGGGCATGACCATGTATGCAAAACTTCCCCACTCAATGGTGAAAGTTGTCTTCTCCTGGTCCTCCTTTGCAATCCGACTTGGTGGTACCCCAAAATCCATCCGTAAAGGAATAGATTTCACGCCCAACTGACTCCTTCCAAAATTTCTTCAATGAAGGGGGTCGGAAAAGGATCAATGACACAAACTACGCATTCAGCTCCCTATAATCCACGCAGATCCTAATCCACCCATCCTTCTTGATGTTGATTACCATCGACTTATCCATTCCGATTCTTCCACTACTTCAATGATCCTAGAAGCTATCATTTTATCTATCTCCTCCTTAACCTTCACGCACAAATTGGGATTCATCCGGTAGGGCCTCTTCCCTAACCGGTGCACCCATCCTTCAACTTTTATCTTCATCTCCCCCAAGGAATGGTGAACGCCTTTGAGCTCATGGTACCCACATGGGAATAAATCCTCAAATTCACACAATAGATCAATGATCTTAGAGACTTCCTTCTCCGACCAATAATCTCCAATAATAGCTTCCTTAGGTTCTTCTCCTGAACCGATGTTAACCTTTTTTCTTTAAGGGCTCATGGTAGGCGCACACATGAGTATCAACACTGTCCACTACCTCGCGTCCCTACAAAATGGCTAACATCCAAGCTTTCTACTTCCTCTCCATCAATCACATACACCAACTTTCCTTTCTCCTTTTCCAAACACGCGCGCTCAAGTCAGTAACTCTTATGTTTCCTCTACTTCTTCTTCAAAGCGCACCTCCAAACCTGTTCCACCTAGTAACTCCAATAACCTATCTTCCACCATGGCACTATCCCCCATGGTAAGGTGCTTGATACCCTGCAAGGCCTTATCAACTGATGGCTTGGTACTCCGATACTCAAAGGTTTGAATAAGGTCACCGCGAGCTCTTTCCAATTCCCGTCTCGTGGCATGTGTCTCCAATGAATGTACCATGCGCACGCACGCAACCCCGTAGTGAAATACAACTTGTGCACCTAGAGGGATGGTGGCAAAGCTTCCACACCTTCTCTCTAGATCCTTCACACTCCTAGATATGGAAAGAGGTGGGCTCCTTCCCATGGTAGTCCTTGATGGTGGTGGGCACGTTGCTCCTAGAGAATCTGACAGAGAGAGAATTCTTACTTCACGCCATTCCAAAAGGCTCTCTTGATGTGTAGCCCACCACCGTGCCACTGTGCCGAGTAGGACATAACTTAACATCCCTCTCCATTCCTTCTCATCCTTCCACTGAGCTTCCATCTCCTAGTAAAGATCTCAGGGAAGGCTCCTCCTGAATACTTGGGCAACTCTTTTCCTCCTAGGCACCGAACTATGTGCACCCTTTATTACCTTGGTCACCGACCTCTCAACTACCATCCCATCAATTCATAAGTTCCACATGCCCAATTGTCACATGCTAGACTGGTGGTATCACTTACTCGACCGAGAGCATCCTCAAACCGATAACTCCATTAGTAGGATGTATTATCTCTCGGGTCCCCGATTGAGCACACATATATCCTGTCCCAGAACTTCTTCCCCAAAGGTTCAATATAGGGTGTCACTTCCCATCAGCCAGGGGTATAATGACCCACCTCCTTGTTTTCAAAGCTGATGTACCCTTTGTTGAACCAAAGGTCCGCATTGTTCTTGTAACACCATGGGCACCTAAGTAGTGCTGGAAATTGTCTCGCCTCGATGAGCACCCAAGACTTCAAGTCCCCAGTAAACTTAGCTCCCTGATAGTAATAGCTGCATCCTTTAAGACACCGATGGGCATCACCTTAGTCTTGTTTTCCATATACAACACATTCAAAGATGGTCTGTAATGCAGTCTTCCCATCTGATGCCATGCATCCAAAGTTAGAACATTAACCTCCACGCTAGTGTCAATGAGGATATTACTAAGGAGCCATCCATCTACAACTACATTCAATGTGATCTCTTTGTCATAGTCAAGGCTGTGAGGGGGAAGGTTTACATGCAAGACCTACCTCTCACACTGCTCCTCCTCACGTGTGTACCTTCTCTCTCTCAACCATGATCCTAGCAAGGGAATGATATTCTCTTGCCTTAGCATTTTACACACCTCCTTGACCTCATCCAGGTCATCCTTTGGCACCTCGACTCTCCTTCCTTGTTCCTCCCTCCTAGATTGCTCCTTTAGACACTAGATTTCCCCTTGTAAACTCCAATGACATCCATAGTGTCTTGATACACCTCCTTCTGATGCGCAGGGTCTGGGTACTTTCCATGAACTACTTCCTCCCTTGAAACCAGGTTCTTCTACCTTGGTATCTCTTTTACATGCACGTGGCTTCTACCCTTGTTGTTACCAAGACAGGCTCCAAACCTACATCCCATGTTACCTGAGGCATCCACTGTGTGTCTTCCTTCTTAATACTACTCATTATCAGAGTGCCCTTGTCTTTCCGGTGCATTGATTCATGTGTGCCAAACAATTTCTGGGCACTCCTCATACTTATGCTTCTTTCCACACCACGAGCACTAAACAAGTCCGGGCATTCACATTTGTAATGATCTAGAGATCCACAATTGAAATAGTTCCACACGGAACTCACTCCTTCCTCCTCCATGGTTACCATGACCACAAATCCTCCTCAAAACCTCTTCCACGCGCACTCCATCTACGCGCTCCTCATAACGGTGATCATCACCACCTTAGAACTACTAAACAACACTTGTCCGGCACACCCCATGATCAATGGCCTCATGGATCTGATCAATGAGCCTACAAGTCCTTAGTATCATGGGTCAGAGAGTGTGTAAATCTTGCAATAATAAGACACATTCTTCCGATTGATGACGCGTCAGCAAGCAGGGGGGCACTCTACTCGCATCATGGTCCCCATGAAAATTTCACAATCTACTGCCACGGGCATACTATCCTCTGGGGGAAATTATCCTTAACGTGCCCCTCTACTTCACAATATGTGCACCACAAACCACTATGAGTCTCATGGGCTGAGTTCACAGACAAATTTTCCAACTGCTTGGCCATAAGCAAGCAATCCGAGCCTCCAGAATGGGCTAACACCAAGATCAACACTACCAACAGCCTCCTCACACAGAGTAGAAGCTTCCAATGCCTCACGCGGGTCTATAAAAAAGTTTTATGAGATAAGGCCCTTCTAAAAGGGGTGATCAACCTCCAACAAACCACTGAGCATGCTGTGAAGGGTGAATATCATATGATAATTTAGACAAGAGAGTTTTAAAGCACACATCATACTCCCACACACTCTCTACCATTCCTTGCTAAATCTCCTTCAAAGCATTGATGCTCTTCTACTCAAACTCAGGAATGTGGAATTCTACCAAGAATGCATTCTTTAAAGCAATATAGTCCACTACTATCTGATGAGGGTCATACTTCCTATACCAGCTATGCGCATGCCCTTGCAACGTGGTTACAAACTAACTAGCCCTTTCCGCTTCTGGGGTCAGTGATACCTTTGTGCGCCATAGTAGTTCACACTTGTGAACATGTTCCGCAACATCCTCAATACCTCTATAATCGGGAAAATGTAGAGACATTTCAAAGAAAACTTGGGGGGTGGTTGGGGCCCAAATCCTCCTGAGCTAGATCCTTGGTTTCCACCTGTTTCCTCCACCCCGATCCACTAGATCCACCAGTCCAACCACCAGTCCACCAGTCCCACCAGTCCCGACCACCGCATCCACCAGACCCACCAGCCTCCTATTCCTCCCGAACCACTGTAGACCACCAGTCCACTAAGTCCTCTTCCTCCCGAACCACCGATCCACTGCACCACTAGTGTCCTAAAGTGGTCATGCCAAGGGTCCCCATAGTTCCACTGAGCTACATGCCTATGGTCTAGCAACAATGCCCCACTACCAATAGTATACCCCGCGCCACTCCTAGATGCGAGACCAAAAGCTTGTGTGTCTATACCTTGCCCAAAATCCTAACACTGGGTTGGTGTTTGCAGCCATAGAAGGCCCAAATGAGAAATTATACCTCCTAGGTGTAGACCGATCACTTCCAATGTAACCAACTGGACTAGCAATATTTTCCCCCTGATCTGGAAAACCAAGCACTAGGGTCCGGTCACTAGGTGGGCTCAGATGCACACCAACGGTTCTTCTTTCTCCGCATGATGAACTCTCATCAGAAGTTGCCAAGGGGTCTCTCTTACGCGCTTTCCAAGATGGGGTCACATAGACTGCTCAGTTCCACGTCCTCTACGTGAACCTCAAATCCTTCCCACAACGTCTATCCACCATACATCCATCACACTCTGCAACCTCACATTGTCTAGAAGAATCTCCCTTTCACGCGCTTCACCATACTTGAGTCATCTCTCCTCCCTTTCCTTCTCCATCGCAACATCTTCCATCTTCCTCCACCCTAGCTTCCTCACCTAACACTCTAATGGTTTAGCCGGCCATTGGGAATGCCTCTAAACTCATGGTAACCATCAAGATCTTCATATCCAGAGGGACAACACATAGAAATGATCCTCTAGGCTCCCGCAGAAACTCAAACTCAACAACCTCCACAAGAATATGTGGAAATGGCATACTCTAGAGTGTAGCTAGCCAATACTCCTTTCCACCAATGATCCACAACATGGGTCCACGTCAGATCTACATCCTACAGCCTCTGGTATTCTTCTTGGGTCCACACACGTGATCCATAATGCCAACTTGATCTAGATGCATAGGTCAGAGAGCCATTCATACAGTTCCACTGGGAAGCAACAGAAAAAAAATTTCATACAGATCATGGTAGAGGTTCTCTTCTACCCATCTACGTGCATCAAACTCAGGTCCAGTGTTGAATCTCTGAGAAATTCATCCTCCGTGCTCTTAAACCATGATTCAACACTTTCCAAAGTTAACCGCTCTATCATTACTTACTACACAGATCATGATGCATGTTATTTCCCACTACAACTTTGAAAAGAGGTCCCAAAAATGGAACCAAGATGTAGTCATTTTTACCCCTATCACAAAAGAAAGGAACCCCATGCACACCGGCCTATCACCCAAAATAAAGTTGGGCACTCACCCGAGGCACGCGCGGTGCCGAGTCTCTCTTTTATGTGAGTTTAGTGGGAAACATCATCTATGATTTGTGTTTAAAAGACTTTCAAATGGATTTAGGACATACAAGAACCATAGAGCTCAGAACGGCCTCTAGATCCTTGCAGTCATTTCAGACAGAGTACTTAATAGAATCTATAACATGTACCATAAAAGAAAGAAATATACAAACATCCATACTTAGCATAAAATGAAAGAGAACTTATGAAAGAGATGTATGCATCATAATCATTGATATTCATATATATATATATAGTAAAACCTCATTACATCCATGGAGCCATTACAGAGGGTCACAGAGAAGCAGACCGCAATCATGCATCATAATGGACTAATGTAACTAAGCTACCAAAAAGAAAAATTACAATCCCCTTGCCCAAATACATCCTTTCCCAAATCCAATTACCCACTAACAGAGTTCTTGCAGTATTTCTCAGAGCTCCGCCCACACTCTAAGTCTCTCTTGTTTACTTTCTATTTTTCCATTTACCTTGGTGGTTGGTCTTTCACTTTGTTTCATGGTCAAATTTATTGCAAAATTGGTCTAGAAATATGATATATACATATACCTAATTCATTTAGAAATGATATAAAATTTGAAAAGATCAACCACTTCAAAAGATCAATCATTTGTGAAGAAATTATATCTCATTCTATTCTATTATAATTTTAAAGATTTTGATGGGTTCTTTACATCTCTAAAGGTTCAATGCAATGCAAAAATTCTATGCAAAGATCAGTAAGTAAGTGTGCTAGTGCAATGAGGCCGTATACCTAAATGTATGTGTAAGTTCTACGTAAGATTGTAAACAAACAAAATTTGACCATGAGACTACGTGTGTGTGCAAGATTGTAAGCAAGCACAATTTGGCTATGATAGGTGTGTAAAAGTGAAATATTTGAATGGTACAATACCTCTCAATGAGTATTATAAAGTAAGTGTGTAGTAAATTTTGTGATTAATTTGAGATATCAGTAAGATTTAAGGTACACAAGTTGCACAAAACACATGAACATTGCAAAAATAAACAATATGTCCTTAATGATTTTCCTTAACTTGGGGTGGAACAATCAACTTGAGTTATGCCTAGGAAGTCCTTCATAACATGTCTTACCTTAGAATGTGTCTATTGAGTGGAACATCAAAAAGGGAAAGCTAATTGTGGTGTGTTTCGATTCAAGGTGAGTGATTCGATGGTGTAAGCTAACTTGGAGAACACATATTTTTTGGGAATACTCTAATAGTGGAAGATAATACCATTCCATAAATCTCAACTCGTGATCTAGAGGTTTATTGAGCTAAAACTCATTGGTACTGCATTTTGCACTTTGAAAACACCCTGGAAGTTTCCAAAAATATCATTCAAGATGTGAAGTTGTGCATGATACATGAAAATAAGGAGTTACACAACCCTGCATGGTTGTACACAATTTTTTTAAAAATTTATTCCTTTCCACTCTAATGGATATGATTTTTCAATCCATCTTATAATTCCTTCTAAGAATCTAAAAGCCTCATTCATTAAAAATTTAATCCCGCTTTGTTTGATGGCTTGGTTTGTAGAAACATATATAAACCGCAATATACAATGATCCATATACCAATGAGGATGATTCTTCAATAAAGGTACCCCTACTTTCATAAATGTTGATTGGTTGTGGGATGAGTATGTTTTATTATCGAATTTCTCATTTTCTCTTTGTAGCTTCAAAATTCCTCCCAATAAAATCATTTAACTACCTCTAAATACATACCTAAGTATCAAAGTTATATATGCCTCTTAAGCACAAGTAAACATGGGTAGAGATGCCAATATCTATGTAATTTAGTGGTTCTCAATAAAAAGAACACACACGCGTGTGCACGCACACACACACATTACCAAAGTTATATATGTCTCTTAAGTGCATCTTAGAATTGTAAATATACACTTTACTATCTAAGTTAGATATGTTTGTTAAGTGCATCTTGAAATTATAAATATATACCTTACTACGTAAGACATGTCTCTTTAAGTGCATCTTTATAACTACTTAAACAAATCTACCTTTTAGTGCATCATGGAATTAGTTAAATAGTTGTAAAATCCCTACTCATCAGGAGATGCCTCTAGTGTTAATATTAAAAAAATTTAAATCTAAGCCAAACAATAATATTAAAAAATAAGTAACACTCCTACCAAAGATATTGTAGTTGAAATTAAACATGTTTAATTGTATTCAATATGTTAAGGAATCAATTTTTAAATTTTTTAAATTTGAAGTATTTTTATATATAAGAAATATTTTTAAAAAATGTAATGTATAATTATAATTAAATTGTATTCAATAGATGTTATATTAGCAATTACTTTAAGGTAGTAGAGAGTTGGAGATGTGATTTTTTTAAAATATGGAAAAAGATTATTTAAAATATTGTTTCAATAGCTAGAGTATTATTATATAAAGAAAAAGTATTTGAATATAGAGTATAATTAGTCTAAATTTTATAAGATAAAAACACAAATAAATTAATAAAATAATTAACTAATGTCATTCAAATAATTAATAAACAAAAAATACACTAATATTATAGTAATTAACTAATCACATACCAATAGCTCTCAAGATTGGCTCACTCGCTTTGAATACATTATTTGGTATTAGTTTATTTGTGTTTTTAAATTATAATTTTTGATTGATATTACTTTAGTTATCAAGTTTACCAATTTCTATATAGTTAATCGCTTTAAGCATTTAATAGATATTACTTGACGACATTATTTGGTATGAGGGAAATAATACTTCATAAAATCAATTTCTATATTTACTTCGCTTTTGAATATTATAAAATTGAAAAAATCAAAAAGTGTCAAAGGCTATATGATTTATTGGTGAAGTTATAATATGACTCAAATAGAACTCATCACACATCAATTTTTCATTGTGCAAGGGCCTCCATACAAAAAGAATCACTTGATAATGTCAATACCCTTGTAAATATTTAACTAAAAGTGATCACTGATTTAAATATACATTTACTGAACTTATACCAACATTCTATATAAGTCAATGGAAAATATCCAAAGCTTAATTCCAAGAAACAGAAAATCCAAATGAGAGCATTCAAATCATAGAAGCCAACACCCCAAAATATCTTCATTCCAAATCCTCATTTTGATAAAAACACGTGTGCGCCCTAATGTGGAGAGTCCCCGCATTCTAAAACATAAAGTAAGTCGACGAATTTGCAATTGCATGGCTCTGCCACGTTGCTATTTGGCATTCATCCGAAGCATACACCCTGTCAAGGCGTACTTCCACGTGTCACTTCTTTCCTATCCTGCATCACTCTTAACATATTTTGCCTTTATAAACCAGACGAAGAATGAAGTCTTTGAATCATCACTTCCTCTCTTTTCGTTTTGAGAAACTTGATTGCATAATAACAGTGTTCAATTGATGGCAGCCTTATCAGCAAACACGGCCCTTCTGGGTGTGCCCAAGGGAGCCCGCCCTGGTCGTATGCCTGCTTATTCCAAAAAAACCAGCAGGGTTTCCTTCCGGACCACTGTTAGGGCTGGAGAGGTAACTTCATTTTCTGTTTCTGTTTTCAATTTACGATTTCTTTCTGTAACAGCTAGGGTTTTTATACAATATGCAACTATCACAGTATGCAGGGGTGAAGGAAGGAGGGAAATAGAAGAAGCGGCCAAAAATGTGGGAGAAAAGGTCGGATCCACCGTAGAGGAAGCCAAACAGAAGGTTCTGGAGACCTCCAAAGGAGTGGGAGACAAGGCGACATCCACTGCAGAGGAGGCCAAACAGAAGGTGCAGGACGCTTGGCACACGGGCCAGGAGGTGAAGGAAACTGTGATTGGCAAAACAGAGGAAACCAAGGAAACGCTGGCGCAAAAAACACAGCAAACCAAGTAAAATTTGGGAAAAAAACATAGGATGCCAAGGGTAAAATGCGCAGCTGAGGACGGTGTTTCAGCTAAAATTTCCAACTTTGTAACCAATTCATCGCTCTAGTTTATGCATTTTTAGGATTCAGTAAGTTTAACCGTGTTCTGAACATTTTGGATTTCAAGCTATAAATACGATCTGTTTATTTTGTTACAAAAATATTGTTCCTTGTTCACAAGAAATTCAGGGTTTGACAGATGGATAAAAGTCTGGTTATAAATAAATCTATGCCGTGTGCCAAACCTCAGCATGGCTGTATGAATTTTAAATATATGATTAAAATTCATTGATAATTTACGGTGCTTGCCACCTTAATGGATAAACCAGGGAAACTGTGCACAGATACAGCAATTAAAGATTGACGAATTTTCCGCCGAACCTAATACAGGGTGATAGATGGACATTGGGCTAAATTCGATGTCTTTTACGATTTTTATTTCCATAAAATACAATCAATTTATTTAAGTTTTTGTTGCACTGTATCAAATGCTAAGGTGAAATTCTAGGCAACTCGCTAGCAATTGCAAATGAGTTGCAAGTTACGCCGGAGAGGGATTGAATTCTTTGTATTCATTATAGTGTGGATGTGAAGGTGATCATGGACTGGATAGCATACTGAAATCTTCTTTCATCCATACGTAAACAACATTTCTAAGCTTGGAAGCCTGTTGAATGTGGATCCTCACATATGGACATGTGAATAGTTTTGCAGAATGTAACTTTTGCTCTGCACTCAAACATCTACTGTATATCGTAGAATTTTTTTACAATGATGATCGTGGTATTGTTTTGTGTGCATGATGGGGGAAGGAGTATTTCCATGTCTTGTACGCCGTGCCAATGCATGCGCAAAAAAGTCTTTTCTCCTCCTCCTCGCGTGATTTTACGTTTTTGGTATTTCTCATTCGTGGCATAGCGCTCAACGTAAAAGTCGGGTCGATTTGTAGGTCGCTGATGCAACGAACTCGATATCGGGCTGTGGAATGTTAGTCCTCGCGGCCAACGCTTCCGGCGTCTACTATGGCCTCACAAGGGTTAGGCCCCCGTGATTTGTGGATGGTAAGGCCCCAAGACATTTTTAGTGGGATTTGGCGACGATTTCCACGTGTGACAGGAGGTAGGGGCAAGTGTGTTGGGTTGAGTATGTCCCATGGGGCCCTCGTAGTGTTTGAAGTCGACAACAACAAAGGATGGCAAGTCCGTGGTTGTGTTTCGGGGTTGTACACGATATCTGGTCACTTGCCCGAGTGCACCATTAACCAACTCGAGCTAACCCATAAGTTAGATGTCAACATGACCTCTTGTCCCGCGTGCATAGGAAAACTACCGGCCAAGTTGAGTGTCGCTGATGTCCGAGTCGAGTTATGTTTGCTTTGTTCTCATGATGCCACGCAATTGGTACGTGCAAGGATTTTAGCATTTGTTTATCAGTGCTTGTTTGCATAGGTCCTTTGTTTGCAAATAGGTGCTTCTCGCCATGAACGTGGATCGCTTCTGAGGTAGACATGCACGACTTGGTACGTGACATGAGAAGAGACCAATCCTTAATGGTCAGCTTCGCGCTTTCGATGTTGGTCAACATTTCTCTCAATTCAAGTTGTGTGGAGTTTAACCTCGTTGCTCAAGTTTGTGTCCAAGGTGACCACGGTATCAAAAGCATGCCAAAGGGAGCTTCCTACTTTGTTGCCTACATATAATGGTACATCGTTGACCGGGAGCTGCCTAAGTCTCCCACCAAAATCATTGAGCAATTACCGAACGCGTGGTTACTATGTTGGGGGTATGCCTCACGAAGTCTTATGTTGATGTTGTGTAACATCAGAGGACCTATAAAGCTCATTTCATCTATGAGTATATAACGATGGGACTCATTCGCTTCTCGAAGATCATGCAGGGCTTGTCCTTCGAGGGGTTTCATGTCTGAGATGGGTATTCGAGGGAAGAATGTATAGTGGATGATTTTATATTAAATGCAAAGCAATACCTGTTGGGGCTAGTACAAGGAGGGAAGATTTTAATTTGCACCATATTTTTAAGCCATTTCTTATGCATCAGATGAGGTATGATTTTCCTGCTCCAAATGTTCCCGAATGATCATCTTCAATGGTGGGTGTTCTCCTTGTTGAGTCAGTATGTGAAAGCACAATTGAGTACGCAAGGTGTCATTTGACGATAGTCAGCAAAGTGTCTAAATGGGTAGGGGGAGTAACAACCGGCGGCGAATTTTCAAGCGGGCGATGTCTATGAATTTAGGTGCACTTATTTGTAAGGCAAAGCAGGATCGAATGAACCTTCCAATCGTGGTTAATGTCAAAGTCACTTGAGGCCTATCATGTCTAGATCATCAATTGTCAGATTGAGTGTTGGGTGCATGCGGGATATATGCTCCCATTCAAATAGTTGTGCGTGCAAAGGATCGATCCTCGTGAGTCACCGCTGCCGCTACTTGCCCAGTGCAATTTCTTCTGAGTAGTGGCTCTGCTCACATGTAAAGGGGTGTAGGAGTTTTTCATCTTTTCCCAATGGTTAGTTATTTCAGATGTGGAGATGCCAATGTCTCTGCTTGATATGCCGAAAGGGCTTATAAAGTGAAGCTCTGTCCAAAGCAGTAATCCTCATAGTGTATCGCATCCGGGGTCGGGACATCGCATCGGGGAATACGCGACGACAAAGCAGGGGTTCTTCTTCAGAGCCATCTGAGTAACTTTCCTTCGGTCATTGTAGGACCAGAATGAGCAATTCAAAGAGGGAGGTGTTCTCTAATCAGTGTGTAGGGCGTTTTATGTATGCATCTATGAATGAAGGGAATTGCAATGTGTTTCCTAGTGTCCGGCAGACACGTTTGAATACCCGCTACCGGCTGATAGGGTAATAAAAGTGCGGCTACAATCGAAAGGGGGAGTTTTTGTAACATGTGGCAGTTTCTTGTGCACTAATGTCCCTGGCCAACAATAGTCTCGTAGAGGAATTTGTCAGATGCCGTCTTTGCAGGGTGGTCGATGCTAACTTCATTAGATATCCTCATTAGCATGTGATGGTAGCTTTCGATTTCTTCTCTCGCCTCGGGCCGCATATTTTGCAATGTATCAGAAGATCGCATGTCGCGACACAACGGGCCGGCAATGACATTGGCTCGCCATAAGTGCTAGCATGTCCGAAGTTGTGTATGTCAACCCGCATCATCAAGGCAGTGGGGTGTACTTTTTTTTACCGGTTTCATCTAAGCCCAAGCTCGAATACTCTCGAGTGGCCAAGGTGCTTTATATCTACATCAAGTGTCCCTTTTTTTTCTCGCAAGCAGTTGTCTCAAGACATTTTGTGTGGCGCGCACGCGGTTCAACAAGTTCTCATAAACCACCCATCGGGTCAGTTTGTAAGTATCCCGCTTGTGTCTAACAAGCACGGGTCATCTTCCCGTGAACGATGTATCCGACGCTTCTCCACTCGCAGGCCCCTCGATTCCATGCAGCTACTAATCGGTCGGTCGAAGTAAGTCTTCGCCGCATCAAGATCACGGGGCTATCCCAGCTTAGGTCCTCCATGTTTGGTGCATCCGGAAGCCATATAAAGCCGTGGATATGAGCCGAGCCTCTGGCCGCCATTCGCACTGTATTTTGCACAAAGAGGGTCTAGCTTGGTAAATGTGGTAGGCGGGGTATTGTATTAAAATCTAAGTGGTAAGTGAGCTCACCCGTACTCAAAGAGTCGCTGCAATGCATTTTTTTCAAGCACCTCCTCGCAAAATATCAAATCTTTTTCCATGTATGCAGCAGAGACGATATGGGGGTGCATGTTCAAGTTCGCGCTCCTCCACCGCCGCTAGTTGTTGTCATGGTGGCGGCTTGTTCCCGCATTGCTTTGTGTAAATCGTGCCATTTAGTATCTCACGCACTTAAAGTGAAGAAAAGCGTAGGGCTTTCTAGTCAAGTTGGGTTATCATATCTCGTGAGTTCATGTCCACATTGCACCAAAATGATTTAGTTCCTCGTAGGTCGGACCCAAAGCGCATTAGTTGCTCCGCAATGTGTGCATCCGGGTAGGTCAGTAAGTCATTTGCGTAACATCGAAACCGTGGTAGGCAAGTTGTCGGCTATATTTTTTTTTTTCGCGAAAACAAAGCAGATGTTGATTGGCTTCGTGGCGCAACATAATGTTGAGAATGTAGTAACGAAAAGCGCCGATGGCTTCCAAATCAAGTATCATGGTAACGTAGTAGGTGTAGTGCGATTCATGCATGTGAACTCTCTCGATGCGTGCTTGGTGGAACAACGCAACCCTCGCTGGGAACAATGTTGGAAAAGCCATGATAAAGAAGCCCTCGTTGTCAGTATTCGCTGACCGGGTCAACCAATGCGTGGCCACTCAATTGATCAGAATGGAGTTTTTTCCTCGCCTTTGATGAAATTTGTTATTTGGTCAACTTCAAGTGGTCGTAGGGAGGAGGACACAAAAGATGATGGTCACGCCGCCGTGGGTATTTCGCGGGGGCTTGGGTGAAGCTCGCTCTGGCCAGTGGTTCAAAGATTGCTTTGATAACCGAATCAAGTGTGGTAGGGAAGTAGATATATCAAGATCGATGTGGTAGGGAATGCAATGCAGGTGGTCTAGACAACATCCTCAGTAGTAAGGGTCATGAGCTATTTTGAATCGCAATGCCGCTAACACGAGATCTGCTTACAAAGCAATCGTATGCTTTATTTGTTGCTCCGATTCTTCTGATGATTAAGATGTCCAAGTCTTCGACGCGCCGAGGCAAGTGTTTAGTTATGGATGAAACTTCTTGGGAAGCATATGGTGTGGCCCCTATATTTGTATCGCCACCTACAAAGCATGAGTCACTTGCAATATTGGGTCGACCCTCGCTATCAACATTTCCTCAACTTGTGTAAGTGAAGATAACACCTCAAAGTCATGCGTGCCCGGGTCCATGTTATTCCAACTCGAGAAGCGGCGATTATCCTTTTCAAAGAATGCATCTGTGATGTGTATGGGCACCTTTATAAAGCCTCAGACGTAGCCCAACATATAATTCACTACAACATGAACATGAGTTCGGAGGTGGGAGGTGATCTATTCTTTTGCGGAATCAAGCGCCTGTGTATTTTGGAGTGTATGCGTATTTGGTGTGCGATCTTCGAGTTGCAGGTGGCATGGTTGCATATAGGCTGGTGTGTGCTTGTGTGTTTAGCTTTTGTCGCTTCATGCAAGCTTTATGGCGCGATGCTCATGAGGTTGTTTTTGTTGGTCGCGTATCTCAACCGGCCTCGTGCATTTTTCTCAAATCCGTGTTAGGCCTGCAAAAAAGAGTTAAAAAGGTAGTAGTAAGTAGTGTAGAACGTAGTTAATGCAAGCAAAAAAGAAAAGTTCTTTTGATTGGTTGGAGTGAAGTGTAGCTATGTATGTTGAGAGTATTTGCATTGCTAGTATAAAGTGACTTTGATTGCACCCGAATATGTGTATTGTAAAGACATATTTAGAACACAGAGCGGTATATAAATATTAGAAAACTTGAGCACAACATGCGTGAATATTAAAGGTTATGTAACTTATTAATGCAAAAACCTATATGTAACCTATGAGTATAATATGTTTACTGAGGTAGTGTAGGATCTTTTTCAGCAATACATAGTTAAGGTGTTGCGAGGAATGCATCTAGTGGGGATTCCTGCATGCTGGAAGCCGTGTCCTTAACTGCAGCGACAACAGTGCATTGGGCTTTCTCTTCTGATTTGTAGACCTCTAGCTTTGCGGATATTGTGAACATATAGCGGTGGAACAGAATTGGCTTAACAACAGGCCAAAGCTTGTCAGGTGTAGGTGCAAGAAGTTGTAGCTCTTGTGCTGATATACCCATGATTGATGTAGCAACCTCATCAAAAGCAGTTACCCATGTTGTTGCTGTGCCATCCTCAATGATGAAGTGTAATGCATATTTGTAGTCACAATGGGAGATGGCGTGCTTGCATTTTTGGCAATACCAAGAGGAATTTGCGCTTTCACAAGTTTTTCTTGCATTCTATCATTGTTAACAATTGATGTGCTGGATAGTCAAGGAGGACATATTAATGTGTATAATTGTTGCTACGGTGGAGAAGGTGAGCGGTTTACCTAGGTGCGAGGAGGATTTGATGCCTGCAATATCGGTTTTCTCAATTTTCGCAATACTCACTGAAGGGTATGTAGTTGTAGGGGTGAGCGAAGTAAACCATGCACGCAATGCATGAGCCTCAGGTATATCAGGATCTATGAAGATTTGTGTATTAGGGCCTGTGGCCAATGTTGTTCCTTTTCAAAGTTGTAGTTTTTGCTCTCTTAATTGCTAGGACTCGGTCGGGTTGATGTCTCAGGCAAAGACATAATTCACTTAGAAGTTTGCCTTCATCATCACCAAAAGCGCCCCATAACGTTGCTTCAATACATAGTGCCGAGTTATCACTTAAGACGACCGTGCGCCAGGGTCGAAAGTGCTATCACTTTTCCCGATAGTGGAGGGGGCGGTAATGGATAAATAAATAGCTAGTAGGTCAATGGTGGTTTTGGCGGGGTGGAGTTGATTTCGCTATTGTTTTGAAGCGGAAAAGATATTGCGGTATGTTTACTGACCGGTTCAGTACTTTAAGCTTTACCGAGGAGTTCAAGTCTAGGATGATGTCCCAAGGAGTCAGTGAGTTGGTTGTAAGCTTTTCGTAGCCGCAAGGTGCCTCCTTTGATTGTGTATGTTTTACCTAGTTGTATTTGGTTGTAGTAAGAAGTCAGCAGCTAGGTCGAAAGAAGTCACCACTATATCCGAGTTGCTTTTATTCGATAATGTCGGCCGAAACCCGCCTCGTGCGTTTTCCGTGTCAGAAGTTGCTTAGGTTGCCTTTTTTGATGACCCCGCCTTCACAGTCCAAACGCTTTGTAAGGGTTTAACGATTTAATCGGGCGTGAGTCGCATGCAGCAGTGCAGGTGGCCTTCACGAGTAGCGCGCAAAGTATCTGCGGGGTCAGTTTGCAACAGTACGGCCACTGGGAGGAACATCGTTTAGGGAAATGGAGTTCATGCGATGCCGGTGGTTCCTAAACAATAAAATAAAATGGAAATGAATTAGCAAATGGGGTAAGGAGATTGTACAATTTTCTGTCTAACCTACAAACACAAGAATAAGAATGTATAAATTTGTCCTAAAAAGTGGTTTGTAATTATCGCTTAAGCAAAGCAAGCTTAGCTTCTCCACAAATTAACATCGCAATCATGGTTTTCAATTTTCACAAATGATGAACATCTTAAATAGAGTCACCTTGAGATCTTGCACATATGTATAACAACTCTATCTTATATATCATAATTGGAATTACACAAAACTCTTGACGACGGTTTCAAAATGGAACATGTACACCATATTTATCCAAGTATAGGTTTATCAAGTTAGGCCTTCAAAAAGAGATTACTGTGGGGTAGGATGAAAGATGGGGGCATATGTATGACCAGTGCAAGGTCGTAGTAGGGGTGAGGTAGGGGCTTAAATTAAAGGGATGCAAGATAAGCGTTGAATGCAGCTCTAATGGAGTGTTCCTCGCCGCCAGAGTAGTACTGGTCGTAGCTGAGCGAACGGAGGAAAGTGAACAATGCGTCAAGCCTAAGGTACGTCAAGGCCTACCTTGTGCATCATGTCTAAGACAAATGTTAAATCACTATCGAGAATCATTGCTCGATGGGATGAGGGATTCGATATTCTACCGTAAATGGTCGAGCATGTAGTCAGCAACAGAGGTAGCCAAAGTATGGACGACGCCGCAAGCGGTACGACACTTTGTATGGAGCTTTCATCTGGTGGTCGCTTGGGTCGATATGACCGTGGTGTTCCATTCTGCTTACCAGCCAAGTGGAGGGCTCCCGACAATGGCACCAGAGGTATCATCTGATATTGTGATAATGGACGGGCTTCCACTTGGAGTGGCCATAATACCTGGGAAAAACAACCAACTTTGTTAGTATAAATTTAGCTTCTACTGACAAGAACAGAAATATATATACATTGCAAAAAACATTGGCTCGTTGAAACTGAAATTGGAATTACATCGACTAATCATATATCATATATTTTATTCATAATTCTCTGTATGCAACTATGGGAATGTCAGATATGCTCATTGAAGTTTTCAGCAGAGCTTACATAAAGATTATCACTAACAGATAAAGAGGCTTTGAAGTATCAACAGCAAAACATATAGACTGAACTCGATGAGATTGAGCCTAAATCGTAGATCATTCATCGGTGGGTTTTCAAAGGGTAATGTAGATGATCAAGTTGTTGAATCCTAAATATATTTCAACATGTAAAGTGGTTATCTATGGTCGATGACCCACATCGTCCTCTCTCCAAATGACCGGGTATAAGATGCATAATCGAGGGTGAGTAATTTACTATTGATTATCATTATTCATTTCTCCTAAAAGATTCTCGCCATATCTAGTCAGTACATACAACCTTTCAACCTTTCAAAGAGATTCGGCCCTATCCAAACAATTAAAGAATTAAAGATACGAGAAAGTTCATAAGCTACCATCTTAATCTACTCTTTGATAATGGTAAAATATGCATTGAATAATAAAATGTAATCACGTATTTGACAAACAAATCAAAGCAAAGACTGGTTTTACTATCAACGGCCGCACGCAGCAATTTGAGGTCATGGAATAACTGCACCTAAGTGCTTCAGATTTTAACACATTCTATAGAAGTCGTAGTTCCTCGCACTATGATGTGTACAGCAATAGTAAAAGACAGATTTCATGAAAAATATACCGCCATAAGCTTCAAGTAAAAACTCTCAATTTTTGATCACCTATTCTAATAGGCAATTTTGGTCTAGTTGCTTTATCAAAAGCCGTAAGGTAAATACTTAAGAGAAAATAGGACTCGCCGCTTGTTTGAATTAAAGTGCCAAGGCAGACTTAAACATCAATGCACAAATAGCCGTAAAAAGACTCCCATCGATCAAATCTCCTCACAGATTTAGCCAAGAATCGCATAGTTAGCCTCGCAGCTTGGCAGATTATAAAGAAGAGATAAGTTGGCATAACATTATAAATATGGTAATTACGCCTTGAGATTGATGGAAATAGAATTATAGTTACAGGAGCAGACTGAAATCAATGGACAAGTTGGGAGTATATTCAGAAAAACAGATCACAGGCATTGACTGAACACCAAACAAACTTATATTTATGCATACCTGGTATATTTCTGAGCCGTGGTGTACAGGGAGAAGGTTGTTACAAGTTTCTGAGCCGTGATGTATAGGGAGAATGAAAACTTACAGATGCAAGGGCGTATTTATAGCCCGAGGAAAGATCTAAGTGAAGTTATTGCAAGGCGGTGGATGTATTTATGGAGTGTGGTGCACACGTAGTGGGGGAGATCGCGAACGTACGCGCCGCTGTGTGGGAGTCGAGAATGGTCACTGGAACAAGATAATATCTCGCGTTGATGTCATCGTGTGGGATCGCAAAGATTGCAGCGCATACAACAAAAAGTGGCCTACGGCTTGTGTGGATCATCTTGTTCCTCCACTTACGTGAACTCGCTTCTTTGCGCGTGTGAACAATGCTATTTGTTTGACTGCGTGGTTTGCTTTTGACAACCATTTGGCAAGTAATCGGTGACTTGCGTGGGCAGCGTGTTGGGCCAATCTTTGGGTGGATCTCGGTCGAAAAGCAAATATTACGAGTAAGAAGCCCGGGCCGGGAATCGACACTTCCATGCTTCCTCGAAAGGAACGCTTACCGCGAAATATAATTTGATGATAAAAACAATTGAACAATATTTTATTCTTTAAATTTTAAATGATATTTATTTGATTGTTTGTCTTTTAATGGTTCAAATATTAATTTTAAATAATATTAAATAATATTAATTTTCAATTAATGAATTAATGACTTCTTTAATGAAAAAGATTTTATATTATTTTAAATAAAACATGATACAAGATTCTTTAAAAATAATTCAATTAATGAATTAATGACTTCTTTAATGAAAAAGATTTTATATTATATTAAATAAAACATGATACAAGATTCTTTAAAAAAATTGGGTCTTTTAAGAGCAAGACTTTTAAGAGCACTCTTGTTTTTAAAGCCTTTTAAGAGCAAGACCTTTTAAGAGCACCTCTTGTTTTTAAAGCCACACAAAGAAAACAACAAAACAAACAAACAATTAAAGGGAGTATTAATGGCTTTTTTAAACATTATTATTTCTTTATATAATGTTATTTATTTACAAACAAACAATTAAAGGGAGTATTAATGGCTTTTTAAACATTATTATTTCTTTATATAATGTTATTTATTTACAAACAAACAATTAAAGGGAGTATTAATGGCTTTTTTAAACATTATTATTTCTTTATATAATATTTTTGATTAATTTTGTGATGAATATCAATTTTAAATTGTAAAGAAGAAAATGTTATCAAATGAATGTCATTTAAAATTTAATTTAAAGAATAAAATACTATTCAAATTTTTGATTAATTTTTTTGATAATCAACAAAGAATAAAATGTTATCAAATAAATGTCATTAAAAATAAAATATTATTTAATTTTTTGATTAATTTTGTGATGAATGTCAATTTTGAAGTGTAAAGAAAAAAATGTTATCAAATGAATGTTATTTAAAATTTAATTTAAAGAATAAAATATTATTCAATTTTTTGATTAATTTTGTGATGATCAATCGAAAGTCATCTTTAATTTGAGTAAAATTTTACACCTAATAATAAAACCAAAATCTTCCAAAATTTCGAAATATTATTATATTTGTGATGATCAAATGAATTGTAATTTTAATCGAAATTTTTTAATTAATTATAATTAATTTTTCAAAAATTTAAAATATTATTATAGTTTTTATTATCAATTAAATGTTATTAAAAATTCAATTTAAAAATAAAATAGTATTTAATTTATTGATTAACTTTGTGGTAATGAAATGAATGTCATCTTTAATATAAAGAATACAATTTTCACTCTAATAATAATATTAAAGATTTTGTGATAATCAAATGAAATATCAAATTTAATTTAAAGAGTAAAATTTTCAGCCAAATAATAATACTAATCTCCCGAAAGGACAATTAATACAAATAATCATAACAATTGAAAGGGAAGCATAGCGACATTTGAATGGCATACTAACAATCATAATATTTGAAAGGTATATGAGCAAAACAATTATAACATTTGAAAGGTATATGAAAAAACGCGATATTTAAACATTTGAATGGTATATTAACAAACATGATATTTAAAATATTTGAAAGACATTAACTAGCAAAAAGCATCCACAAGTACTTGTGAAAGGCGATAATGCTCTTTAAAATGTTTTAAAATATTAAATCTATTCAAATTATAAGGGATAAAAATTTCATGATTATCCATTGACATGTCAAATAATGTTTAATTAATAATTAATAAAGTATTGATGCTTTAAACAATGTAAATTAATATTCTATTGGTGCAAAAATTTAAAAAAATCCAGCTACTTAGTTATGACGTGTTTTCTAAAGTGAATGTAAAAAGAAAGATTTTATTTAAAATTTAAGGAATTTTGAGAGGAAGAAAGCAAATAATTAAATATAGAAAAGGAATAACCTAGAAATTGTCTTCCGATTTGCTATTTAGGACCAACATTTTCACCAAGGACGTACTTTTTCAACACACATGTTATCATCTATTTTAACGATGTTTTATTACAGGGAAATAATTTTCCATTTTATATTTTCTATTGGACATTAAAAACCATCACCTATTTGAAATTGCAGCATCTCATGAATCCATTAACTGGGGAGGAAGATGTTATAATGAAGATTGGAAGTGTAGATATTTTGAATTTAAAAAAACATAAACACCTATAAATAAGAGGAAAGGGAAATGAAAGGACAAATGAATTCTTGAATGAGAGTGGTTTTTTATAGAGAGGAGGCCGTAAGGAGTGAGCCAACGGTCCACCACTTTGGGATCTTCCCATTCCTTTAACTGATCCTCCTCATTTTCCACCCATGCATGTATGCCACCTCTTTTCTATAATTCGACAACATCTCTCTTACTTTACTCCTTTATGACAATATCTGCACTCAACACTTGCACTACGCAATCCTCCTCCTTCGCTACTCGTTCAAATTATACTCCTGAAATCTCTATCTGCGTCTTCTTCTTGTTATTATATTCCCGTAGATGAGGTTTTGTTGTTGTCCTTTCTATTATCGTAGCAAAGTGGGGCTGAGAAGGATCTATGCAATAGAACATGATTATTATTATTTTTCTTATTATAAGAGGTGACATTATCGTTATTCTTCATGTAAAACACCAAGGCTGGGTTTGTCGCTCCACTCCTCCACTTCAAGGTCACAACAACATCTTCTCTCTCTTTTAATCGTTATGAAATTATTTATCGGCTTTTGTGGAGATGAGTGTGTTGCCACCAAATCTTGTATATGGATTTGAATGATTTTTATTTTGAAAATAAAATTAAACATATTTTCATATGACAATTACGACAAAGATGGGGTTTACAAGAAAAGAGACCTATCAACCAGCTTAATATAATTTCCTATATAATTAAAATAATTTTACTCCAAATTAACCCTATAATTACTCACAATTGAATTTCCTTCAAATATGATTATAGACTTTGGCGGGCCTTTACTTCTACATTAATCGAAGTCATCTCGAGTGTTTGGAATGGTCGTGGTATTTTCTCTATCTTTGTGATTAACTTTCATGTCTACATTTCATTCTTTTCGATTGATTTGGGCTACATAATTTTTCCCCTAACTATTGAATAGAAAATTGACAATGAAAGTTGTTCGTCGATGCAAAATATGCTCATTCAAATACACCGAATGTAGTCACATAAATTGACTACTTGATCACCCTGAATAATATTAGACATGGGTGTCATTTTAATAAGTAGAAAAAGCCCTTAGTTGGTTGAACTGGGTTTGAGGTTTATCATGTGTTGGAGGTTTTAAAGGGGTTGTCATAAAAGGTAAATTAACAATTATAATATTTGAAAGGTGTATTAGCAAAATAATAATAGCATTTGAAAGACATACAAATAATTATAATCAGACACCTATAATTACGCCCAAGCAATTTAAATACTTAAATTGTGCTAATTATCCCCTTTCTCACAAATCAACGACATATCGTCAAAAGTACTCATTTTCCTCATATCATCATTAATTAATTACACTAAGCTAATTAATTAAGTTTCCTATCCAACAAATACCCCAATTAACGACCTTCCGTTAATAAATCACCCTTTTACCTAGACTAATTAATTATTATTAATTAATTAGCTTTCCCTTCCATTTAACCAATAAATCAATATTTAATTGATTTAACTCTTATAATAGCCTAAATCACACTAATATTCCTCGAATTGGCTTCTATAAGCTTACACTACCCATTAATTAATCACCTTTGATTAATTAAAATACCCCTAACTCCCATGACTTGCTAAACATGTATTAAACCCTTCTAAAGTAAGGTTACCTTTAATAAAACAACCTTATCCATTCTTAATCATGTTTTACCTTTATCCCACATTCATGAGAATGTGTTGAATCTTTATCATTTGGGCTATATAAAGAGCCTCCACCTACCTTTTACTTACACCTAAACTCCTTAGAGTAAATGCAAAGCATATAGCAAAGAGACTAAGAGCTTGCACCTTGCCCTTTGAGAGTTCATCATCTTGAGAGTTAAGCCTCTTTCTTAAAGTGCTTGGGTCATATGGGAGGTGTCAAAAGGGTCTTGTAGCCTAATTTGATTAGCCCCCATTCCTAGGTTCTTGGAACATTAAGGACAACTATTTTGATAGCCATGGAGCTTACTTAGGTCTATTCATTTATTTGTTGTTAGAGAATAGAGGAGTTTAGATATTTAGCATTGTTAGTTTCAAAGTTTGTATTGATGAATGCTAAAGCATCTAACCCTTGTTTAATTCTTACTGCGATGGTGTTTATGCTTTGTTTTAGCTAAATTGTAGAACTATTTTAGGTGGTAGTTCTTGTTCATTTGATTTAGTATTAAGCAAAGTATACATGCACACATTTACGCTTACTAAGTGGGACTTACTCTATTGTCCTTTGCACTTAATTTCAAGTTTTTGTAGTTAAGTTTTATTTTTGGTTACTAACCCTCTTTTACACATGTTGATCTAACTTGTTTTTCTTAACTTGTTTTGTTGAGTTTGCATTTGTTGGGTATTCCTTGTAGGTATAAAAGAGGTGAAGTGCTGTCAAAATTGGAATTGAGGGGAAAATTTCAAGATTTCTCCATGTTTTCATTTTTAGAGCTTACTTTTTCAATATTTTACATGCTAGTTTTGTCAATTTCTTGAAATTTTTTAATTCTTGAGCATGTAGGTTAGTGTTTGATAGTGTCGAGTCTTCTATTTACATATTAATGTGGTGGGTTGCTGTCAAAATTTAATCTTGGTGAGAAAATTTCAAGATTTCATCATATTTTCATTTTTAGAGCTTACTTTTTCATCATTTTACATGCTAGTTTTGTCAATTTTTGAAAATTTTCAATTCTTGAGCATATAGGTTAGTGTTTGATAGTGTTGAGTCTTCATTTACATATTAATGTGGTGGGTTGCCGTTAAAATTTAAATCTTGGTGAGAAAATTTCAAGATTTCATCATGTTTTCATTTTAGAGCTTTTACTTTTCATCATTCTACATGCTAGTTTTGTCAATTTTTGAAAATTTTAAATTCTTGAGCATGTATGTTAATGTTTGATAGCGTTGAGTCTTCTATTCATATATTAATGTGATGGGTTGTTGTCAAAATTGAATCTTGGTTGGAATTTTTTTCCCATTTTGTAGATTAAGGGACGTTTTTTTTTACATTTTTTGAGTGCATGTCAAGTGCACACCCATGAGCATAAGAGCATATGCGTAACCCATCTTCCGAAGGCCATAAATTTTGCTCCCGAACTCGAAATGACTCCATTTTTTTTGCGTTGGAAAGGTATTGAAGTTAACTATGCAATGAAAACATAAATTCAGGATTTATACTTACAAAAGTTACAGGTTTTTCTGTTATTTTAAAACTGGTCATTTTCTAACATGTCTAATGTTTTGATGAATGTTGTATTTCCATGCTTACTCGATTTAGACCAAAGCGTGTGTATGCTCTTCTCTTGCACCTTTGGTGATATTGAGAATCAAAAACAA